>CANTUV010000091.1:1200000-1527286 GCA_947685225.1 Garcia nutans
TGGACTGGCAAAACACCTAGTTTGTCTTTTCTTAAGATTTGGGGTTGTGAAGCTTATGTGAAAAGACCAGTTTCAGATAAGTTAGCTCTAAAATCTGCTAAATGTATCTTTGTGGGATATCCTAAGGAAACTAAAGGATATTATTTCTATATTCCATCTGAGAACAAAGTGTTTGTTGCTCGAAATGGAACCTTTTTGGAAAAAGAATTCATTTCTAAAAGAACTAGTGGGAGTACAGTTCAATTAGATGAATTTATAGAACCACAAGAAGATATTGAACCGCCTGTAGAAACAGTTTCAGAACCACAAGCCATTGTGGAAACTGAAAATGTTACACAAGTTCTGCGCAGATCTGATAGACCACGTCATCAGCCTGAGAGATATGGATTTCTCATGACTGAAAGTCGTGAAGTTTTGCTCATAGATCAAGATGAGCCAACTACCTATCTTGAAGCTGTGTCAGGTCCAGATTCAGAGAAATGGCTTGGAGCCATGAACTCTGAGATGCAGTCCATGTTTGACAACCAAGTTTGGGCCTTAATTGATCCTCCCGAAGGTATTAAGACTATTGGTTGCAAATGGGTTTTCAAGAAGAAAATTGACATGGATGGAAATGTGCAAACCTATAAAGCAAGGTTGGTTGCTAAAGGTTTCAAATAAACTCATGGTATAGACTATGATGAAACCTTTTCTCCAGTTGCTATGATTAAATCTATTAGGATTCTCCTTGCCATTGCTGCATACTATGATTATGTGATATGGCAAATGGATGTCAAAACTGCTTTCCTTAATGGAAATTTACTCGAGGATGTGTACATGACACAACCTGAGGGTTTTGTAAATCCTGAGAATTCTGGGAAGGTTTGCAAGCTTCAAAGGTCCATTTATGGATTGAAGCAAGCATCTCGAAGCTGGAATCTTTGTTTTGATGAAACAGTTAAGAACTTTGGTTTCATTCAAAATGAAGATGAACCATGTGTTTACAAGATGGTTAGTGGGAGTGCTATCGTGTTCTTAGTCCTATATGTAGATGACATATTGATCATTGGAAATGATGTCCCCACTTTACAAAAGGTTAAAGATTGGTTAGGGAATACTTTTTCAATGAAGGACTTGGGTGAGGCTGCATATATCCTTGGTATAAGGATCTATAGAGATAGATCTAGAAGGATAATTGGCTTAAGTCAAAGTACATACATTGACAAAGTGTTGAAGAGATTCAGCATGCAAGATTCCAAGAAGGGATTTTTGCCTATGTCGCATGGTATTCATCTTAGCAAGAATCAATGTCCTAAGACATCTGATGAGCGAGATAGAATGAATAAGATCCCTTATGCTTCTGCTATTGGATCTATTATGTATGCCATGCTATGTACTAGACCTGATGTCTCATATTCTTTGAGCACAACAAGTAGATATCAAGCTGATCCTGGTGAGGGTCACTGGACAGCTGTTAAGAACATTCTTAAGTATCTAAGAAGAACTAAGGATGCTTTCTTGGTTTATGGAGGTTTGAAAGATGAGCTCGTTGTAAATGGTTACACAGATGCTAGTTTCCAAACTGATATAGATGATTACAAATCGCAGTCAGGTTTTGTATTCACATTGAATGGTGGAGCCATTACTTGGAAAAGTTCCAAGCAGAGTACAGTAGCAGATTCTACAACAGAAGCTGAGTATATAGCAGCATCAGATGCAGCTAAGGAAGCAGTTTGGCTGAAGAAATTCATCACTGAGCTTGGAGTGGTGCCTAGCATTGCTAATCCTATGGCTATCTATTGTGACAACAATGGTGCCATAGCGCAAGCAAAAGAGCCAAGGTCCCATCAGAAATCTAAGCATATACTCAGGCGATTTCACCTCATTCGAGACATCATTGATAGAGGTGATATCAAGATATGCAAAGTTGACACAAATGACAACATAGCAGATCCATTGACAAAACCTCTCTCGCGGGTCAAGCATGATCAGCACACTAGGTCTATGGGCATGAGATATTTGTTAGTCTAGGCCTAGTGCAAGTGGGAGACTATTAGTGTATATGCCCTAGGCCATTGATTTGGACCTTAATGTTATTCATTTTGTTATTAATAAAGAAGTTTTTATTATCATTGTTATGTTTGCATGTTATATATAATAATGATTATATCCCTGGTTTATTATTGTTATGGAGATAATAATAAATATAACTAGTGTAATATTAATTTGATAATCATAAGATGATTATAGGTATGAAGATACAAATCAATATTATGGATACATGTTAGAGAACAGTGTATTGGATAGACCCACATAGATATCACTTCATGGTTTAATGTCATAAGTGTATCTCATAATAGTTTTCATTTAATCCTTTGACTTGAGATTGTCATAGTTTCCAACATAAGGAATATTATGTTTTGACATGATCAAACGTTATCTGTAACTAGATAATTATAAAGGTTATGCTTGAACATGGTATAAATTATGTAGAGGAAAATGAACAATCAAGATGGAATTTGTCCCTCTCTATGAGAGAGATATCTTCTGGGCCCCTCGATAAGTGTAACTGAGAAATGCATGGCCGTGCTCAAATAAGTTGATATAAGATCAATCTTATTTGTTTATCAGTTAACTTGGAGATCGAGTAATCATAAGTTTGGACAATATAAGTATGACATTTACTATGACTTATGTTCAAACTAGATATCGTGTGACAAAGGGATTAATGCATGTACTATTTCAGGTTTTCATTTATAATGATTCTCATGATTAATTGGGTAGTCATAATGTCTTGCTAGAGACCAATTATGATTTGTGCATTTCAATAGAGATTGAAATACACTACCAGTTAATATGAGCCTATCGGGTCACACACATAGAACGTAGGCTGTACTTAAACAATAATAATTATATTTTTATTATTGTTGTTAGTATTATTATTATTAGATATTAATAATAATATTGTTATAATAATTATTATTAGATAATAATTATTAAAAACGTGGGTCCATATAGGATATGGACAGTTAGGGTTTTGACAAGGAAAGGTCTTTTAAAACGGTTTTAAAAGGACTAGAGGCCTTGATGATAATTTATATATTTCGTTTTGAAAAAAAATGGAAGAAGAGGAAAAACCTAAAACCCTAGTTTCGTTTTTGCAAAAAAGGTTCAGCCACTGCCGTTGGTGAGCTAGCACTCAGAACGGCGTACGTTTGTGTGGACTTCGTTAGAGGGTGTTCGTCTTCAGAAGGCAGCATCTGTTAATCATTTTGAAGCTACGCAAAAAGGTTAGTTTCGAATCTCTTTTATCGAACTGAATGGATCACATGGATCCTGTGAGTAAATCGAAAGAAATTTTTGTTTTCCGCTGCGGCAAGGGTTGCAGATTCTTCTCGATTTACTAACACCAAGTTGTTATTTTCCACCACTTGTCATCCTCAAACGGATGGACAAACAGAAGTAGTAAACAGAACTTTAGGTACCATGTTGAGAGCTTTAGTGGGTAAAAATTTGAGTTCTTGGGAAGATTGTTTGCCATTTATTGAGTTTGCTTATAATCGTGCTATTCATTCTTCTATAGGATATTCACCTTTTGAGCTTGTTTATGGTTTTAACCCACTAACAGTTTTGGATCTTGTTTCTTTACCTTCTCATGAGCTTGTTAGTTTAGATGGTGAGAAGAAAGCTAAATTGGTGAAAGAGATACATGAGAAAGCAAGGGCGAATATTAAGAAAAGGAACAAGAGATATGTTGATTCTGCAAATAGAGGGAGACGTGAGATTAAGTTTCAAGTAGGAGATTGGGTTTGGGTGCATTTTCAAAAAGAGAGGTTTCCTAACCAAAGGAAGAACAAGTTGTAAGCAAGGGGAGATGGCCCATTCCAAGTACTGGAGAAGATTAATGACAATGCCTACAAGATCGACTTACCAGGTACGTATAATGTTAGTGCTACTTTCAATGTAAGTGATCTTTCTCCTTTTGATGATGCAGGTTTGAAAACAAATCTTTTTGAAGAGGGGGAGAATGATGCAAGAAAGGATCCCTTGAAGCTAGCAAGTGGACCAATCACTAGGAGCAAGGCAAAGAGATATCAAGCTAGTATGGCTTTGCATATTCAAGAAGAGTTTTCCAAAGAGCTTCAAGAATTATCATTCAAGAAGATGGAGATAGAGCTTGAAGAAGGCACACCAAAGCTGATTATGATGCTTAGTGTGGAAGCTAAAGGCTAGATAAAGAAAGGTCCAACGTGCAAGAAAGGTCCATGGGGGTTCATATAAAGCCTTAGGAAGTAATTTAAGGCCCATGGACGGCCCAAATAGT
This sequence comes from Garcia nutans, assembly GCA_947685225.1. Lineage (NCBI taxonomy): Eukaryota > Viridiplantae > Streptophyta > Magnoliopsida > Malpighiales > Euphorbiaceae > Garcia > Garcia nutans. Next base: position 1,204,304 of record CANTUV010000091.1, read on the forward strand.
GTGGGGCGTTCCTTATGTTGAAGGGATTAGTTTGGTTGTTTCCATACTTTATATTTTCCTTAGTGGATTAGGATTTTGTTTCCGTACTTTATATTTTCCTTATGCAATTAGGAATGTTTTCCTTATGCAATTAGGAATGTTTTAGTCATAATTTTCCATATGCAATTAGGAATTTTGTAACCCTTATTTAAGGTCACTATTAGGCCGAATTTCATAAACAACAATTAATAAAAATTTTCAAATTCTTCTACAAGTTCTTCTTGTGAATTTTCGTGTGAGAGAGATTAGAGTGGATTCTTTAATTCTTTCTTTGCATCAAGAATTAGGTTTACTTATCAACAAGAGTTGTGGCGTTTTCCTTCTTGATGAGGATCTGATTGCTAGCATACAACACCAAGGACCTGTTACTCGATCAATGGCAAGAAAACTTCAAGGATTAGTTTCCAAACATATATATGTTCTCAATACAATTGGAACGTTAAGACTTGAAGAAAATAAGAGCAAAGAAGTTGTTTGGTTGCACGTGTCCAAATTGCAATCTACCCAAGAGGCCAATTGACCCAAAGGAGTTAGAATACATATTGGCATCCATCATTATACCTTTGGGAGCTAAATACATACCATTCACTTACCATTGGATGCCCATATATTAAGAGTGGCTAAAACTCACATTGGGAGTCAAAGATGCCTTTTAAAAGCTAGTGGGAGACAAGCTATATGGCTGCCCATGCCTTTTAAAAGCTAGTGGGAGACAAGCTATATGACTGCCCAATTTGTTTTATGTAACCACATCATTATATTTGTATTTTTCCATCATTTCACTTGTTTTATGCTTTCTTTAAGTCTTTAAAAACAGATGTAATGGCAGACTTTGAACTTAATGAATATTCTGAATTTTCTCTCCATTTTTGAGAGCTTTGAGAGGTTTTTAGCCTTCTTTTGAGTTCTGGTTAGAACTTGCACGAATTCCTTGCAAAAATAACCAAGTTTGCTAGGTCTTAACTTATATTCAAGGTTTTTCCTTCACAAGTTGGGGTTGGGTCTTGAATCTTTGGTTTCCAGCCATATAGCTTCAGTTTTACATCACAAGTTGGTGTTGGGTTGAAGGTGCTGGTTGGTGTTCTTATGTTTTGGAGACAATCCATAGCTTGAGCTTCCTTAGGAATTAAATCCCAGCAAGGCAGGCTCACATCATTTGGTATCAGAGCTTAGGCTCTCCAAATCAGGTTTTTAGCGTCATTCCTTCTTGTTTATGTCAAAAAAAAATATTGTCTTCCTTTGAGTCATTTTCTGCCATTAGTTTAATTTCTACAAGCTGTATGCTTTCTTGTTTCTTTGAGTCCTTCTGATGAGGATCTGATTGCTAGCATACAACACCAAGGACCTATTACTCGATCAATGGTAAGAAAACTTCAAGGATTAGTTTCCAAACATCTATATGTTCTCAATACAATTGGAATGTTAAGACTTGAAGAAAATAAGAGCAAAGAAGCTGTTTGGTTGCACGTGTCCAAATTGCAATCTACCCAAAGGAGTTAGAATACATATTGGCATCCATCATTATACCTTTGGGAGCTAAATACATACCATTCACGTACCATTGGATGCCCATATATTAAGAGTGGCTGAAACTCACATTGGGAGTCAAAGATGCCTTTTAAAAAGATAGTGGGAGACAAGCTATATGGCTGCCCATGCCTTTTAAAAGCTAGTGGGAGACAAGCTATATGGCTGCCCAATTTGTTTTATGTAACCACATCATTATGTTTGTATTTTTCCATCATTTCACTTGTTTTATGCTTTCTTTAAGTCTTTAAAAATAGATGTAATGTCAGACTTTGAACTTAATGAATATTCTGAGTTTTCTCTCCATTTTTGAGAGCTTTGAGAGATTTTTAGCCTTCTTTTGAGTTCTGGTTAGAACTTGCACGAATTCCTTGCAAAAATAACCAAGTTTGCTAGGTCTTAACTTATATTCAAGGTTTTTCCTTCACAAGTTGGGGTTGGGTCTTGAATCTTTGGTTTCCAGCCATATAGCTTCAGTTTTACATCACAAGTTGGTGTTGGGTTGAAGGTGCTGGTTGGTGTTCTTATGTTTTGGAGACGATTCGTAGCTTGAGCTTCCTTAGGAATTAAATCCCAGCAAGGCAGGCTCACATCATTTGGTATCAGAGCTTAGGCTCTCCAAATCAAGTTTTTAGCATCCTTCCTTCTTGTTTATGTCAAAAAAAATATTGTCTTCCTTTGAGTCATTTTCTACCATTAGTTTAATTTCTACAAGTTGTATGCTTTCTTGTTTCTTTGAGTCCTTCTTCCTTAATGTTGTTGCTGGATTAATTAAAAAAAAAGAAAGAAAGAAAGAACAGAAAAAAAAAGAGAAAACATCAACTAATCTCTCAAATTTGCTAGTGGGTTAGAAACTGAAGTTGGGTTTGCACATAACCAAATCTTCTCAAATTTTATATGCTTGTTTCAAATGCTAAACTTAGCTTGGAAATCAAATTTTAAGTCAAAATTCCTCCATTTGCCTAGTTATCCATATATTGCAGCCAATTTAGCTAGTTTTGTGTCCAAAAGTGAACGTGTATGTAAACATGTCCAAATCCTTTCACATTTTACAGGCATGTTTTAGATATTCAGCTAAGCCTACATATTAAATTTCATGTCAAAATTCGTTCGTTTGCTTGGTTGTCCATATATTACCGCTAGTTAGCCATTTTTGGGTCCAGAACATAAACATTTCATAAGAGACCTAAAAATTCATTTTTCTTCTTCCATTTTGTCTCAATATATTGTCCTAAATCCAGCTTTGTCAAATTCTTCCCTTTAGTAATGTTTGTCTAAAATTTCAATGTCTTTCGTCCTTAGGTTTCAAATATCAGATGTTCTGTTTTTTTTTTCCAGCTTGTTTTACTCCTGTTCCATTCTTGAATGTGTTTTAAACCTTGCAATTTAGTTATTTAGTTGAGGAAATATTAAGTTCTTGCTAGAACTTGGAAGGGGCTGAAGTGAGTGAAAAAAGGCATAGAGTGGTGAGATTGTTAGAGGGTAAAAGCCAAAGTTTGAGTGAAACACAAATTGAGTGTTACCAGATTAGAGTGAAACACGTGAGGGAGTGTGTGAGAGAATATTTCTAACATTTGTTTTGCAGCAATCAGTATGTCAACAAAATGAGATAGTGATCGAGAGAGCAACCAGCCCCAAGAGGAGCCAGAAGCTTCTTATGTTCTTAAGGCATTGCAATCTCAATTTCAAAGGATGAATGTGTTGTTTGTTGATATTAGAGAACAGATGGAAAAACACTCAAAGCAAATTGAATAATTGCAATAAGCAAGCTCTACAAATCAAAGGAATTTAGGAAGGGATGAACGAGATAATTTTCATAGGGAGCAAAACACAAATAGGGGGCAGAATAGAGGTAGGCGCGCTGGACTAAATGATTTGCCAGTTTTCAATGACTTGGAGGATGTAGATGAAGATAATCTTGATGATGATGATGGGCAGCAATCTGTTGCACTTGATGATGTTATTAGACCAAGATATATGAGAGGTAATATTGGTGGTAGAGGTGGTGGCAGAAATATTAGGCAAGAAACTATGGAAAATGCAAGAGGGAGAGGGAGAGTAGATAGCAACGTTAATGGAATTAAAATTAAAATTCCATCATTCCAAGGCAAAGCAAATCCAGATGCATATTTGGAATGGTAGAGAAAGACCGAACTCATCTTTGATTGCCACAACTATAGTGAGCAAAAGAAGGTGACACTTGCTGTGGTAGAGTTTACTGATTATGCATTAGTTTGGTGGGATCAATTACTCACTAAACGAAGAAGAAATGGCATGAGAGGAGTGCAGACTTGGGATGAGTTGAAACAGGTCACGAGAGATCGATTTGTTCCACAACACTACTATAGAGAGTTGCATCAAAGATTACAAGGGCTGGTGCAGGGCAATAAAAGTGTGGAAGAATATTTTCAAGAAATGGAAAAGGCTATGATACGAGCTAATATAGAAGAAGAAAGGGAAGCAACTATGGCACGGTTCCTACATGGGCTGAAAGATGAAATTGCCAACATAGTGGAGCTGCATCATTATGTGGAGCTTGATGATATGTTAAATATGGCAATCAAGGTAGAAAAACAACTCAAGAAGAAGAAAACAACCAGATCGGGTATGGGAATGAATTCTACCAACAATGTTCCATGGAAGCCAAATTGGAAGAAAGGGGAATCTAGTGAGAGTAAATTTGTTTCAAAGGAGAAGAAAGAGGGAAACAAGGCTGGAGAAAAACCCATTGTGATTGATAAGGGTAAGGCACCAATGAACTCCAGCGGAAGAACTAGAGACATCCAATGTTTTAGATGCTTAGGCAAGGGACATTATGCTGCACAATGTCCAAATAAAAGGGCAATGGTGATGAGGCCAAGTGGAGAGATAGAATCTGAAGATGATGAGGCTGTTAATGATGATTCAAGTGATGAAATTCAACCTATGGGTGATGATAGTGTTGTACAGCATGCTGTACATGGCAACGTTCTAGTTGTTATGTGTGCTTTAAATACCCAAGTAAAGGCAGATGATGGTGATGAGCTACAAAGAGAAAATATCTTTCATACTAGGTGTCTAGTTAAAGATAGAGTTTGTAGCATGATAATAGACAGTGGAAGTTGTGTGAATGTGGCTAGTACTCTACTAATGGAAAAACTTGATTTTCCTACTACAAAACATCCTAAGCCATATAGGTTGCAATGGTTTAATGATTGTGGTGAAGTTAGGGTGATTAAGCAAGTGCTGCTAACATTTTCCATTGGGAGGTATAAGGATGAAGCGTTATGTGATGTTGTGTCCTATGCATGCTAGTCATATTCTGCTTGGGAGACCATGGCAATATGATAGAAGGGCTGTACATGATGGATTCAAAAATAGGTACTCTTTTGATTTTGAAGGTCGAAAGTTGACGCTTGCACCTTTGACACCGATGGAGGCTTTTGAAGACTAAAAACGAATACAAGCTTCCATGGAAGAGAAAATGCAAAAAGAATCTGAAAAGAGAATGAGAGAAAGAAAAGAGCAAGAGCAAGAGGAAAAACAAAGAATAAAAAAAGAGAAAGAAAAAGAAAATGAGAAAAAGAAAAAAATCTACAATAAAAATGAGAGTTGTGAGAAGAAAGTGAGTTTAGTTGCCAGGGGAAAAGATGTGAGGCAAGCCTATTCTTTAAATAATGTGATGCTACTCTTACTATGTAAGGGAGCTTTTCTTAATGTAACTGACCTTGATCCTCCTATTCCTAGTGTTGCATTGACTTTGTTGCAGGAATTTGAAGATGTCTTTCCCGATGAAGTATCTAGCAGACTACCACCTATCAGAGGAATAGAACATCAAATTGATTTTGTTCCTAGAGCTGTAATTTCGAATTGGCCAGCATATAGAACCAATCCTCAAGAGGCCAAAGAGTTACAAAAACAGGTGGAAGAATTACTTGCAAAGGGTCATGTCAGAGAGAGCATGAGTCCATGCGTTGTACCAGTACTTTAGGTACCCAAAAAGGATGGATCAATGAGAATGTGTGTGGATTGTCGCGCCGTCAACAAAATCACTGTAAAGTATAGACATCCAATCCCTAGACTTGATGATATGCTTGATGAATTGCACGGTGCATGTATATTTTCAAAAATTGATCTTAAAAGTGGTTATCATCAAATAAGAATGAGATTAGGAGATGAATGGAAAACAGCTTTTAAGACTCAATATGGTTTGTATGAATGGTTAGTGTTGTCCCAAGATGGCAACCAAGAGGGGGGGTGAATTGGTTTCCACAAGAAGTAATGACAATTTAAAAAACTCAACAAACAAGAAATGCGGAATATAGAGTTGGTTGAGTAATTGAAGAAAGAAAGAACACACAAGATTTATAGTGGTTCGGATTTACTTCAATCCTACATCCACTTCCTTAACAACTTGTTAAGGTTCCACTAATCTTTGAAGTTTTTACAAGCTCACTTCCAACTTTGGTGTTTTCACAAGTTCACACCTAACTTCACAAGTGTTTTTCTTAGGCTCACACTTACAACCCAAACAAGAGTTTTACAAGGCTCACTCTCACAACCTAACAAGAGTTTTACTAGGCTCACTCTCACAACCCAAGTGTTTCCCAAGCTTACACTCAAACTTATACAATGGTGTTTTCAATGCTAACACCTAACATTCATAACAATTCAAATACAAGTTTAAGTAAAAGAAAATTTGTTGCTTGGCTATGAAAATCTTTTCTCAATGTTGTCTCTATTTTGTTTTCTCATAGAAACTTTGTATTTATAGCCAATGTGGTCTTACTAGCCGTTATTGATGTTGAGAATAAAGTCTTGGCAGATTAGACCTCTTTACTTAAACTGTCCGAAGCACTTCGCGGTCGCCCTTCATACAAGGATGGTCGCGCTCATGCTTCAAGCGGTCGTCCTTTTAACCAGGGACGGTCGCTACTTTTAAAAAATCTTCAACGGTCGAATTTTAGTGCTCTGCAGCTGGAATCTTGCCCATGATGTGTTTGTCGGACCGTTTCTTGCCCATGCTGTGTTTGTCGGGACGGTCGCGCATCACAAAGTGCGGTCGCCCTTTTTTGAATACTGAAGTGGGATTACAACGGTCATGTCACGTGTCATTTTCTGACAGGGCAAAAGAGATGTCCGCCTTAATTTGAATCTAGCGGTCGCCCGTGGTAGCATTTCGCGGTCGAACTCATATTCTCGCGTCGAACTTCTGGACGCACCTGAGGACGCGAACACTACTGTCTCTTTGAGCAATTTCTTTTTGAATTGTTGTGCGGTCGCGACTTTGAATGGGGCGGTCGCTAAAGTGGTTAGCGAGGTCGAGTCATTCACCGTTCTTGTCACCGCGAATCTTACTGTGATTGTAATGATTTAAATTCCTTGAGTAGCGGTTGTGCACATATTTGGCCGGTCGCTATTCTGTAGGAGCGGTCGCGACTGAGGTCGAACTTCTGACCGCGAAACCTACTGTGACAAGGTTTCATTCTGTAATTACTTGGAGCGGTCGTATTAAGGTGAGGTGCGACCGCGATAAATGTTCTGTTCACCTTTAATTGAAATAACCTAATCCTGCAACAAGATTTCTCAAACACAAGTTAAATAGATCATCCATTTGAGTTGTCAAAGATCAAAATTAAGATTATTTGTCTAACAATCTCCCCCATTTTGACTTTGACAATTCAAATGGAATGATGAGAAAAATAATAAGTCTTAAATGCTCCCCCTTAACATATGCAACAATCATGGTTAAGAGCATTGTGATTATTAGTTTATTTTGGTGCAAATGTTATTGTTTGAATGCAAACATTTCTCCCCCATAAACATTTCTCCCTTATTGTAAATTTTTCTCCCATTATTGTTCTTATTCTTGTTTTCCTCTTATTGGTTCATTCCATTTTGGTTTGGTATTATCTTCTCCCCCATTGTCATAGGCAAAATGAAACAATTGTTAAGCAAAATTATTAACTAAACAATGAAAGGGAAAGTACCAAATTATATATGAACATTATATATATTAAAATGGAAAGTACACAGCAGAAAGTGCAAAGCAAAAAATGAAGCAGTAAACACATGAAAATGCAAACAAGAACAAACTAAAGCTAAGCTATTCTGAGTCATCATCTAACTCTAACTCTTCTTCAACTAAAGGAGCTTTCCCCTTATCTTGAGGTGCAACAGAGGCAGAGCTAGTGCTAATGGACTCTTCTTCTTCAGCAACGCTTTGTGTGTGATCACTTATATCCCAATCTTCAAGGTTGCATTGAGGCAAGTCCAATTTGCCTTGCATGTCATAAAGATCATGGTGCATGTGAGATATAAGGTCTATCCTTTTGTTTAAGTGCTGGAATCTCTTGGAGACACTCTTCTTGAACTTAGAGAGTTTCCTTGAGAGAGTCTTGATTGCTTGGAGGATGAGAGTTGTGGAGGATGAAGCAGTTTCGTGTGCAGCTTTTGATGAAGTTGCTTTTGGGGGCAGTTCTACTGCAACTTGAACAGAATCTCCTTCTTCCTCAATTGTATACCTTGGCCTTTTCTTTTGTTTATCCATAACTCCTTTCTTGCCATAGCAGTATACATATGATCCTTCTATCTTCCTTACACAACCAGCATGCTCTAAGTAATCCATTGTGATAGCATTGGAGGCTAGAGTGAAAGGGTTCCTCAAAGTAGCTAAGTTCAAATCATTCAGAAGGTTTAGGTGCCTAGCTATTTGAGTAACTTGAGAGGATAGGAAGAAGGTACCAGTTCTTGTAATAGCATGATGATAAAAGGTATCAATCAAGAACTTGGTGGTGTTCATTTTGATGTTATGGGTGAAAGCATACAGAAATATAAGATCTCTTTTGGTGACTTTCTCATTCCCATCAGCTCTTTGGTGAATGGTATAGGTGATAATCCTATGGAGCATCCAGTGGGTGAGAGATTTGATATGTCTGGCTTTAGATTCCTTTTCAAAAGAGGTTTCAATAGAAATTTCTCTCCAGAAATCAGAAAGTGTTGGGTTTGAGAAGATTTGGTCATTGTAGGAGGTTATACCTTCAGAAGGGAAGTTCCAAATGTTGCCAAAATCTTCAAGGGTTATGAATTGATACTGATCAAAGAGTTTGAACCTAACCCCATACCACCCTAGTGCAGAGTTTGCACTCTTTTCTATCTGGAATGACATTAGAAACTCCTTACTTAGACTAGAGTAACCTACCTCTTCTGGAAAGACAAAATTTCTCCATCCAAGGACATCCAACAATCCTTCAATTTCGTCCTTGATGCCCAAAGCAGACAGCATCCCACCAAAAGGAGATTTGGTGCCTTCAACCTTCTTCTTCTTTAGCATGGCATACCTAATGTCTTCCTCAGTGGTTTGGTGATGAGGTTTGTGAATTTTCTCACCCCTTTTTGATTGTGGAGGAGATGGAGGTTCAACAACAGGTTCTCTAATGGTTATTCCTGGAACTCTTTTGGCTTGACCCTTAATTTTGGAAGTGGTTTTTCTTTTGGGAGCCATTGAAACAGAAAGAACAGATGAGAGCAGGAAAACAGAGGTTCAAATGAATGACAGATGATGATGAGTAAATTTTAGGGTTTCAGAAAGTTTTCAGAAGCAAAATATCAAAGAAAATGATTTATTATGCTCTTAAATAGATGAAATAACGAAAATAGCCGTTTAAGACTGTTGAAAATCAAGAATTGCGACCTGTCACACAGCCAACGGTTATAAATTTTCGAGCAGAGTGTACAGGGTGCGGTCGCATATTTATCAAGGTGCGATCGCGACATGTGGTCTAGCGACCATTAGTAAGATAGGTACGCTCGCAAGGAAAGAAATTGTCTGTAACGGTCGAAACTATTCAAATTGGTGCGGCCGCGCACAAATTTTCTCGACCGCGCACAGAGATTTTTATTGAATGAAACTGGCAGACGAGATAGCGATCGCGAAAGAACACTGGAGCGACCGCGATAAACTTAAAAAATGAAAATTTCAAGGAAAGATGGAATGACATTTCTAGTGTATTAAAAAATTAAATTCATGTACATAGAAACTTCATTGGAAGATAATTAATTCAAAGTTATTCCATCAATCATTCCTAAATTGAGTTTTATGAAGTTAAGTCTATCTTCATTCAAGGGTTTTGTAAAGACATCAGCAAGTTGATTTTCTGTATCTATAAATTCTAGGATTATGTTCTGATTTTGTACATTTTCCCTCAAGAAATGATGTCTAATATCTATATGCTTGGATCTAGAATGTTGGATAGGATTCTTAGACAAATTGATAGCACAAGTGTTGTCACATTTAATGGAAATATTGTTAAACACTTTACCATAGTCAAGCAATTGTTGTTTCATCCATAATACTTGTGTGCAACAAAAACATGCTGCAACATATTCTGCTTCCGTTGTGGATAAAGCAACCGATGCTTGTTTCTTACTATGCCAAGAAACTAGACAATTACCAAGAAAGTGACATGCTCCTGTTGTGCTCTTCCTATCTAAGATACTACCAGCATAATCTGCATCTGAAAATCCTATAATATGAAATGATGTATTCTTAGGATACCAAAGTCCTAAATGTATTGTACCGCTCAAATATTTCAAGATTCTCTTAGTGGCATTCAAGTGTGATTCTTTAGGACTAGTTTGAAATCTAGCACAAAGACATACACTATACATTATATCAGGCCTAGAAGCAGTTAAGTAAAGTAGTGATCCGATGATACCTCGATATTTCTTCTCATCTACTGCTTTACCATTATCATCTTTACCTAATTTCAATGATGTGCTCATAGGAGTTTTGCTAGTTTTGCAGCCATCCATTCCAAATTTCTTGATGAGTTCTTTTGTATATTTGGATTGGTTGATGAAGATCCCATCTTTACATTGCTTGACTTGCAGTCCAAGGAAAAACTTGAGTTCACCCATCATGCTCATTTCAAATTCCCTAGTCATACAAGAAGCAAATTCTTTGCACAGGGCTTCATTAGTAGCTCCAAATATTATGTCATCCACATAAATTTGTACAATCAAAATGTTGTGCTTATTCTTTTTAACAAAAAGAGTTGTGTCTACTTTTCCTTTTGAAAAACCATTTTCAAGCAAATATGCACTAAGTTTATCATACCAAGCTCTAGGTGCTTGCTTTAATCCATATAAAGCTTTGGTAAGTTTGAAAACATGATCAGGAAATTTGTAGTTTTCAAAACCAGGAGGTTGTTCAACATAAACTTCTTCATTTATGAGTCCGTTTAGAAATGCACTTTTAACATCCATTTGATAAAGCTTAAAATTCATATGACATGCAAAAGCAAGTAATATTCTAATAGCTTCCAATCTAGCTACGGGGGCAAAGGTTTCATCATAGTCAATACCTTCTTCTTGATTATAACCTTTGGCTACCAATCTTGCTTTATTTCTAATGATGTGACCATTTTCATCAAGCTTATTCCTATAAACCCATTTGCATCCTATTATAGAATGATCTATAGGTCTAGGAGTAAGTTGCCAAACATTATTTCTTTCAAATTGATTAAGTTCATCTTGCATTGCAATTATCCAATTTTCATCATTTAAAGCTTCCTCAATAGTTTTTGGTTCAATTTGAGAAACAAAAGCAACATTAACATCAACATGATTAATTTTAGATCTAGTAGTTACTCCCTTTGATGTTTCTCCAATGATGAGTTCCTTTGGATGATCTTTCTTGTATTGCCAATCCTTAGGTAGATCTTGAGCCTTTTCTTCAAGTTGATTGATCTTTGGAGCATCAATAGATTCAAGAGGTTCAAGAGTGCCTGCAGGGTCATTGAAAGTAATACCTTTCTTTTGATCAAGTTTAGATGATTCATCAAATACAACATGCATTGATTCTTCTATAACTAGAGTTTTCATATTAAATACTCTATATGCTTTGCTATATGATGAATATCCTAAGAATATGCCTTCATCTGATTTGGATGAGAATTTTCCAAGATTATCCTTGGTATTCAATATGAAGCATTTGCATCCAAATACTCTAAAATATCCAATTTTGGGTATTCTTCCATTCCATAGCTCATAAGGAGTTTTATTAATTAAAAGCCTTTTATAAACACGATTTGCAATGTAACAAGCTGTATTAACGGCTTCCGCCCAAAAATAAGATGGTAAATCATATTCATTGAGCATTGTTCTAGCCATTTCAATTAAAGTTCTATTTTTCCTTTCAACTACACCATTTTGCTGTGGAGTTCTAGGAGCAGAAAAATTGTGTGAAATGCCAATTTCATTGCAAAAGTTTTCAAAGTTTTCATTTTCAAATTCTTTGCCATGATCACTTCTAATAGATGTGATCACATATCCTTTTTCATTTTGAACTCTTTTTGCAAAGGTTTTGAAGTAATTAAAGGCTTCATTCTTTTGAGCTAAGAAATTAACCCATGTGAATCTAGAGTAGTCATCAACAAGAACAAATGCATATAATTTGCCTCCTAAACTTGTAACTCTATTTGGTCCAAACAAATCTAAATGAATGAGCTCTAAAGGTCTAGAGGTGCTTATAACACTCTTTGATTTAAATGAGCTTTTATGTTGCTTACCATGTTGACAAGGTTTACAAATTTTATCTTTTTCATATTTTATCTTAGGTAAGCCATCAACTAAGTTCTCATTACAAATATATTTCAATTGATCCATACCAGCATGTCCTAGTCTTCTATGCCATAACCATGCATCATTATTAGTGGACATTAAACATGTATGATTTGAATGTATGCTGACATTGTAAGTGTTGTTTGTTCTAGTGCCCTTAAATATGATAACATCATTTGAATTCGTGATCTTGCATTCCTTGGAATCAAACTTGACAGTGTATGCTTTATCACAAAGTTGACTAACACTTAGCAAGTTATGTTTCAAACCATCAACAAGCCATACATCTTCAATTAAATCCTTACCAATGGAACCAATGGAGCCAACACCAAGAATTTTTCCTTTAGCATTGTTTCCAAAAGTTACGTTACCTCCATGTTTATAGGTAATACTTGTAAAGAGCTTTGCATTTCCAGTCATATGCCTTGAGCATCCACTATCCACAAGCCATGTGCTTTCATTGGTAGTAGATTTTAGGCATACCTGCAAGACAATTTTGATCATCTTCTTTTAGGTACCCACATATAGTTGGGTCCTTGATGGTTAGTAGAAAGAGTGCCTTCTAAATTTAGATGGGCTTTTCTTATATAACAATAGAAATTTTTGTGACCAAATTTCATGCAATATGTGCATTGCCATGGTATCCTATGCTTCTGCATTTTTCTTTTTGCATTATACATACAACTACAAGTATGTGATTTCTTTTGTACAAGTTTAGTAAACAACAATGCATAATTGTTTTTGGCTTTATCTCCTAGTGAACCGTAAGAAGTTCTTTTAGTCTTGGTGCAAGCATCTTTGATATGAACATCAGAAATTTTAGTTGTAGATGCTTTCACAAAAGTTGGTTTACTAGGTGCAATGTTGGTTGAGCCATTGAATCCTAATCCATATTTCAAGGAAGGTGATCTTTGATTATTAATTAATGTGTTCAATGCTTCCTTTCCTTTATGAAATCTGGAAATTGATTCTTTTAGTTCTTTTAGTTCATGCTTTAATGCCTCATTCTCTTTAATCACCTTTTCTAAGTCATGTGAGCTTTTATTTAATTCTCCTATTGTATTCATTAAGTGTTCATTTGAGGTTTTCAATTCTAAGGTAGAGTTCTTTAAGCATATAAAATCCTTTTCTAACTTAGAGTTTTTCTCTTTATAGAGCATCATTTTAGAGAAATATTTTTCTATTTTAGAATTCATGTGCTCAATCAAGTCACTATCATCTATATCATTTATATCATCATGTGCTACAAGATCAAAGGATTGAGTACTTACCTCATTGGAGTCATCTTCAATAGCCATGAGACAAAGATTTGCAATTCCTTCCTCTTCTTCTTCTTCACTTGAGGAAGAGTCATCCCATGTGGCTTTGAGAGACTTTTTCTTTTCTTTATCCCATTTCCTTTTGTTCTTTAATTTGTAGCAATCCGACTTGATGTGACCAGTTTTTCCACATTCATAGCATTTTACCTCATTTTTCTTTTCTTTATCTTTGAAAGAGAATTTAGGAGGTGTACCTTTGTTTGCTTGTAATCTTTTCTTCCTTTTCCATTCATTCATTCTTTTTGAGAACATTGCCATTTCATCTTCATCATCAGTACCTTCACTGCTTGAGCTCTCAACTTCTTTGATTGCTTTGAGTGCAATTGGTTTTCTCTTTTCTTTCTCACCTTGATCTTCTTCTTTTTCACTGTGCAGCTCAAAAGTGAGTAATTTACCAACTAGCTCGTCGGTTCTTAATGTGCTGAGATCATGAGCTTCTTCTATGGATGATACTTTGGATTCAAAGTTCTTTCTAGCTCTTAGTGCTCTCAAGATTTTACTGTTTACATCACCTTGATCATATACCTTGCCATACTTCTTTAGTTCATTGACAATTGCAAGTAAGCGATTGGTCATGTCGGTGACATTTTCATTTGGTTTCATCTTGAATAGCTCATACTCATGAACATGCATTTGTTTCTTGGTAAATCTTACCTGAGTTGTACCTTCATGGTAGTTTTCAAGTGTTTTCCAAATGCAATGTGCACAAGTTAAATGTTGAACTCTTCCACCTTCTTCTCTTGAAATGGAGTTCATCAAGATGGAAGCAGCTCTATTGTTCTTGAATCGATCTCTGATATTGCTAGTTGACCATTGAGCTTTGGGAAGTGGAACTTGAATACCGTCAACTTCATGAGTAGGAGATTTCCACTCATTTTCCACGAAATCCCATAGTTCAATCCCTTCACTGTCTAGAAACAAATACATTTTGTGTTTCCAGTATGAATAATCCGTTCCATCAAAGTAGGGTCTAAGAATAGAGTTAAGATTTCCATGAGAGCTTGATGAAGAAGAAGTTGCCATTGTGGATCAGATTTCACAATTAAGTTTAAGAAATCTCAGGGCTCTGATACCAATTGTTGTCCCAAGATGGCAACCAAGAGGGGGGGTGAATTGGTTTCCACAAGAAGTAATGACAATTTAAAAAACTCAACAAACAAGAAATGCGGAATATAGAGTTGGTTGAGTAATTGAAGAAAGAAAGAACACACAAGATTTATAGTGGTTCGGATTTACTTCAATCCTACATCCACTTCCTTAACAACTTGTTAAGGTTCCACTAATCTTTGAAGTTTTTACAAGCTCACTTCCAACTTTGGTGTTTTCACAAGTTCACACCTAACTTCACAAGTGTTTTTCTTAGGCTCACACTTACAACCCAAACAAGAGTTTTACAAGGCTCACTCTCACAACCTAACAAGAGTTTTACTAGGCTCACTCTCACAACCCAAGTGTTTCCCAAGCTTACACTCAAACTTATACAATGGTGTTTTCAATGCTAACACCTAACATTCATAACAATTCAAATACAAGTTTAAGTAAAAGAAAATTTGTTGCTTGGCTATGAAAATCTTTTCTCAATGTTGTCTCTATTTTGTTTTCTCATAGAAACTTTGTATTTATAGCCAATGTGGTCTTACTAGCCGTTATTGATGTTGAGAATAAAGTCTTGGCAGATTAGACCTCTTTACTTAAACTGTCCGAAGCACTTCGCGGTCGCCCTTCATACAAGGATGGTCGCGCTCATGCTTCAAGCGGTCGTCCTTTTAACCAGGGACGGTCGCTACTTTTAAAAAATCTTCAACGGTCGAATTTTAGTGCTCTGCAGCTGGAATCTTGCCCATGATGTGTTTGTCGGACCGTTTCTTGCCCATGCTGTGTTTGTCGGGACGGTCGCGCATCACAAAGTGCGGTCGCCCTTTTTTGAATACTGAAGTGGGATTACAACGGTCATGTCACGTGTCATTTTCTGACAGGGCAAAAGAGATGTCCGCCTTAATTTGAATCTAGCGGTCGCCCGTGGTAGCATTTCGCGGTCGAACTCATATTCTCGCGTCGAACTTCTGGACGCACCTGAGGACGCGAACACTACTGTCTCTTTGAGCAATTTCTTTTTGAATTGTTGTGCGGTCGCGACTTTGAATGGGGCGGTCGCTAAAGTGGTTAGCGAGGTCGAGTCATTCACCGTTCTTGTCACCGCGAATCTTACTGTGATTGTAATGATTTAAATTCCTTGAGTAGCGGTTGTGCACATATTTGGCCGGTCGCTATTCTGTAGGAGCGGTCGCGACTGAGGTCGAACTTCTGACCGCGAAACCTACTGTGACAAGGTTTCATTCTGTAATTACTTGGAGCGGTCGTATTAAGGTGAGGTGCGACCGCGATAAATGTTCTGTTCACCTTTAATTGAAATAACCTAATCCTGCAACAAGATTTCTCAAACACAAGTTAAATAGATCATCCATTTGAGTTGTCAAAGATCAAAATTAAGATTATTTGTCTAACAGTTAGTCATGCCTTTTGGACTAAGCAATGCACCTAGTACTTTTATGAGATTAATGAATCATGTCTTGCGTGCTTTTCTTGGAAAGTTTGTTGTTGTGTATTTTGATGATATTTTAGTGTATAGTCAAAGTTTAAATGATCATTTAATGCATTTAAGATGTGTGCTTGAAGTTCTTAGGAAAGAGAAATTGTATGCAAATTTAAAGAAATGTACATTCTGCATGAAAAAAGTCATTTTCTTAGGATTTGTAGTGAGTAGGAAAGGAATTGAGGTTGATGAGGATAAGGTAAAAGCCATCAAAGAATGGCCTACACCAAAATCCGTGACTGATGTTAGGAGTTTTCATGGTCTTGCTAGTTTTTATAAGAGGTTTGTTAGAGATTTTAGCACAATTGAAGCCCCATTGAATGAAATAGTGAAGAAAAATGTAGGGTTCAGATGGAATGAGGAACATGATCATGCATTTAGATTACTGAAAGAAAAATTATGTTCTGCACCATTACTTGCATTACCTGATTTTTCTAAGACTTTTGAAGTTGAATGTGATGCTTCCGAAGTGGGTATAGGTGCTGTTTTGATGCAGGAAAGAAGACCAATTGCATACTTTAGTGAGAAGCTAAGTGGAGCTCCTTTGAATTACTCTACTTATGACAAGGAGATGTATGCATTAGTTAGGGCGTTGGAGACATGGCAGCATTATCTTTGGCCAAAGGAGTTTGTTATTCATAGTGATCATGAATCACTAAAATACTTGAAAGGACAAAGCAAGCTGAACAAACGCCATGCCAAATGGAGTGAATTTATTGAAGTGTTTCCATATGTGATTCAATATAAGCAAGGAAAAGAAAATGTTGTTGCTGATGCCTTATCTAGGAGGTATGCCCTAATCTCTATGCTTGATGCTAGACTTCTAGGATTTGAGCATATGAAAGAATTGTACAAGCATGACTCTGAATTTGCACAAATATATGCCTCTTGTGAAAATGCTGCCTTTGAAAAATTTTATAGGCATGATGGTTTCTTATTTAGAGAGAAACGACTTTGTGTTCCAAATAGCTCTATAAGAGGATTGCTTGTAAGAGTCACATGGGGGAGGTTTAATGGGACATTTTGGGGTGGCTAAAACATTAGAAATTCTGAATGAATATTTTTATTGGCCACATATGAGGAAAGATGTAGAGAAATTTTGTGCTAAATGCGTGACATGTATGAAAGCAAAGTCCAAAGTAAGAACACATGGTTTGTATATGCCTTTAAGTGTACCAAGTGAACCTTGGGTAGACTTATTGATGCGGAACCCTATGGCAATGAAGGCCTCAAACCCCAACGCACGCTTCAATATAGGAATCCAAGAACAAGGATAAACCACCCTCTATAGCACCCAATGCTTAGCGAAGCAAGAACACTAATGACGGAAGGATTTGGAAGGATGGATCAGAAGAACGCCACAATCAAAATTGATAAGTTAGTCTGATTCGTGATGCAATCAATGAAAGAAGCAAAATCTCTCACTCTCTCAAAGATGCCCGAAATTTGCATAAAAAGCAATCTAAATATAATTTTGTCAAAAGTTCCTCTTACAAGAAAATAAGGCCCTATTTATAGAAAAAACAAATTAAAATTCGTAACTATCCTAACCCTAGTGAAAAAAGGAAAATTACAAAGTCAAAATCCTTGTCAAATAAGGAAAATATCATCCTAACCAACTAAGGAAAGAAGGATCCTTGTCAAATAAGGAAAATATCATCCTAACCAACTAAGGAAAGAAGGATCCTTGTCAAATAAGGAAATTATCATCCTAACCAACTAAGGAAAGAAGGATCCTTGCCAAATAAGGAAAATATCATCCTAACCAACTACGGAAAGAAGGGAACCACATCCCATGTGCATGGGTGTGAACACAGCCCATGTGCTTGAAAGAATAGGCTGCCCATGTGACAAAAGTGGTCCCAAAAAACCTAATTTCGTCCAAGGCCCATGTGCTTGCATGTGGGCTGCCTTCCTTACTCCTTTCTTGCTCCTCTAGCCCATTTTTAAAGCCTTATCTTCCATATAAACATTCAGCATCACAATCAGCCTTTGTTGGTCTTCCAGCTCCATACTACACTTGTTTATTGCTAATTCAGTCACCTCCCTTGTAGCAAAGTCTTGAACATGCAATCCAAGAGTGATGCCATACTTCCTTGCTTTATTCCTTGTCAATGGTCCTTGTTGTAGCACCAAAGGATCCTTGCCATGCTGGTTTACATCATTCTCCCCTTCTTTAAAAAGATTTATCCTCAAATCTGCATCATCATAAGGAGATAAATCAGTCACATTAAAAGTAGCACTAACACCATACTCACCAAGCAAGTCGATCTTGTATGCATTGTCATTGATTTTCTCCAATACTTGGAATGGACCATCACCACGTGCATCAAGCTTACTCTTCCTTTGATTTGGAAACCTCTCCTTTCGGAAGTGTACCCAAACCCAATCGCCAGGAGCAAATGCCATTTTCTTTCGTCCCTTATTTGCCCTATCAGCATATGACTTGTTCTTTTTCTCTATATTTGCTCGAATCTTTTCATGCAAAGACTTTACCAAATCAGCCTTCTTCTCACCATCCAAACTAGCAAGCTCATGTAAAAGCAAAGGAATAAGATCAAGTACAGTTAGTGGATTAAAACCATAAACAATCTCAAATGGCGAATAACCTGTAGAAGAATGAATTGAACGATTATAAGCAAATTCAATGAAAGGTAAACAATCTTCCCAAGTGACCAAATTCTTCCCCACTAAAGCTCTCAACAACGTACCAAGTGTACGATTCACTACTTCAGTTTGCCCATCTGTTTGTGGATGACAAGTAGTAGAAAACAAAAGCTTAGTTCCTAATCTACTCCATAACGCACGCCAAAAATGGGACAAAAACTTAGTATCTCTATCAGAAACAATTGTCCGAGGCACCCCATGTAAATGAACAACATCTCTAAAGAACAAATCAGCCACAACTTTGGCATCATCAGCTTTGTGACATGGAATAAAATGTGCCATCTTACTAAACCTATCAACAACCACAAAAATGCTATCTCTACCTTTCCTAGTCCTAGGCAAACCAAGCACAAAATCCATACTAATATCAACCCAAGGTGAACTAGGTACAGGTAATGGCATATAAAGACCATGAGGCATAGACTTAGATTTCGCTTGTCTACATGCAATACAAGCAGAACATAATCTCCCAACATCTTTACGCATACACGGCCAATAAAAATGCTCAAACAGAATATCATAAGTCTTAGACACACCAAAATGCCCCATCAAACCACCACAATGAGATTCCAAAACAAGCAAATTACGCATGGAACATCTAGGCACACATAGTTTACTTCCCTTAAACAAATAAACATCCTGCCTAAAAAATGAATTAAAAGCTCCTTGTTCACATGCGACATAAACATTGCCAAAATCAATATCACCAATATATAAGTCCTTAATATACTCAAAACCAAGCAATTTAGAACTCAAAACAGACAGTAATGTATATCTCCTAGACAACGCATCAGCAACAACATTATCCTTACCTTGCTTATACTTAATGACATAAGGAAATTTCTCAATTTGTTCAATCCACTTACCCTGTCTTTTGTTCAACTTACCTTGGCCCTTCAAATGCTTGAGGGATTCATGGTCAGTGTGAATAATGAACTCCTTTGGCAGCAAATAATGCTCCCGCACATTCAATGCCCTTACCAAAGCATGCAACTCCTTGTCATAGGTAGAATAATTCAGTTGCGCACCATTGAGCTTCTCACTAAAATATGCTATTGGCTTCTTTTCTTGCATCAAAACAGCCCCAATACCTATACCTAAAGCATCACATTCAATCTCAAAATAGAATCAAAGTTAGGTAAAGCTAAAACAGGCGCAGTAGTGAGTTTTTCTTTCAAACTTTCAAACGATCGTTGTTACTGTTCACCCCATTGAAATCCAACTTCCTTCTTGACAATACTTGTGAGTGGTGCGGCGATGGTAGAAAAATCCTTCACAAATCTCCTATAAAAACTCGCCATCCCATGGAAGCTCCTCACTTCCGTCACACTCTTAGGAACAGGCCATTCCCTTATAGCTTTCACTTTCTCTTCATCAACTTCCAATCCCTGCGCACTAACAACAAAACCAAGAAAAACAAGCCTATCCATACAAAATGTGCACTTCTTAAGCTTTGCATATAAGTTCTCTTTTCTCAAAGCTTCTAAAACCAACCTAACATGTTCTATATGCTCTTCCTCAGTCTTACTATAGATCAAAATATCATGAAAATAAACAACTACAAATCTGCCCAAATAAGCCCTCAAAACATGGTTCATCAACCTCATAAAAGTACTAGGTGCATTAGACAACCCAAAAGGCATTACCAACCACTCATACAACCCATATTTTGTTTTAAAAGCTGTTTTCCATTCATCCCCAGGTTTCATACGAATTTGATGATATCCACTCATAAGATCAATTTTAGTAAAATACCTTGCACCATGTAATTCGTCCAACATGTCATCAAGATGCGGTATAGGATGCCGATACTTCACGGTGATCTTATTTACAGCCCTACAATCAACACACATTCTCCACATGCCATCTTTCTTTGGAACCAACAAAACAGGAACGACACACGGACTTAAACTCTCTCGAATCAACCCTTTCTCCAACAACTCTTCCACTTGTCTCTGCATCTCCTTGGTCTCCATCGTATTACTTCGATATGCTGGTCTATTTGGAATGGTAGAACTAGGTATGAAGTCAATTTGATGTTCGATTCCTCTTAATGGTGGCAAACCACTAGGCAACTCCTCCGGAAACACATCTTGGAAATCCTGCAATAAAGACACAAAACTAGAAGGCAAATGTTCAAGTGAAACATCAATGTTAGCAAACAAAGTTTCCTTGTATCTAATGAGTAACACAGGCTGCCCAACATTTAATTCTCTCGCTCTTGCATAAAAAGTTTGTTTTGCCTTCCCTTCTTTCTTGTTTTCTCTCACCAATGGGCCATTAATTTGATTAGTTTCTTTTCTGGCCTCTTTTCCCATTTTCTTCTCACTTTCACTCACCTTATCATGTTCTCTCGCACTCCCCTTGTTTTTGGAAGAAACAGCCCCAACCACTACTTTGGCCGAATCTTGCTTTGCTTTCTCAAGCATCTTTCGATGATCTTCATAAACCTCCAATGGTGATAATGGAACAAGAGTAACCAGCTTTCCCTCATAGGTAAACGTGTACCTATTTGAATGCCCATCATGCTGTGCTTTCCTATCAAATTGCCAAGGTCTTCCCAATAACATATGGCCTGCTTGCATAGGAACTACATCACACAACACTTCATCTTTATACCAGCCTATAGAGAATGGTATTCTCACTTGTTTAGTAACCTTCACCTCTCCAGTATCATTAAACCATTGTAGTCTATATGGATTGGGATGTTTTAAACAAGTCAATTTTAGCTTCTCCACCATGGTCTCACTTGCGGCATTAGTACAACTACCGTTGTCAATGATGAGCATACAAACCTTACCATCAACTAAACATCTAGAATAAAATATGTTATCTCGCTGCTCAAGACCCTCTCCCTTCACCTGCATATTCAAAGCACGCCTAGCAACTAACATTTCACCATGTTCAGCCATCAACACATTTTCAACTTGCTCACTACACTCATCATCATCATCATACATGTCATTCACATCATTATCAACATCACTATGATCAGAATCAGAAATTATACCCCCATCATTAGTAGCAATCATAACTCTCCTATTTGGACATTCAAAAGCAATATGCCCATTCCCTAAACATTTGAAACATTTAATATCTCTACTAGGAGTAGTATTAGAAATACCTGATTGCTGCCTATTTGGACCACCATTCGTCCCTTTTCCACTTGTAGGTGGAGGATTGTTCCTTTGGAAGGAATTCTTGAAATCTCCACTTCTTGAGGACGAATTGCTACTAGTGTTTTGAGGTCCTCTGTAGTTCGAACTACTTCCACCCATATTCTGAAATTTGCTAGAACCTGACTTGGTGTAATTCTTGCTCTTTAGTCTCCTTTCTATCTTCATGGCCTTTTCAACCAATTCTCCCATGGAATTGTAATCATACATTTCCAGCTCATTTGCTATGTTTGAATTTAGACCCCCAAGGAATCTAGACATCAACCTCTGTTCATCCTCTTCAATATCAGCTCTTGCCATGATCATCTCCATCTCCTTGTGGTATTCTTCAACACTCTTACCACCTTCAATCAGCCTTGCCAACCTATTATACAAATCCCTATAGTAATGAGAAGGGACAAACCTTGTTCTCATTAAGTCCTTCAAAGTCTCCCAATCAGGTACGGGTCTCAATCCCTTTCCTCTCCTATTAGATTTGAGTTGATCCCTCCAAAATGTATCATATCCCTTAAATTCCACGGCTGCAATGTGGGACTTCTTCTCTTCTGAATAATTATGGCATTCAAAAATCTGCTCCACCTTTCTCTCCCATTCAATGTACTCTTCAGCATTGTTTCTCCCTTCAAAGGAAGGTACCTTCATCTTTATGGAAGTAAGGTCATTGTCATTTGCTGGGTTATTTTCACCAACCTCTTCATTACCTCTAGGTGCTTTACGATCTCCTTCACCGATTCTTAGTAGAACCCTTTGTGGTAACCTCACTTGAGCTGCTGGTTGCTGCTCTCTTTCTCTCATCATTAGATTCATGCTCTCTTGTAGAGTAGCCATCATTCTTGCCATCTCATTCATCCTTTCATTACTTTGCTGCATATATGTCTCAAAATTGCTAGAACCTTCTTGGACATTTTCCTCCCCATCTTGCAAGTTCTGGTTTCTCCCACTACTCATGATCACAAACACAAACTCACAAAGAAAAGATTAGTAATAAACAAAATTCACTCAAAGTGTTTCGCTCTTACCTCACCTTTGCTAATTCTTCGATTGCACTTCAGAATCGAGGCTCACAAATCAATCTGCCAAGCACTTTCAAGGAAGCTAGAAACCTAATTCCTAGACACCTAGAAAAGAAACTCGACGATTTGGAGGCGACACAAGGAAATTTGTGTCACACTATTATCATAAACCAGAGTGTTGGAACAAGCAAATAACACTCCAGCAACGTAACAGAATCCAAAAAACGGTAGCTCAATCAAGAATTAGAAACAAAGAGGTAAAAATATAACAATTATGGCCAAGATGTATCAAAACCAACCCACCTTTAGCAAGCTGATTTATGGACCTATTGATTCTACCCAAGAAAGCTAGTGTCAAGTCTTCCTAAACTAAAGAGAATTTCGAATTCCCCTTTGCAATGGCAGCCCCCACAATTCGAACAAAAAAACAGCCCCAAAAAAAATGGAAATTTTGTGGCCTAAAAATTTTGATTGCTTCTAACCCACTTCAAACCAACCACGGAACCTTTAATTACTAAGAAACAGAAAAATTTTTGTTGGAGTACTTTTGTACTCTTTTTTTTTTAGGGATAGATCACTATCTCTAGATCACCCCCCAAAATACTAAATGAAAATCAAGAAATAGAAGCTTAAACAGCACACGAATTATTGCAAACTCAAAAGGAAAGATCCGTATACTTTAAAAATTGAAAACGAATTGACTATGGCGAAGTAGGTGAAAAATGATTTGGACTATGATGAAAAGGGGACACAAATGAATTGGGGTATGGGGAAAGAAGAAATTTTGAATAAAATAAAAGAACCCTAAAAAAGCGAATTGAACAAATGAAGACTCTGACGGAAATAAAAACAAGCCCTAGAAAGACAGATAGATAAATATTTATCTGTAATTGGCTCTGATACCAAATGACGCGGAACCCTATGGCAATGAAGGCCTCAAACCCCAACGCACGCTTCGATATAGGAATCCAAGAACAAGGATAAACCACCTTCTATAGCACCCAATGCTTAACAAAGCAAGAACACTAATGACGGAAGGATTTGGAAGGACGGATCAGAAGAACGCCACAATCGAAATTGATAAGTTAGTCTGATTCGTGATGCAATCAATGAAAGAAGCAAAATCTCTCACTCTCTTAAAGATGCCCGAAATTTGCATAAAAAGCAATCTGAATATAATTTTGTCAAAAGTTCCTCTTACAAGAAAATAAGGCCCTATTTATAGAAAAAACAAATTAAAATTCGTAACTATCCTAACCCTAGTGAAAAAAGAAAAATTACAAAGTCAAAATCCTTGTCAAATAAGGAATATATCATCCTAACCAACTAAGGAAAGAAGGATCCTTGTCAAATAAGGAAAATATCATCCTAACCAACTAAGGAAAGAAGGATCCTTGTCAAATAAGGAAATTATCATCCTAACCAAATAAGGAAAGAAGGATCCTTGTCAAATAAGGAAAATATCATCCTAACCAACTACGGAAAGAAGGGAACCACATCCCATGTGCATGGGTGTGAACACAGCCCATGTGCATGAAAGAATAGGCTGCCCATGTGACAAAAGTGGTCCCAAAAAACCTAATTTCGTCCAAGGCCCATGTGCTTGCATGTGGGCTGCCTTCCTTACTCCTTTCTTGCTCCTCTAGCCCATTTTTAAAGCCTTATCTTCCATATAAACATTCAGCATCACAATCAGCCTTTGTTGGTCTTCCAGCACCATACTGCACTTGTTTATTGCTAATTCAGTCACCTCCCTTGTAACAAAGTCTTGAACATGCAATCCAAGAGTGACGCCATACTTCCTTGCTTTATTCCTTGTCAATGGTCCTTGTTGTAGCACCAAAGGATCCTTGCCATGGAGACGTGGCAGCATTATCTTTAGCCAATGGAGTTTGTTATTCATAGTGATCATGAATCACTAAAATACTTGAAAGGACAAAGGAAGCTGAACAAACGCCATGCCAAATGGAGTGAATTTATTGAAGCGTTTCCATATGTGATTCAATATAAGCAAGGAAAAGAAAATGTTGTTGCTGAGGCCTTATCTAGGAGGTATGCCCTAATCTCTATGCTTGATGCTAGACTTCTAGGATTTGAGCATATGAAAGAATTGTATAAGCATGACTCTGAATTTGCACAAATATATGCCTCTTGTGAAAATGCTGCCTTTGAAAAATTTTATAGGCATGATGGTTTCTTATTTAGAGAGAAACGACTTTGTGTTCCAAATAGCTCTATAAGAGGATTGCTTGTAAGAGAGTCACATGGGGGAGGTTTAATGGGACATTTTGGAGTGGCTAAAACATTAGAAATTCTGAATGAACATTTTTATTGGCCACATATGAGGAAAGATGTAGAGAAATTTTGTGCTAAATGCGTGACATGTATAAAAGCAAAGTCCAAAGTAAGACCACATAGTTTGTATATGCCTTTAAGTGTACCTAGTGAACCTTAGGTAGACTTATCTATGGACTTTATTTTGGGGCTACCTAGGACAAAAAAGGGTCATGATAGTTTATTTGTTGTGGTTGATAGATTTTCTAAAATGGCACATTTCATTCCATGTCATAAAACTGATGATGCATGCCATATATCTGATTTGTTCTTTAGAGAAGTAGTGAGATTGCATGGTATTCCTAGGACCATAGTAAGTGATCGAGATGTAAAATTTTTGAGTCATTTTTGGAAAGTCCTATGGGGAAAGTTAGGTACAAAGATTTGTTTCTCTACTACATGCCATCCGCAAACAGATGGCAGACGGAAGTTGTTAATAGGACTATGGGCACTCTTCTTCATACCATGTTTAAACAAAATTTGAAGACATGGGAGGAATGCATACCATTTATTGAATTTGCATATAATAGATCAATGCATTCATCAACTGGATTTTCACCCTTTGAGCTTGTCTATGGTTTTAATCCACTTACTCCATTAGATTTGTTGCCTCTTCCTACTAATGAGCTTACTAGTTTTGATGGTAAAAAGAAAGCTGAATTGGTGAAGTAAATGCATCAAAGGGCCAAGCATTGTCATTTATTCTTTGAAGGACTCGAAATGGACCATCCCCTCTAGGCCTTAGTTTTGACTTCCTTTGGCTAGAAAATCTTTCCTTCCTTAAGTGTAGCCAAACCACTACTCCAGGTTCGAATACTACTTTCTTTCGGCCTTTGTTGTGTTGCTTCTCATATTGTAGAGTCTTCTGTTCAATTTGTGTGCGCACCTTTTCATGCAAAGTTTTAACAAAGTCAGCTTTTTGTTTACCATCCAAATTTACTTTCTCTAATGGTAAAGGTAGCAAATCCATTGGAGTTAATAGATTGAACCCATACACAACTTCAAATGGTGAATGGTTTGTTGTAGCATGCACACTGCGATTATAAGCAAACTCCACATGTGGCAAACATTCCTCCCAATTCTTCAATTTTTTTTGTATTATGGCCCTCAAAAGAGTTGATAAGATCCTATTTACCACTTCTGTTCGTCCATCTATTTGTGGATGACAAGTGGTTGAATACAACAGCCTTGTACCCAACTTGCTCCAAAGTGTTTTCCAAAAGTGGCTAAGGAACTTCACATCTCTATCACTCACAATTGTTCTTGGGATACCATGTAATCTCACAATTTCTTTGAAGAACAACCCCACAACATATGTTGCATCATTAGTTTTGTTGCATGGAATGAAATTTGCCATCTTTCTAAACCTGTCCACAACAACAAAAATATAATCTCTCCCCCATTTAGACCTAGGTAAAGCCAAGACAAAGTCCATTGATATATCAACCCAAGGTTCATTAGGTATAGGAAGAGGATTATACATCATGAGGCATTACTTTAGATTTAGCTTGTTTGCATGTAATGCATCTCTCACATATCCTTTCAACATCTCTTTTCATTTGTGACCAAAAGAAATGCTCACTTAACACACCTAGAGTCTTTTTAATTCCAAATGTCCTATTAACCCACTAGTATGTGCCTCCCTCACAAGTAATTCTCTCATTGAACGTTGAGGAACACACAGCTTGTTTTCTTTAACAAGAAAACCATCATGCCTATAGAATTTGTCAAACCCACCTTTCTCACATGCCCCATATACATTAGCAAAATCAAGGTCAGAATTATCCTTTCCTTACCTTGTTTGTACTTGATGATGTAAGGAAAGGATTCAATGAATTCCACCCATTTTGCATGTCTTTTACACAACTTCCCTTGTCCTTTCAGATACTTCAAGGACTCATGAGCAGTGTGGATTATGAATTACTTGTAGTAAAGATAATGCTCCCAAGTGCTAAAAATATCTTTTATATCTTTTTAAATTGAATCATTACAAAGGAATCAGCCTTGTTTATATAGAAGAAGGCCATATACAATGAGAGTGACGCAGACCCTTAGAAACGATAGCAGCAAACCCAACGTATAAAAATGGTAGAGAACTCCTTGAAACTTGATAATCACCTCCTAAGGAACCCAACGCCTATAAAGAGACGCGAACTCACTGTGATTGAAGGATTTAATTGGTAAGAAGAAGGAAAACGCCACAATTCTTGTTGATAAGTAAACCTAATTCTTGATGCAAAGAAAGAATTAAAGAATCCACTCTAATCTCTCTCGCACGAAAATTCACAAGAAGAACTTGTAGAAGAATTCAAAAATTTTTATTAATTGTTGTATATCAAATTCGGCCTAATAGTGCCCTTAAATAAGGGTTACAAAATTCCTAATTGCATATGAAAAATTAAGACTAAAACATTCCTAATTGCATAAGGAAAACATTAAGTATGGAAACAAAATCCTAATCCACTAAGGAAAATATAAAGTATGGAAACAAAATCCTAATCCACTAAGGAAAATATAAAGTATGGAAACAACCAAACTAATCCCTTCAACATAAGAAATGCCCCACACTATTTGGGCTGTCCATGTGCCTTAAATTACTTCCCAAGGCTTTCCATGGACCTTTCTTGCACGTTGGACCTTTCTTTAGCTAGCCTTTAGCTTCCACACTAAGCATCATAATCAGCTTTGGTGTGCCTTCTTCAAGCTCTATCTCCATCTTCTTGAATGATAATTCTTGAAGTTCTTTGGAAATCTCTTCTTGAATATGCAAAGCCATACTAGCTTGATATCTCTTTGCCTTGCTCCTAGTGATTGGTCCACTTGCTAGCTTCAAGGGATCCTTTCTTGCATCATTCTCCCCCTCTTCAAAAAGATTTGTCCTCAAATCTGCATCATCAAAAGGAGAAAGATCACTTACATTGAAAGTAGCACTAACATTATACGTACCTGGTAAGTCGATCTTGTAGGCGTTGTCATTAATCTTCTCCAGCACTTGGAATGGGCCATCTCCCCTTGCTTGCAACTTGTTCTTCCTTTGGTTAGGAAACCTCTCTTTTCGAAAATGCACCCAAACCCAATCTCCTACTTGAAAGTTCATCTCACGTCTCCCTCTATTTGCAGAATCAGCATATCTCTTGTTCCTTTTCTCAATATTTGCCCTTGCTTTCTCATGCATCTCTTTCACCAATTTAGCTTTCTTCTCATCATCTAAACTAACAAGCTCATGAGAAGGTAAAGAAACAAGATCCAAAACTGTTAGTGGATTAAAACCATAAACAAGCTCAAAAGGTGAATATCCTGTAGAAGAATGAATAGCACGATTATAAGCAAACTCAATAAATGGCAAACAATCTTCCCAAGAACTCAAATTTTTACCCACTAAAGCTCTGAACATGGTACCTAAAGTTCTGTTTACTACTTCTGTTTGTCCATCCGTTTGAGGATGACAAGTGGTGGAAAATAACAACTTGGTACCTAACTTTCCCCAAAGCACACACCAAAAGTGAGACAAAAACTTGGTGTCTATCAGAAACTATGGATTTTGGTATCCCATGAATTTAAACCACCTCCCTAAAGAAGAGTTCGGCCACTAAACTAGCATCATCACTCTTATGACATGGGATAAAGTGTGCCATCTTACTAAACCTATCAACAACCACAAATATGCTATCTCTCCCCCTCTTAGTCCTTGGTAATCCTAAAACAAAGTCCATACCAATGTCCATCCAAGGAGAACTAGGAATTGGTAATCGCATATACAAACCATGAGGCATAGACTTAGACTTAGCTTGCCTACAAGCCAAACAAGCCTTACAAATCCAAATTACATCCCTTTTCATATTCAGCCAATAAAAGTGTTCATTCAACATGTCTAAAGTCTTATCAACTCCAAAATGCCCAATCAAACCCCCACAATGTGATTCTAATACTAGCAAATCTCTCATAGAACATCTAGGCATGCATAATTTTGAATCCTTAAATAAAACCCATCATGTCTATAGAAAGAATTAAAAGCACCAAGCTCACAAGCATCATAAACATTGCCAAAATCAGAATCACCAACATATAAGTCCTTTATACATTCAAATCCAAGCAATTTAGTACTCAAAACATTAAGTAAAGTGTACCTCCTTGAAAGTGCATCTGCCACTATTATTTGATCACATAAGGAAACTTCTCAATCTTCACAACCCATTTTGCATGTATTTTATTCAACTTGCCTTGCCCTCTCAAATGCTTCAATGATTCATGGTCTGAATGGATCATGAATTCCTTGGGCAGCAAATAATGCTCCCATACTTCCAATGCTCTCACCAAAGCATATAGCTCCTTGTCATAAGTTGAATAATTCAGCTTTGCTCCATTAAGCTTTTCACTAAAGTATGCAATGGGCTTCTTCTCCTGCATCAAAACAGCTCCAATACCTACACCAGAAGCATCACATTCAATTTCAAAAGTAGAATCAAAGTTAGGTAAAGCTAAAACGGGTGTAGTAGAAAGCTTCTCTTTCAAAGCATCAAATGGTTCTTGTTGCTCCTTGTCCCAAACGAATCCCACTTATTTCTTGATTATGCTAGTCAAGGGGGCTGCCAATGTAGAGAAATTAGGGACAAATCTTGATACAAACCAGATATGGCAGCTTTGTGCCATTAAAGAAAAGCAATCTTACATCATCCAAATAGATTTAAAAGGAGTTCAAAAGCTCTTTTATGAGGCTGAAATACACTTGGGGCGTGCTACACTTCATATGGAGCAGATTTGGTGCAATTCAAGCAATATGGGCTTTGTGGAGCTTGATACAGCTTATAGGCCAAAGCTACACAAAGGGAAGCCTAAAGTGAAGATCAAAGTATGGAAATCACGTCCAAATACATGGGCATGCTTTCTTGGGCTTGTTCAGCAAGTTTTTTTGGCATGTTTAGCAAGTTTTTAAGGCTGAACATGGCTGCACATGTTGGGCTTGTTTTTCCAATACATTAGGCCTTTTTTTGGACTTAATTAAGGCATGTTTAATATGGGCCCAAGGAAGTTACGAATTTCAGCAAGTGGAAGGCATCTTTTTGTCACATGGGATGTGGTCCCCTCATTCCTTAGTTAGTTAGGATATTATTTTATTTTCCATATCTTTTAGGATTTGATATTATTTAGTCTTTCCAAATCTATTTTGGATTTGTTTTATTAGATTTGGATAGGATTTAGATTACTTATCTGATTTAGATTCAGATTTACTTTATGTTTTCCTTAGTGGATTAGGATTACTTTATATTTTCCTTAGTGGATTAGGATTACTTTATATTTTTCCTTATGCAATTAGGAATGTTTTCCTTATGCAATTAGGAATGTTTTCCTTATGCAATTAGGAATTTTGTAACCCTTATTTAAGGGCACTATTAGGCAGAATTTGACATACAACAATTAATAAAAATTTTTGAATTCTTCTACAAGTTATTCTTGTGAATTTTCGTGTGAGAGAGATTAGAGTGGATTCTTTAATTCTTTCTTTGCATCAAGAATTAGGTTTACTTATCAACAAGAGTTGTGGCGTTTTCCTTCTTCTTACCAACTAAATCCTTCAATCATAGTGAGTTCGCGTCTCTTTATAGGCGTTGGGTTCCTTAGGAGGTGATTATCAAGTTTCAAGGAGTTCTCTACCATTGTTATACGTTGGGTTTGCTGCCATCGTTGCTAAGGGTCCACGTCATTTGGTATCAGAGCCTTGCTACAAGGTAATTTTTATCTACTTTGTCTTTCTAGGGCTTGTTTAATTGTTCCATTAGGGTTATTTTATTCAAATTCATTTTTTCCTTTCCTTCTCTATTCAATTTTCGTTTTTGGCATTCAAGAGTCAGTTTTAGTTCGTTTTAGTATTCAGAATAGTTTATTCAATTCATTATTTTCACTTTCCCATCCATTTAAGTATTCCGTTTGTTAAGTCGTTGGTGTTCTAGTAGTCAGAATTTAGTTTGTTTTGTGTCTATTGGGTCTTGTTCAATTTGGTTGTGTTTTTCCCTTCAAATTCATCTTGTGTAAGCCTTTTCTTGGGGTTGATTGTTTCTTTCCTTCAAATCATTTTATGTGGCCATTCTTGGGCTGTTTCTTTTGTGTTTGTTTAGTGATTTTCAAATTCTACATATAAAAAAAAAATGTCAACAACAATTGAGATTGAGATGGATGAAGAGGAAGCCAAAGAAAAATACCATCTAAAATATCTCGATGGTAAGATTCGATTTCTTGAAGAGCTTATTGAAAGGTGGTATCAAAAGTTAGGAAGTGCACGAAGGTACACAAGGGAATATTCATATTGTGAAAAGGAGATTGCTTCATTAGAGGAAGAACTTTCAGTTTTCTATGCAAAGGAGAAAAACTTTCTTATTCATTGTAAGAGACGACAAGAAGAAAGGAAATCTAAGAGGATGAAACTAGAATATAAGAAACTGAGACAACAATTGGAAGATATGTGTAAGCATACTTCTAAACTATGTGAAGCAATAAGTGTGGTTTCAAAAATTCCTACCATTAAGGTGAAAGAGGAGAGTGCAACCATGGAGGATTCCAATGTTGAACTAAAAAAAGAGGATGAATTGGAAGAGTTGCATGAAGAGGATGTTTGTGAAGTAGAGGATGTAGTGCCATTACTTGATGAAGTAAGGAGTGAAGTTACTGAGATTCCCATAATTGAATTTAAAGAAGAGTTTGTGAAAAATGGAGATCTTCTTGGAGATGTGGATGAGAATTCACCTATTTATGATGATTATGGTTGTGATGATGATGATTGCGATGAAATTGTTCAAAATATGGTTGAAGAGGTAGACAAAGAATATGGAGCTGATTTAGAAGTTCAAGAAGAGGATGGTTCAGTTCCATGTGAGCTGTCTTTAACTAACGGAGCTTTTCCTAGTTTTTTTGACAATGTGCAGGTTGATGTTCTAGAAGAAACATTCAAACTATTTTCATCAACTCAAGAGGAGGTTTTTGAAGATCAATTGGTGCCTAAAGTTTCCATTCCAGATCTGAACATGAGCAAGATTCGAGGACGAATCTTTTCAAAAGAAAGGGAGAATGATACAAACCAGATATGGCAGCTTTGTGCCATTGAAGAAAAGCAATCTTACATCATCCAAATAGATTTAAAAGGAGTTCAAAAGCTCTTTTATGAGGCTGAAATACACTTGGGGCGTGCTACACTTCATATGGAGCAGATTTGGTGCAATTCAAGCAATATGGGCTTTTGTGGAGCTTGATACAGCTTATAGGCCAAAGCTACACAAAGGGAAGCCTAAAGTGAAGATCAAAGTATGGAAATCACGTCCAAACACATGGGCATGCTTTCTTGGGCTTGTTCAGCAAGTTTTTTTGGCATGTTTAGCAAGTTTTTAAGGCTGAACATGGCTACACATGTTGGGCTTGTTTTTCCAATACATTAGGCCTTTTTTTGGACTTAATTAAGGCATGTTTAATATGGGCCCAAGGAAGTTACGAATTTCAGCAAGTGGAAGGCATCTTTTTGTCACATGGGATGTGGTCCCCTCATTCCTTAGGTAGTTAGGATATTATTTTATTTTCCATATCTTTTAGGATTTGATATTATTTAGTCTTTCCAAATCTATTTTGGATTTGGTTTATTAGATTTGGATAGGATTTAGATTACTTATCTGATTTAGATTCAGATTTACTTTATGTTTTCCTTAGTGGATTAGGATTACTTTATATTTTCCTTAGTGGATTAGGATTACTTTATATTTTTCCTTATGCAATTAGGAATGTTTTCCTTATGCAATTAGGAATGTTTTCCTTATGCAATTAGGAATTTTGTAACCCTTATTTAAGGGCACTATTAGGCAGAATTTGAGATACAACAATTAATAAAAATTTTTGAATTCTTCTACAAGTTATTCTTGTGAATTTTCGTGTGAGAGAGATTAGAGTGGATTCTTTAATTCTTTCTTTGCATCAAGAATTAGGTTTACTTATCAACAAGAGTTGTGGCGTTTTCCTTCTTCTTACCAACTAAATCCTTCAATCATAGTGAGTTCGCGTCTCTTTATAGGCGTTGGGTTCCTTAGGAGGTGATTATCAAGTTTCAAGGAGTTCTCTACCATTGTTATACGTTGGGTTTGCTGCCATCGTTGCTAAGGGTCCGCGTCACAGCTTTGTGCCATTGAAGAAAAGCAATCTTACATCATCCAAATAGATTTAAAAGGAGTTCAAAAGCTCTTTTATGAGGCTGAAATACACTTGGGGCGTGCTACACTTCATATGGAGCAGATTTGGTGCAATTCAAGCAATATGGGCTTTGTGGAGCTTGATACAGCTTATAGGCCAAAGCTACACAAAGGGAAGCCTAAAGTGAAGATCAAAGTATGGAAATCACGTCCAAACACATGGGCATGCTTTCTTGGGCTTGTTCAGCAAGTTTTTTGAATTCTTCTACAAGTTATTCTTGTGAATTTTCGTGTGAGAGAGATTAGAGTGGATTCTTTAATTATTTCTTTGCATCAAGAATTAGGTTTACTTATCAACAAGAGTTATGGCGTTTTCCTTCTTCTTACCAACTAAATCCTTCAATCATAGTGAGTTCGCGTCTCTTTATAGGAGTTGGGTTCCTTAGGAGGTGATTATCAAGTTTCAAGGAGTTCTCTACTAAATAAGGCGTTGGGTTCCATCTCTCCATGGTCATTGGAATCCTCTGATACCAAATGATGCGGACCCTTAGCAACGATGGCAGCAAACCCAACGTATAACAATGGTAGAGAACTCCTTGAAACTTGATAATCACCTCCTAAGGAACCCAACGCCTATAAAGAGACGCGAACTCACTATGATTGAAGGATTTAGTTGGTAAGAAGAAGGAAAACGCCACAACTCTTGTTGATAAGTAAACCTAATTCTTGATGCAAAGAAAGAATTAAAGAATCCACTCTAATCTCTCTCACACGAAAATTCACAAGAATAACTTGTAGAAGAATTCAAAAATTTTTATTAATTGTTGTATGTCAAATTTGGCCTAATAGTGCCCTTAAATAAGGGTTACAAAATTCCTAATTGCATAAGGAAAACATTCCTAATTGCATAAGGAAAAATATAAAGTAATCCTAATCCACTAAGGAAAATATAAAGTAATCCTAATCCAATAAGGAAAATATAAAGTAAATCTGAATCTAAATCAGATAAGTAATCTAAATCCTATCCAAATCTAATAAAACAAATCCAAAATAGATTTGGAAAGACTAAATAATATCAAATCCTAAAAGATATGGAAAATAAAATAATATCCTAACTAACTAAGGAATGAGGGGACCACATCACATGTGACAAAAAGATGCCTTCCACTTGCTGAAATTCGTAACTTCCTTGGGCCCATATTAAACATGCCTTAATTAAGTCCAAAAAAAGGCCTAATGTATTGGAAAAACAAGCCCAACATATGCAGCCATGTTCAGCCTTAAAAACTTGCTAAACATGCCAAAAAACTTGCTGAACAAGCCCAAGAAAGCATGCCCATGTGTTTGGACGTGATTTCCATACTTTGATCTTCACTTTAGGCTTCCCTTTGTGTAGCTTTGGCCTATAAGCTGTATCAAGCTCCACAAAGCCCATATTGCTTGAATTGCACCAAATCTGCTCCATATGAAGTGTAGCACGCCCCAAGTGTATTTCAGCCTCATAAAAGAGCTTTTGAACTCCTTTTAAATCTATTTGGATGATGTAAGATTGCTTTTCTTCAATGGCACAAAGCTGCCATATCTGGTTTGTATCATTCTCCCTTTCTTTTGAAAAGATTCGTCCTCGAATCTTGCTCATGTTCAGATCTGGAATGGAAACTTTAGGCACCAATTGATCTTCAAAAACCTCCTCTTGAGTTGATGAAAATAGTTTGAATGTTTCTTCTAGAACATCAACCTGCACATTGTCAAAAAAACTAGGAAAAGCTCCGTTAGTTAAAGACAGCTCACATGGAACTGAACCATCCTCTTCTTGAACTTCTAAATCAGCTCCATATTCTTTGTCTACCTCTTCAACCATATTTTGAACAATTTCATCGCAATCATCATCATCACAACCATAATCATCATAAATAGGTGAATTCTCATCCACATCTCCAAGAAGATCTCCATTTTTCACAAACTCTTCTTTTAAATTCAATTATGGGAATCTCAGTAACTTCACTCCTTACTTCATCAAGTAATGGCACTACATCCTCTACTTCACAAACATCCTCTTCATGCAACTCTTCCAATTCATCCTCTTTTTTTAGTTCAACATTGGAATCCTCCATGGTTGCACTCTCCAAATGACGCGGACCCTTAGCAAATGGAAGAAACATTCCAAATCATGGTTGCTCTGATACCAAATGACGCGGACCCTTAGCAACGATGGCAGCAAACCCAACGTATAACAATGGTAGAGAACTCCTTGAAACTTGATAATCACCTCCTAAGGAACCCAACGCCTATAAAGAGACGCGAACTCACTATGATTGAAGGATTTAGTTGGTATGAAGAAGGAAAATGCCACAACTCTTGTTGATAAGTAAACCTAATTCTTGATGCAAAGAAAGAATTAAAGAATCCACTCTAATCTCTCTCACACGAAAATTCACAAGAATAACTTGTAGAAGAATTCAAAATTTTTTATTAATTGTTGTATCTCAAATTCTGCCTAATAGTGCCCTTAAATAAGGGTTACAAAATTCCTAATTGCATAAGGAAAACATTCCTAATTGCATAAGGAAAATGGAAAACATTCCTAATTGCATAAGGAAAAATATAAAGTAATCCTAATCCACTAAGGAAAATATAAAGTAATCCTAATCCACTAAGGAAAACATAAAGTAAATCTGAATCTAAATCAGATAAGTAATCTAAATCCTATCCAAATCTAATGAAACAAATCCAAAATAGATTTGGAAAGACTAAATAATATCAAATCCTAAAAGATATGGAAAATAAAATAATATCCTAACTAACTAAGGAATGAGGGGACCACATCCCATGTGACAAAAAGATGCCTTCCACTTGCTGAAATTCGTAACTTCCTTGGGCCCATATTAAACATGCCTTAATTAAGTCCAAAAAAAGGCCTAATGTATTGGAAAAACAAGCCCAACATGTGCAGCCATGTTCAGCCTTAAAAACTTGCTAAACATGCCAAAAAAAACTTGCTGAACAAGCCCAAGAAAGCATGCCCATGTGTTTGGACGTGATTTCCATACTTTGATCTTCACTTTAGGCTTCCCTTTGTGTAGCTTTGGCCTATAAGCTGTATCAAGCTCCACAAAGCCCATATTGCTTGAATTGCACCAAATCTGCTCCATATGAAGTGTAGCACGCCCCAAGTGTATTTCAGCCTCATAAAAGAGCTTTTGAACTCCTTTTAAATCTATTTGGATGATGTAAGATTGCTTTTCTTCAATGGCACAAAGCTGCCATATCTGGTTTGTATCAAATCTCCTATAGAAGCTTGCCAATCCGTGAAAACTCCTCACTTCTGTCACACTTGAAGGATTTAGCCACTCTTGGATAGCTTTCACCTTCTCTTGATCAACTTCAATTCCCTGCAGACTTACAACAAAACCAAGAAAAACAACCCTATCTAGACAAAAAGAACACTTCTTAAGCTTAGCATAAAGGTTTTGCTTCCTAAGGATTTCAAGCACATGTTCAACATGTTCTTCCTCAGTTTTGCTATAAATCAGAATATCATCAAAGTAAACTGCCACAAACTTACCTAAATAAGCTCTCAAATAATCTCATGAAAGTACTAGGTGCATTAGATAAACCAAAAGGCATAACTAACCATTCATACAAACCATATTTCGTTTTGAAGGCAGTCTTCCATTCATCTCCAGGCTTCATGCGAATTTGATGATAACCACTCATAAGATCAATCTTTGTGAAATATTTCGCCCCATGCAATTCGTCCAACATGTCATCAAGTCTAGGAATGGGATGTCTATACTTCATAGTAATCTTGTTCACAGCCCTACAATCAACACACATCCTCCAAGAACCATCTTTCTTGGGTACTAATAAGACTGGAACGGCACAAGGACTAAGGCTCTCGCGAACCAAGCCTTTCTCCAAAAGCTCTTCAACTTGTCTTTGCATCTCTTTTGTCTCCATAGGATTGCTCCTACATGCTGGGCGGTTTGGAATTGTAGAACCGGGTATGAAATCAATTTGATATTCAATCCCTCTTAATGCCGGCAAACCACTAGGAAGGTCTTCAGGAAACACATCCTTAAAATCCTGCAACAAAGACACAAAACTAGAAGGTAAAGAATCAAGAGATTCTTCACTGTCAGCAAGTAACAATTCTTTATACATAATAATGAGTACAGGCTGCCCTACATCTATCTCTCTTGCTCTTGCATAAAAAGTATGTTTTGCTTTTTCTCCTTGCTTATTTTCTCTCACCAATGGGCCATTTATTTGTTTGCTTACTTTCTTTTGACTCTCGGCCTCTTTTCCCTTTTTGCACTCACTCACTTTATTATTTTCTCTCTCCCTACCCTTAGAATTACCCTTGGGTGTTGAAGAAACGTCATTGGCCGAATTTGAACCCCCTTGGTTCATGTTGGCCGAAACTTCTTTCTCCCTCTCTAGCATCCTCTTCTGATCTTCATACACCTCTTGAGGTGATAATGGTGCTAGAACAACCTTCTTTCCTTCATAAGTAAAGGTATACTTATTAGAAAAGCCATCATGTTGTGCCCTTCTATCATGCTGCCATGGTCTTCCTAATAGCAAAGGTCCAGCTTGCATTGGCACTACATCACACAAAACCTCATCTTTATACCACCCAATGGAGAATGGTACCTTGACTTGCTTCAACACTTTTACTTCCCCAGCGTCATTGAACCATTGCAACTTGTAAGGATTGGGATGTTTAAAACAAGTTAACCCCAATTTATCCACCATTGTAGTACTGGCAGCATTGGTACAACTTCCACCATCAATGATAAGTGTACAAACCTTACCATTCACCAAACACCTAGAGTGGAAAAGATTCTCCCTTTGATCCAAGCCTTCTTGACTTGAATATTCAAGGCTCTTCTAGTAACAAGCATCTCTCCATGTTCAGCATTCAAGACTTGATTCTCCCAAGCCTCTTCATCATATTCGGCCCTATCACCACATTCGGCCTTCTCTTCTTCTTCATGTTCAGATTCTGATTCAATTTCCCCTTCATGGGTAGCAATCATCACCCTCTTATTCGGACATTGAGAAGAAATGTGTCCACTTCCCAAACACTTGTAGCATTTAATTTCCCTACTTGGAGTAGGTCTAGAAGGTGTTTCCTTGGCTGTTTTTGCATCCCCATCATTTAATTTCCCTACTTGGAGTAGGTCTAGAAGGTGTTTCCTTGGCTGTTTTTGCATCCCCATCATTTGGCTTCTTGAAATTAGGATTGTAGGAAGAATTCTTTTGGAAAGAACCCTTGTAATCCCCTTTGTAGGAACCTCCACTCGAACTTGAACCCTTGAAGTTTGAAAATTTTCCACTAGCTTTAGAATAGCCAGTTTTCGAAATAGCTTTATTCTTCAATCTTCTCTCTATCTTCATGGCCTTTTGAACTAACTCTTCCATTGTGTTGAATTCATACATCTCCAATTCATTGGCTATGTTCAAATTCAATCCCCCAAGAAATCGTGACATCTTCTTGTCTTCATCTTCATCAATATTTGCCCTAGCCATGATCATCTCCATCTCTTTGTGGTACTCTTCCACACTTCTTCCACCTTGAACTAGTCTTGCTAGTCGATTGTACAAATCTCGAATGTAGTGAGATGGTACAAATTGGCTCCTCATTAGTTCTTTCAAGGTTGACCATTCAGGAATAGGCCTCATACCTTTCCCTCTTCTATTAGCTTTCAATTGATCCCACCAAAAGGTAGCATACCCTTTGAACTCTACGGCTGCCAAAACTGATTTCTACTCTTCGGTGTAGTTATGGCATTCAAAAATCTGCTCAACTTTCCTCTCCCATTCTATGAACTCTTCTGCATTGTTCTTCCCTTCAAAGGAAGGAATCTTCATCTTGATGGAAGTAAGGTCACCATCAGTGGTAGGTTGATTTCCACCTTCATCTTCATCTTCTACCCTTTCGGCTGCTTCTAGGGCTTCAAGATTTCCTTGCCCTTCTCTCCTAAGCACTCTTCTAGCTCGCATTATGGGATTTGGATGTGCAGCTGGCTGCCCTTGTTGCACTTGCTGAATTTGTTGTGCTTGTCATGCTGCATTCTCTTGCAATCTAGTATCCATCATCTCCATTCGACCAAGCATTGCTGCCAAAGTCTCTGATGAGGATCTGATTGCTAGCATACAACACCAAGGACCTGTTACTCGATCAATGGCAAGAAAACTTCAAGGATTAGTTTCCAAACATCTATATGTTCTCAATACAATTGGAACGTTAAGACTTGAAGAAAATAAGAGCAAAGAAGCTGTTTGGTTGCATGTGTCCAAATTGCAATCTACCCAAGAGGCCAATTGACCCAAAGGAGTTAGAATACATATTGGCATCCATCATTATACCTTTGGGAGCTAAATACATACCATTCACGTTCCATTGGATGTCCATATATTAAGAGTGGCTGAAATTCACATTGGGAGTCAAAGATGCCTTTTAAAAGCTAGTGGGAGACAAGCTATATGGCTGCCCATGCCTTTTAAAAGCTAGTGGGAGACAAGCTATATGGCTGCCCAATTTGTTTTATGTAACCACATTATTATATTTGTATTTTTCCATCATTTCACTTGTTTTATGCTTTCTTTAAGTCTTTAAAAACAGATGTAATGGCAGATTTTGAACTGAATGAATATTCTGAGTTTTCTCTCCATTTTTGAGAGCTTTGAGAGGTTTTTAGCCTTCTTTTGAGTTCTTGTTAGAACTTGCACGAATTCCTTGCAAAAATAACCAAGTTTGCTAGGTCTTAACTTATATTCAAGGTTTTTCCTTCACAAGTTGGGGTTGGGTCTTGAATCTTTGGTTTCCAGCCATATAGCTTCAGTTTTACATCACAAGTTGGTGTTGGGTTGAAGGTACTGGTTGGTGTTCTTATGTTTTGGAGACGATCCGTAGCTTGAGCTTCCTTAGGAATTAAATCCCAGCAAGGCAGGCTCACATCATTTGGTATCAGAGCTTAGGCTCTCCAAATTAGGTTTTTAGCATCATTCCTTCTTGTTTATGTCAAAAATATATATATATTGTCTTCCTTGGAGTCACTTTTTTTTGCCATTAGTTTAATTTCTACAAGCTGTATGCCTTCTTGTTTCTTTGAGTCCTTCTACTTTAATGTTGTTGCTGGATTAAATTAAAAAAAAGAAAGAAAGAAAGAAAGAACGAAAAAAAAAAAGTAAATTCGTGGCCCTTGGATTAGAAATTAAAGATTTTTAAGCAATGGGTGGATTCTCACAGGCTTCCAGTTTTTTTCACAGGGGGGTGTGAAAATTTCTGGCTTCCAGTTTTTTTCACAGGGGGTTGTGAAAATTTTTGCCTTCTCACAGGGGGTTGTGACAATTTCTGCCTTCCAAAAGTGAATGTGTATATAAACATGTCCAAATCCTTTCAAATTTTACAGGCATGTTTTAGATATTCAGCTAAGCATACATATTAAATTTCATGTCAAAATTCGTTCGTTTGCTTGGTTGTCCATATATTACCGCTAGTTAGCCATTTTTGGGTCCATAATATAAACGTTTCATAAGAGACCTAAAAATTCATTTTTCTTCTTCCATTTTGTCTCAATATATTGTCCTAAATCCAGTTTTGTCAAATTCTTCCCTTTGGTAATGTTTGTCTAAAATTTTAGTGTCTTTCGTCCTTAGGTTTCAAATATCATATATTCTGTTTTTTTTCAGCTTGTGTTACTCTTGTTCCATTCTTGAATGTGTTTTAAACCTTGCAATTTAGTTATTTAGTTGAGGAAATATTAAGTTCTTGCTAGAACTTGGAAGGGGCTGAAGTGAGTGGAAAAAGGCAGAGTGGTGAGATTGTTAGAGGGTAAAAGCCAAAGTTTGAGTGAAATACAGATTGAGTGTTACCATATTAGAGTGAAACACGTGAGGGAGTGTGTGAGAGAATATTTCTAACATTTGTTTTGCAGCAATCAGTATGTCAACAAAACGAGATAGTGATCGAGAGAGCAACCGACCCCAAGAAGAGCCAGAAGCTTCTAATGTTCTTAAGGCATTGCAATCTCAATTTCAAAGGATGAATGTGTTGTTTGTTGATATTAGAGAACAGATGGAAAAACACTCAAAACAAATTGAAGAATTGCAGCAAGCAAGCTCTACAAATCAAAGGAATTTAGGAAGGGATGAACGAGATAATTTTCATAGGGAGCAAAACATAAATAGGGGGCAGAATAGAGGTAGGCGTGCTGGACTAAATGATTTGCCAGTTTTCAATGAATTGGAGGATGTAGATGAAGATAATCTTGATGATGATGATGGGCAGCAATCTGTTGCA
Organism: Garcia nutans; assembly: GCA_947685225.1. Classification (NCBI taxonomy): domain Eukaryota; kingdom Viridiplantae; phylum Streptophyta; class Magnoliopsida; order Malpighiales; family Euphorbiaceae; genus Garcia; species Garcia nutans. The sequence goes on from CANTUV010000091.1 coordinate 1,246,047, forward strand.
CTTGATGATGTTATTAGACCAAGATATATGAGAGGTAATATGGGTGGTAGAGGTGGTGGCAGAAATATTAGGCAAGAAACTGTGGAAAATGCAAGAGGGAGAGGGAGAGTAGACAACAATGTTAATGGAATTAAAATGAAAATTCCATCATTCCAAGGCAAAGCAAATCCAGATGCATACTTGGAATGGGAGAGAAAGACTGAACTCATCTTTGATTGCCACAACTATAGTGAGCAAAAGAAGGTGACACTTGCTGTGGTAGAGTTTACTGATTATGCATTAGTTTGGTGGGATCAATTACTCACTAAACGAAGAAGAAATGGCATGAGAGGAGTGCAGACTTGGGATGAGCTGAAACAAGTCATGAGAGATAGATTTGTACCACAACACTACTATAGGGAGTTACATCAACGATTACAAGGGCTGGTACAAGGCAATAAAAGTGTGGAAGAATATTTTCAAGAGATGGAAATGGCTATGATACGAGCTAATATAGAAGAAGAAAGGGAAGCAACTATGGCACGGTTTCTACATGGGCTGAAAGATGAAATTGCCGACATAGTGGAGCTGCATCATTATGTGGAGCTTGATGACATGTTAAATATGGCAATCAAGGTAGAAAAACAACTCAAGAAGAAGAAAACAACCAGATCTGGAATGGGAATGAATTCTGTCAATAATGTTCCTTGGAAGCCAAATTGGAAGAAAGGGGAATCTAGTGAGAATAAATTTGTTTCAAAGGAGAAGAAAGAGGGGAACAAGGCTGGAGAAAAACCCATTGTGATTGATAAGGGTAAGGCCCCAATGAACTCCAATGGAAGAACAAGAGACATCCAATGTTTCCGATGTTTAGGGAAAGGGCATTATGCTAGAGAATGTCCAAATAAAAGGGTGATGGTGGTGAGGCCGAGTGGTGATATTGAATCTGAAGATGATGAAGTTGTAGATGAAGATTCAGATGTTAACATTCTACCTTTGGATGAAGATAGTGATGTAGAGCATGCTGTGCATGGAAGTGCTCTTGTTGTTATGCGTGCTTTAAATATACAGGTGAAGGAAGATGAAGGTGATGAACTGCAAAGAGAAAATATTTTTCATACTAGATGTTTAGTCAAAGAAAAAGTTTGTAGTATGATCATAGATGGTGGGAGTTGTGTTAATGTGGCTAGCACTCTACTAGTAGAGAAACTTGCATTTCCTACTACAAAACATCCTAATCCATACAGATTGCAGTGGTTGAATGATAGTGGAGAAGTTAAGGTGACCAAGCAAGTATTATTGTCATTTACCATTGGGAGGTATAAGGATGAAGTGTTGTGTGATGTAGTTCCCATGCATGCTAGTCATATCCTACTTGGGAGGCCATGGCAATATGATAGAAAAGCAACACATGACGGGTTTAAGAATAGGTATTCATTTGATTTTGAAGGCCGAAAGGTGACTCTTGCACCTTTAACACCTATGGAGGCTTTTGAAGACCAAAAGAGAGTACAAGCTGCCATGCAAGAGAAAATGCAAAGAGAGGTTGAAAAGAGGGAGAGAGAAAAGAAAGATCAAGAGGAAAAACAAAGAATAAAAGCTGAGAGAGAAAAAGAAAAAGAGAAAAAGAAGAAATTACATAATAAAAATGAGAGTGGAGAGAAGAAAGTAAGTTTAGTTGCTAGGGGGAAAGATGTGAGGCAAGCATACTCTTCTGATAGTATGATGCTCCTTCTGATATGTAAGGGAGTTTTTCTTAATGTAACTGACCTTGATCCATCTATTCCTAGTGTTGCTTTGACTTTGTTGCAGGAATTTGAAGATGTCTTTCCAAATGAGGTACCGAGTGGATTGCCACCCATTAGAGGAATAGAACATCAAATTGATTTCATTCCTGGAGCTGTAATTCCAAATCGTCCAGCATATAGGACAAATCCTCAAGAGGTCAAGGAGTTGCAAAAACAGGTGGATGAGCTGCTTGCGAAAGGTCATGTTAGGGAGAGCATGAGTCCATGTGCTGTGCCGGTACTTCTAGTACCTAAAAAGGATGGATCAATGCGAATGTGTGTGGATTGTCGTGCTATCAATAAAATCACTGTAAAGTATAGACATCCAATTCCTAGACTTGATGATATGCTTGATGAATTGCATGGTGCATGTATATTTTCAAAAATTGATCTTAAAAGTGGTTATCATCAAATAAGAATGAGATTAGGAGATGAATGGAAAACAGCTTTTAAGACTCAATATGGTTTGTATGAATGGTTAGTCATGCCTTTTGGACTAAGCAATGCACCTAGTACTTTCATGAGATTAATGAATCATGTCTTGCGTGCTTTTCTTGGAAAGTTTGTTGTTGTGTATTTTGATGATATTTTAGTGTATAGTCAAAGTTTAAATGATCATTTAATGCATTTAAGATGTGTGCTTGAAGTTCTTAGGAAAGAGAAATTGTATGCAAATTTAAAGAAATGTACATTCTGTATGGAAAAAGTCATTTTCTTAGGATTTGTAGTGAGTGGGAAAGGAATTGAGGTTGATGATGATAAGGTAAAAGCCATCAAAGAGTGGCCTACACCAAAATCCGTGACTGATGTTAGGAGTTTTCATGGTCTTGCTAGTTTTTATAGGAGATTTGTTAGAGACTTTAGTACAATTGCAGCCCCATTAAATGAAATTGTGAAGAAAAATGTAGGGTTCAAATGGAATAAGGAACAGGAGCATGCATTTAGATTACTAAAAGAAAAATTATGTTCTGCACCATTACTTGCATTACCTGATTTTTCTAAGACTTTTGAAGTTGAATGTGATGCTTCCGGAGTGGGTATAGGTGCTGTTTTGATGCAGGAAAGAAGACCAATTGCATACTTTAGTGAGAAGCTAAGTGGAGCTCCTTTGAATTACTCTACTTATGACAAGGAGATGTATGCATTAGTGAGGGCGTTGGAGACGTGGCAGCATTATCTTTGGCCAAAGGAGTTTGTTATTCATAGTGATCATGAATCACTAAAATACTTGAAAGGACAAAGCAAGCTGAACAAACGCCATGCCAAATGGAGTGAATTTATTGAAGCATTTCCATATGTGATTCAATATAAGCAAGGAAAAGAAAATGTTGTTGCTGATGCCTTATCTAGGAGGTATGCCCTAATCTCTATGCTTGATGCTAGACTTCTAGGATTTGAGCATATGAAAGAATTGTATAAGCATGACTCTGAATTTGCACAAATATATGCCTCTTGTGAAAATGCTGCCTTTGAAAAATTTTATAGGCATGATGGTTTCTTATTTAGAGAGAAACGACTTTGTGTTCCAAATAGCTCTATAAGAGGATTGCTTGTAAGAGAGTCACATGGGGGAGGTTTAATGGGACATTTTGGGGTGGCTAAAACATTAGAAATTCTGCATGAACATTTTTATTGGCCACATATGAGGAAAGATGTAGAGAAATTTTGTGCTAAATGTGTGACATGTATGAAAGCAAAATCCAAAGTAAGACCACATGGTTTGTATATGCCTTTAAGTGTACCTAGTGAACCTTGGGTAGACTTATCTATGGATTTTATTTTGGGGCTACCTAGGACAAAAAAAGGTCATGATAGTTTATTTGTTGTGGTTGATCGATTTTCTAAAATGGCACATTTCATTCCATGTCATAAAACTGATGATGCATGCCATATATCTGATTTGTTCTTTAGAGAAGTAGTGAGATTGCATGGTATTCCTAGGACCATAGTAAGTGATCGAGATGTAAAATTTTTGAGTCATTTTTGGAAAGTCCTATGGGGAAAGTTAGGTACAAAGCTTTGTTTCTCTACTACATGCCATCCGCAAACAGATGGGCAGACGGAAGTTGTTAATAGGACTGTGGGCACTCTTCTTCGTACCATGATTAAACAAAATTTGAAGACATGGGAGGAATGCATACCATTTATTGAATTTGCATATAATAGATCAATGCATTCATCCACTGGATTTTCACCCTTTGAGCTTGTCTATGGTTTTAATCCACTTACTCCATTAGATTTGTTGCCTCTTCCTACTAATGAGCTTACTAGTTTTGATGGTAAAAAGAAAGCTGAATTGGTGAAGCAAATGCATCAAAGGGCCAAGCAACAAATGGAGAAGATTAATGAGAATAGAGCAACCAAAGTAAACAAAGGAAGGAAAAAGATGGTGTTCCAGCCTGGTGATCTGGTATGGGTTCATTTGCGAAAAGAAAGGTTTCCTACACAAAGGAAATCAAAATTGCAGCCGAGAAGTGATGGACCATTTGAAGTACTCGAAAGGATTAATGATAATGCCTACAAGATTAATCTACCAGGTGAGTATGGTGTAAGTGCAACTTTTAAAGTTTCTGATCTTGCTCCTTACTATGCAGATGATGAAGATTCGAGGACGAATTCTTTTGAAGAGGGAGAGGATGATGAGGATCTGATTGCTAGCATATAACACCAAGGACCTGTTACTCGATCAATGGCAAGAAAACTTCAAGGATTAGTTTCCAAACATCTATATGTTCTCAATACAATTGGAACGTTAAGACTTGAAGAAAATAAGAGCAAAGAAGCTGTTTGGTTGCATGTGTCCAAATTGCAATCTACCCAAGAGGCCAATTGACCCAAAGGAGTTAGAATACATATTGGCATCCATCATTATACCTTTGGGAGCTAAATACATACCATTCACGTTCCATTGGATGTCCATATATTAAGAGTGGCTGAAATTCACATTGGGAGTCAAAGATGCCTTTTAAAAGCTAGTGGGAGACAAGCTATATGGCTGCCCATGCCTTTTAAAAGCTAGTGGGAGACAAGCTATATGGCTGCCCAATTTGTTTTATGTAACCACATTATTATATTTGTATTTTTCCATCATTTCACTTGTTTTATGCTTTCTTTAAGTCTTTAAAAACAGATGTAATGGCAGATTTTGAACTGAATGAATATTCTGAGTTTTCTCTCCATTTTTGAGAGCTTTGAGAGGTTTTTAGCCTTCTTTTGAGTTCTTGTTAGAACTTGCACGAATTCCTTGCAAAAATAACCAAGTTTGCTAGGTCTTAACTTATATTCAAGGTTTTTCCTTCACAAGTTGGGGTTGGGTCTTGAATCTTTGGTTTCCAGCCATATAGCTTCAGTTTTACATCACAAGTTGGTGTTGGGTTGAAGGTACTGGTTGGTGTTCTTATGTTTTGGAGACGATCCGTAGCTTGAGCTTCCTTAGGAATTAAATCACAGCAAGGCAGGCTCACATCAGTCTCATTAAGCCTAGCCAAGCTTTCAGCCATAGCTCCTTCTTTGCTAGTCTCTTCTCCTTTTCCAGCCATGTTAACAAACAAACAAACTCAAAGAAACAAGATTAGTAATAATCAAAATTCACTCAAGTGTTTAGAATTACCTCACTTTTCTTGTCTTCCTTGATTGCACTTCAGAACTAAGCTCACCAACCAACAATTGTCAAGTCATTCAAGAAACTAGAACCTAAATCCTAGAACTAGATAGAAAACAAGACAAGTATCCGGAGGCAATGCAAGGTAATTTGCACTACATGATATAGAACTAAGTATCGACACAAGCAAATGATACTTAGCAATGTAATGGAATTAAAAGCTAGATAAAGAAATCAGAAACAATGAAGCCAATAAACAAGACAAATTTGGATATAATGAATCAAAAACAACCCACACTTGGCAAGCTGCTTTATGGACCTAATCAATTCTACCCAAAATGCTAGCTTCTAGACTCTAATTCCCACCTAAAACACTCAAATAATATGAATATTAAGGTCTGATTTTCGAATTCCAAAAGCCCCTCAAAAGGTGAAATTTTTCGCCCAAAAATTTTATTACTTCTTACCCACCTAGATCTGATCCTTAGCACGCAAATAGCAAGAATATCAAACAATTTTTGTTGAGGTGGTTTTGTACTCTTTTTTTTTTGCTTCCTCTCACTATCCCCTTGATTCGGGGCTTTTGCTTTCTTTAACAAAAACTCTAGCTTTTGCTTTCTTTCAAGAACCCTAATTCTTGGTTTCAAAATTCTCCAAGAATCCTTTCCTAGGTTTCATTTTCACCCTAAGAATACCCTCCTTCAATTCGGCCTTGATCAGAATTGATATATGACTCTTTTTTTTAAAATTAAAGACTAGACTCTCTAAGAACCCTAAAACACAGAAATTTAAAAGACCTAAATTAACAAACCCTAAAAAGACAAAGTAGATAAAAATTACCTTGTAGCAAGGCTCTGATACCAAATGACGTGGACCCTTAGCAACGATGGTAGCAAACTGATGCAAGAAAGGATCCCTTGAAGCTAGCAAGTGGACTAATCACTAGGAGCAAGGCAAAGAGATATCAAGCTAGTATGGCTTTGCATATTCAAGAAGAGATTTCCAAAGAGCTTCAAGAATTATCATTCAAGAAGATGGAGATAGAGCTTGAAGAAGGCACACCAAAGCTGATTATGATGCTTAGTGTGGAAGCTAAAGGCTAGCTAAAGAAAGGTCCAACGTGCAAGAAAGGTCCATGGGGGTTCATATAAAGCCTTGGGAAGTAATTTAAGGCCCATGGACAGCCCAAATAGTGTGGGGCATTTTTTATGTTGAAGGGATTAGTTTGGTTGTTTCCATACTTTATATTTTCCTTATTGGATTAGGATTTTGTTTCCATACTTTATATTTTCCTTAGTGGATTAGGATTTTGTTTCCATACTTAATGTTTTCCTTATGCAATTAGGAATGTTTTAGTTTTCCTTATGCAATTAGGAATGTTTTCCTTATGCAATTAGGAATGTTTTAGTTTTCCATATGCAATTAGGAATTTTGTAACCCTTAATTAAGGGCACTATTAGGCTGAATTTCAGATACAACAATTAATAAAATTTTTTGAATTCTTCTACAAGTTCTTCTTGTGAATTTTCGTGTGAGAGAGATTAGAGTGGATTCTTTAATTCTTTCTTTGCATCAAGAATTAGGTTTACTTATCAACAAGAGTTGTGTTGTTTTCCTTCTTCTTACCAACTAAATCCTTCAATCATAGTGAATTCGTATCTCTTTATAGGCGTTGGGTTCCTTAGGAGGTGATTATCAAGTTTCAAGGAGTTCTCTACCATTGTTGGGTTTGCTGCCATTGTTGCTAAGGGTCTGCGTCATTTGGTATCAGAGCCTTGCTACAAGGTAATTTTTATCTACTTTGTCTTTCTTGGGTTTGTTAATTTAGGTCTTTTAAATTTCTGCGATTTAGGGTTCTTAGAGAGTCTAGTCTTTAATTTTTGAAAAAGAGTCATATATCAAAATTCAAAAAGTCTAAAGATTGTTCAAAGAGTAATTTGAAACCTAGGAAAAGGAGTCTGATTGAATTTCAAAACCTAAGCCTTGCATCTGAATTGGATTCGAGACCAAGATTAGGGTTCTTGAAAGAAACAAAAGCTAGTGTTTTTGTTCAAGTTTGATTTTGATTTGATTTTGAGTGAATCTGGGGTTGCAAATTAAGTACAGATTTTGAAAAGCTCTTGGGAGTAAATTAAGTCCCGAATCAAGGGGATAGTGAGAGGAAGCAAAAAAAAAAAAGAGTACAAAATCACCTCAACAAAAATTGTTTGATATTCTTGCAATTTGGCTTTTGGAATTCGAAAATCAGACCTTAATATTCATGTTATTTGAGTGTTATAGGTGGGAATTAGAGTCTAGAAGCTAGCGTTTTGGGTAGAATTGATTAGGTCCATAAAGCAGCTTGCCAAGTGTGGGTTGTTTTTGATTCATTATATCCAAATTTGTCATGTTTATTGTCTTCATTGTTTATGATTTCTTTATCTAGCTTTTAATTCCATTACATTGCTAAGTATCATTTGCTTGTGTCGATACTTGGTTTTATATCGTGTAGTGCAAATTACCTTGTATTGCCTCCGGATACTTGTCTTGTTTTCTATCTAGTTCTAGGATTTAGGTTCTAGTTTCTTGAACGACTTGACAATTGTTGGTTGGTGAGCTTGGTTCTGAAGTGCAATCAGGGAAGACAAGAAAAGTGAGGTAATTCTAAACACTTGAGTGAATTTCTGATGTAAACCAGCATGGCAAGGATCCTTTGGTGCTACAACAAGGACCATTGACAAGGAATAAAGCAAGGAAGTATGGCGTCACTCTTGGATTGCATGTTCAAGACTTTGTTACAAGAGAGGTGACTGAATTAGCAATAAACAAGTGCAGTATGGAGCTGGAAGACCAACAAAGGCTGATTGAGAAGCTGAATGTTTATATGGAAGACAAGGCTTTAAAAATGTGCTAGAGGAGCAAGAAAGGAGTAAGGAAGGAAGCCCACATGCAAGCACATGGGCCTTGGACGAAAATAGGTTTTTTCGGACCACTTTTGTCACATGGGCAGCCTATTCTTTCATGCACATGGGCTGTGTTCACACCCATGCACATGGGATGTGGTTCCCTTCTTTCCTTAGTTGGTTAGGATGATATTTTCCTTATTTGACAAGGATCCTTCTTTCCTTAGTTGGTTAGGATGATATTTTCCTTATTTGACAAGGATCCTTCTTTCCTTAGTTGGTTAGGATGATATTTTCCTTATTTGACAAGGATTTTGACTTTGTAATTTTCCTTTTTTCACTAGGGTTAGGATAGTTACGAATTTTAATTTGTTTTTCTATAAATAGGGCCTTATTTTCTTGTAAGAGGAACTTTTGACAAAATTATATTCAGATTGCTTTTTATGCAAATTTCGGCCATCTTTGAGAGAGTGAGAGATTTTGCTTCTTTCATTGATTGCATCACGAATCAGACTAACTTATCAATTTTGATTGTGGCGTTCTTCTGATCCGTCCTTCCAAATCCTTCCGTCATTAGTGTTCTTGCTTCGCTAAGCATTGGGTGATATAGAGGGTGGTTTATCCTTGTTCTTGGATTCCTATATCGAAGCGTGCATTGGGGTTTGAGGCCTTCATTTCCATAGGGTTCCGCCTCATTACCACAAAGGGTTCTACTAAGAATCGGTGAAGGAGATCGTAGAGCACCTAGAGGTAATGAAGAGGTTGGTGAAAATAACCCAGCAAATGACAATGACCTTACTTCCATAAAGATGAAGGTACCTTCCTTTGAAGGGAGAAACAATGCTGAAGAGTACATTGAATGGGAGAGAAAGGTGGAGCAGATTTTTGAATGCCATAATTATTCAGAAGAGAAGAAGTCTCACATTACAGCCGTGGAATTTAAGGGATATGATACATTCTGGTGGGATCAACTCAAATCTAATAGGAGAGGAAAGGGATTGAGACACGTACCTGATTGGGAGACTTTGAAAGACTTAATGAGAACAAGGTTTGTCCTTTCTCATTACTATAGGGATTTGTATAATAGGTTGGCAAGGCCGATCCAAGGTGGTAAGAGTGTTGAAGAATACCACAAGGAGATGGAGATGATCATGGCAAGAGCTGATATTGAAGAGGATGAGCAGAGGTTGATGTCTAGATTCCTTGGGGGTCTAAATTCAAACATAGCAAATGAGCTGGAAATGTATGATTACAATTCCATGGGAGAATTGGTTGAAAAGGCCATGAAGATAGAAAGGAGACTAAAGAGCAAGAATTACACCAAGTCAGGTTCTAGCAAATTTCAGAATATGGGTGGAAGTAGTTCGAACTACAGAGGACCTCAAAACACTAGTAGCAATTCGTCCTCAAGAAGTGGAGATTTCAAGAATTCCTTCCAAAGGAACAATCCTCCACCTACAAGTGGAAAAGGGACGAATGGTGGTCCAAATAGGCAGCAATCAGGTATTTCTAATACTACTCCTAGTAGAGATATTAAATGTTTCAAATGTTTAGGGAATGGGCATATTGCTTTTGAATGTCCAAATAGGAGAGTTATGATTGCTACTAATGATGGGGGTATAATTTCTGATTCTGATCATAGTGATGTTGATAATGATGTGAATGACATGTATGATGATGATGATGAGTGTAGTGAGCAAGTTGAAAATGTGTTGATGGCTGAACAAGGTGAAATGTTAGTTGCTAGGCGTGCTTTGAATATGCAGGTGAAGGGAGAGGGTCTTGAGCAGCGAGATAACATATTTTATTCTAGATGTTTAGTTGATGGTAAGGTTTGTATGCTCATCATTGATAGCGGTAGTTGTACTAACGCCGCAAGTGAGACCATGGTGGAGAAGCTGAAATTGACTTGTTTAAAACATCCCAATCCATATAGACTACAATGGTTTAATGATAGTGGAGAGGTGAAGGTTACTAAACAAGTGAGAATACCATTCTCTATAGGCTGGTATAAAGATGAAGTGTTGTGTGATGTAATTCCTATGCAAGCAAGCCATATGTTATTGGGAAGACCTTGGCAATTTGATAGGAAAGCACAGCATGATGGGCATTCAAATAGGTACACGTTTACCTATGAGGGAAAGCTGGTTACTCTTGTTCCATTATCACCATTGGAGGTTTATGAAGATCATCGAAAGATGCTTGAGAAAGCAAAGCAAGATTCATCCAAAGTAGTGGTTGGGGCTGTTTCTTCCAAAAATAAGGGGAGTGCGAGAGAACATGATAAGGTGAGTGAAAGTGAGAAGAAAATGGGAAAAGAGGCCAGAAAAGAAACTAATCAAATTAATGGCCCATTGGTGAGAGAAAACAAGAAAGAAGGGAAGGCAAAACAAACTTTTTATGCAAGAGCAAGAGAATTAAATGTTGGGCAGCCTGTGTTACTCATTAGATACAAGGAAACTTTGTTTGCTAACATTGATGTTTCACTTGAACATTTGCCTTCTAGTTTTGTGTCTTTATTGCAGGATTTCCAAGATGTGTTTCCGGAGGAGTTGCCTAGTGGTTTGCAACCATTAAGAGGAATCGAACATCAAATTGACTTCATACCTGGTTCTACCATTCCAAATAGACCAGCATATCGAAGTAATCCGATGGAGACCAAGGAGATGCAGCGACAAGTGGAAGAGTTGTTGGAGAAAGGGTTGATTCGAGAGAGTTTAAGTTCGTGTGCCGTTCCTGTTTTGTTGGTTCCAAAGAAAGATGGCATGTGGAGAATGTGTGTTGATTGTAGGGTTGTAAATAAGATCACCGTGAAGTATCGGCATCCTATACCGCGTCTTGATGACACGTTGGACGAATTACATGGTGCAAGGTATTTTACTAAAATTGATCTTATGAGTGGATATCATCAAATTCGTATGAAACCTGGGGATGAATGGAAAACAGCTTTTAAAACAAAATATGGGTTGTATGAGTGGTTGGTAATGCCTTTTGGGTTGTCTAATGCACCTAGTACTTTTATGAGGTTGATGAACCATGTTTTAAGGGCTTATTTGGGCAGATTTGTAGTTATTTATTTTGATGATATTTTGATCTATAGTAAGACTGAGGAAGAGCATATAGAACATGTTAGGATGGTTTTAGAAGCTTTGAGAAAAGAGAACTTATATGCAAAGCTTAAGAAGTGCACATTTTGCATGGATAGGCTTGTTTTTCTTGGTTTTGTTGTTAGTGAGCAGGGATTGGAAGTTGATGAAGAGAAAGTGAAAGCTATAAGGGAATGGCCTGTTCCTAATAGTGTGACGGAAGTGAGGAGCTTCCATGGGCTAGCAAGTTTTTATAGGAGATTCGTGAAGGATTTTTCTACCATCGCCGCACCACTCACAAGTATTGTCAAGAAGGAAGTTGGATTTCAATGGGGTGAACAGCAACAATGATCGTTTGAAAGTTTGAAAGAAAAACTCACTACTGCGCCTGTTTTAGCTTTACCTAACTTTGATTCTATTTTTGAGATTGAATGTGATGCTTCAGCTATAGGTATTGGGGTTGTTTTGATGCAAGAAAAGAAGCCAATAGCATATTTTAGTGAGAAGCTCAATGGTGCGCAACTGAATTATTCTACCTATGACAAGGAGTTGCATGCTTTGGTAAGGGCATTGAATGTGTGGGAGCATTATTTGCTGCCAAAGGAGTTCATTATTCACACTGACCATGAATCCCTCAAGCATTTGAAGGGCCAAGGTAAGTTGAACAAAAGACATGGTAAGTGGATTGAACAAATTGAGAAATTTCCTTATGTTATTAAGTATAAGCAAGGTAAGGATAATGTTGTTGCTGATGCATTGTCTAGGAGATATACATTGTTGTCTGTTTTGAGTTCTAAATTGCTTGGTTTTGAGTATATTAAGGACTTATATATTGGTGATATTGATTTTGGCAATGTTTATGTCGCATGTGAACAAGGAGCTTTTAATTCATTTTTTTAGGCAGGATGGTTATTTGTTTAATGGAAGTAAACTATGTGTGCCTAGATGTTCCATGCGTAATTTGTTTGTTTTGGAATCTCATTGTGGTGGTTTGATGGGGCATTTTGGTGTGTCTAAGACTTATGATATACTGTTTGAGCATTTTTATTGGCCGTCTATGCATAAAGATGTTGGGAGATTATGTTCTGCTTGTATTGCATGTAGACAGGCGAAATCTAAGTCTATGCCTCATGGTCTTTATATGCCATTACATGTACCTAGTTCACCTTGGGTTGATATTAGTATGGATTTTGTGCTTGGTTTGCCTAGGTGTGGTTGTTGATAGGTTTAGTAAGATGGCACATTTTATTCCATGTCACAAAGCTGATGATGCCAAAGTTGTGGCTGATTTGTTCTTTAGAGATGTTGTTCATTTACATGGGGTGCCTCGGACAATTGTTTCTGATAGAGATACTAAGTTTTTGTCCCATTTTTGGCGTGTGTTATGGAGTAGATTAGGAACTAAGCTTTTGTTTTCTACTACTTGTCATCCACAAACAGATGGGCAAACTGAAGTAGTGAATCGTACACTTGGTACGTTGTTGAGAGCTTTAGTGGGGAAGAATTTGGTCACTTGGGAAGATTGTTTACCTTTCATTGAATTTGCTTATAATCGTTCAATTCATTCTTCTACAGGTTATTCGCCATTTGAGATTGTTTATGGTTTTAATCCACTAACTGTACTTGATCTTGTTCCTTTGCCTTTACATGAGCTTGCTAGTTTGGATGGTAAGAAGAAGGTTGATTTGGTAAAGTCTTTGCATGAAAAGGTTCGAGCAAATATAGAGAAAAAGAACAAGTCATATGCTGATAGGGCAAATAAGGGATGAAAGAAAATGGCATTTGCTCCTGGCGATTAGGTTTGGGTACACTTCCGAAAGGAGAGGTTTCCAAATCAAAGGAAGAGTAAGCTTGATGCACGTGGTGATGGTCCATTCCAAGTATTGGAGAAAATCAATGACAATGCATACAAGATTGACTTGCCTGGTGAGTATGGTGTTAGTGCTACTTTTAATGTGACTGATTTATCTCCTTATGATGATGCAGATTTGAGGACAAAATCTTTTTAAAGAAGGGGAGAATGATGTAAACCAGCATGGCAAGGATACTTTGGTGCTACAACAAGGACCATTGACAAGGAATAAAGCAAGGAAGTATGGCGTCACTCTTGGATTGCATGTTCAAGACTTTGTTACAAGAGAGGTGACTGAATTAGCAATAAACAAGTGCAGTATGGAGCTGGAAGACCAACAAAGGCTGATTGTGAAGCTGATTGTTTATATGGAAGATAAGGCTTTAAAAATGGGCTAGAGGAGCAAGAAAGGAGTAAGGAAGGCAGCCCACATGCAAGCACATGGGCCTTGGATGAAATTAGGTTTTTTGGGGCCACTTTTGTCACATGGGCAGCCTATTCTTTCATGCACATGGGCTGTGTTCACACCCATGCACATGGGATGTGGTTCCCTTCTTTCCTTAGTTGGTTAGGATGATATTTTCCTTATTTGACAAGGATCCTTCTTTCATTAGTTGGTTAGGATGATATTTTCCTTATTTGACAAGGATCCTTCTTTCCTTAGTTGGTTAGGATGATATTTTCCTTATTTGACAATGATCCTTCTTTCCTTAGTTGGTTAGGATGATATTTTCCTTATTTGACAAGGATTTTGACTTTGTAATTTTCCTTTTTTTCACTAGGGTTAGGATAGTTACGAATTTTAATTTGTTTTTCTATAAATAGGGCCTTATTTTCTTGTAAGAGGAACTTTTGACAAAATTATATTCAGATTGCTTTTTATGCAAATTTCGGCCATCTTTGAGAGAGTGAGAGATTTTGCTTCTTTCATTGATTGCATCACGAATCAGACTAACTTATCAATTTCGATTGTGGTGTTCTTTTGATCCGTCCTTCCAAATCCTTTCATCATTAGTGTTCTTGCTTCGCTAAGCATTTGGTGCTATAGAGGGTGGTTTATCCTTATTCTTGGATTCCTATATCGAAGCGTGCGTTGGGGTTTGAGGACTTCATTGCCATAGGGTTCCGCGTCAATTTCAATTATTACTAATCTTGTTTTTTTGAGTTTGTTTGTTTGTTAACATGGCTGGAAAAGGAGAAGAGACTAGCAAAGAAGGAGCTATGGCCGAAAGCTTGGCTAGGCTTAATGAGACTTTGGCAGCAATGCTTGGTCGAATGGAGATGATGGATACTAGATTGCAAGAGAATGCAGCACGGAAAGCACAACAAATGCAACAAGGGCAGCCAGCCGCACATCCAAATCCCATAATGCGAGCTAGGAGAGTGCTTAGGAGAGAAGGGCAAGGAAATCTTGAAGCCCTAGAAGCAGCCAAAAGGGTAGAAGATGAAGATGAAGGTGGAATCAACCTACCACTGATGGTGACCTTACTTCCATAAAGATGAAGATTCCTTCTTTTGAAGGGAAGAACAATGCAGAAGAGTTCATAGAATGGGAGAGGAAAGTTGAGCAGATTTTTGAACGCCATATCTACACCGAAGAGAAGAAATCAGTTTTGGCAGCCGTAGAGTTCAAAGGGTATGCTACCTTTTGGTGGGAGCAATTGAAAGCTAATAGAAGAGGGAAAGGTATGAGGCCTATTCCTGAATGGTCAACCTTGAAAGAACTAATGAGGAGTCGATTTGTACCATCTCACTACATTCGGGATTTGTACAATCGACTAGCAAGACTAGTTCAAGGTGGAAGAAGTGTGGAAGAGTATCACAAAGAGATGGAGATGATCATGGCTAGGGCAAATATTGATGAAGATGAAGATAAGAAGATGTCACAATTTCTTGGGGGATTGAATTTGAACATAGCCAATGAATTGGAGATGTATGAATTCAACACAATGGAAGAGTTAGTTCAAAAGGCCATGAAGATAGAGAGAAGATTGAAGAATAAAGCTATTTCGAAAACTAGCTAAAGCTAGTGGAAAATTTTCAAACTTCAAGGGTTCAAGTTCGAGTGGAGGTTCCTACAAAGGGGATTACAAGGGTTCTTTCCAAAAGAATTCTTCCTACAATCCTAATTTCAAGAAGCCGAATGATGGGAATGCAAAAACAGCCAAGGAAACACCTTCTAGACCTACTCCAAGTAGGGAAATTAAATGCTACAAGTGTTTGGGAAGTGGACACATTGCTTCTCAATGTCCGAATAAGAGGGTGATGATTGCAACCCATGAAGGGAAAATTGAATCAGAATCTGAACATGAAGAAGAAGAGGAGGCCGAATGTGGTGATAGGGCAAAATATGATGAAGAGGCTTGGGAGAATCAAGTCTTGAATGCTGAACATGGAGAGATGCTTGTTACTAGAAGAGCCTTGAATATTCAAGTTAAGGAAGAAGGCTTGGATCAAAGGGAGAATCTTTTCCACTCTAGGTGTTTGGTGAATGGTAAGGTTTGTACACTTATCATTGATGGTGGAAGTTGTACCAATACTGCTAGTACTACAATGGTGGATAAATTTGGGTTAACTTGTTTTAAACATCCCAATCCTTACAAGTTGAAATGGTTCAATGACACTGGGGAAGTAAAAGTGTTGAAGCAAGTCAAGGTACCATTCTCCATTGGGTGGTATAAAGATGAGTTTTGTGTGATGTAGTGCAAATGCAAGCTGGACAATTGCTATTAGGAAGACCATGGCAGCATGATAGAAGGGCACAACATGATGGCTTTTCTAATAAGTATACCTTTACTTATGAGGGAAAGAAGGTTGTTCTAGCACCATTATCACCTCAAGAGGTGTATGAAGATCAGAAGAGGATGCTAGAGAGGGAGAAAGAAGTTTCGGCCAACATGAACCAAGGGGGTTCAAATTCAGCCAATGATGTTTCTTCAACACCCAAGGGTAATTCTAAGGGTAGGGAGAGAGAAAATAATAAATAAAGTAAGTGAGTGCAGAAAGGGAAAAGAGGCCGAGAGTCAAAAGAAAGTAAGCAAACAAATAAATGGCCCATTGGTGAGAGAAAATAAGCAAGGGGAAAAAGAAAAACATACTTTTTATGCAAGAGCAAGAGAGATAGATGTAGGGCAGCCTGTACTCATTATTATGTATAAAGAATTGTTACTTGCTGACAGTGAAGAATCTCTTGATTCTTTACCTTCTAGTTTTGTGTCTTTGTTGCAGGATTTTGAGGATGTGTTTCCTGAAGACCTTCCTAGTGGTTTGCCACCATTAAGAGGGATTGAACATCAAATTGACTTCATACCCGGTTCTACAATTCCAAACCGGCCAGCATATAGAAGCAATCCTATGGAGACAAAAGAGATGCAAAGACAAGTTGAAGAGCTTTTGGAGAAAGGCTTGGTTCGCGAGAGCCTTAGTCCTTGTGCCGTTCTAGTCTTATTAGTACCCAAGAAAGATGGTTCTTGGAAGATGTGTGTTGATTGTAGGGCTGTGAACAAGATTACTGTGAAGTATAGACATCCCATTCCTAGACTTGATGACATGTTGGACGAATTGCATGGGGCGAAATATTTCACAAAGATTGATCTTATGAGTGGTTATCATCAAATTCGCATAAAGCCTGGAGATGAATGGAAGACTGCCTTCAAAATGAAATATGGTTTGTATGAATAGTTAGTTATGCCTTTTGGTTTATCTAATGCACCTAGTACTTTCATGAGATTAATGAACCATGTTTTAAGAGCTTATTTAGGTAAGTTTGTGGTAGTTTACTTTGATGATATTTTGATTTATAGCAAAACTGAGGAAGAACATGTTGAACATGTTAGGAAAGTGCTTGAAATCCTTAGGGAGCAAAACCTTTATGCTAAACTTAAGAAGTGTTCTTTTTGTCTAGACAGGGTTGTTTTTCTTGGTTTTGTTGTAAGTATGCAGGGAATTGAAGTTGATCAAGAGAAGATGAAAGCTATCCAAGAGTGGCCGAATCCTTCAAGTGTGACAGAAGTGAGGAGTTTTCACGGATTGGCAAGCTTCTATAGGAGATTTGTCCCTAATTTCTCTACATTGGCAGCCCCCTTGACTAGCATAATAAAGAAAGAAGTTGGATTCGTTTGGGCAAGGAGCAACAAGAAGCATTTGATGCTTTAAAAGAGAAGCTTTCTACTACACCCGTTTTAGCTTTACCTAACTTTGATTCTACTTTTGAAATTGAATGTGATGCTTCTGGTGTAGGTATTGGAGCTGTTTTGATGCAAGAGAAGAAGCCCATTGCATACTTTAGTGAAAAGCTTAATGGAGCAAAACTGAATTATTCAACTTATGACAAGGAGCTATATGCTTTGGTGAGAGCATTGGAAGTATGGGAGCATTATTTGCTGCCCAAGGAATTCGTGATCCATTCAGACCATGAATCATTGAAGCATTTGAGAGGGCAAGGCAAGTTGAATAAAAGACATGCAAAATGGGTTATGAATATTGAGAAGTTTCCTTATGTGATCAAATACAAGCAAGGTAAAGACAATGTAGTGGCAGATGCACTTTCAAGGAGGTACGCTTTACTTAATGTTTTGAGTACTAAATTGCTTGGATTTGAATGTATAAAGGACTTATATGTTGGTGATTCTGATTTCGGCAATGTTTATGATGCTTGTGAGCATGGTACTTTTAATTCTTTCTATAGACATGATGGGTTTTTGTTTAAGGGTTCGAAATTATGCATGCCTAGATGTTCTATGAGAGATTTTCTTGTATTAGAATCACATTGTGGGGGTTTGATGGGGCATTTTGGAATTGATAAGACTTTAGACATGCTGAATGAACACTTTTATTGGCCAAATATGAAAAGGGATGTAATTCGGATTTGTAAGGCTTGTTTGGCTTGTAGGCAAGCTAAGTCTAAGTCTATGCCTCATGGTTTGTATATGCCATTACCCGTTCCTAGTTCTTCTTGGATGGATATTAGTACGGACTTTGTTTTAGGATTTCCAAGGTCTAAGAGGGGGAGAGATAGCATATTTGTGGTTGTTGATAGGTTTAGTAAGATGGCACACTTTATCCCATGTCATAAGAGTGATGATGCTAGTTTAGTGGCCGAACTCTTCTTTAGGGATGTGGTTCGAATTCATGGGATACCAAAATCCATAGTTTTTGATAGAGACACCAAGTTTTTGTCTCACTTTTGGCGTGTGCTTTGGGGAAAGTTAGGTACCAAGTTGTTATTTTACACCACTTGTCATCCTCAAACGGATGGATAAACAGAAGTAGTAAACAGAACTTTAGGTACCATGTTGAGAGCTTTAGTGGGTAAGAATTTGAGTTCTTGGGAAGATTGTTTGCCATTTATTGAGTTTGCTTATAATCATGCTATTCATTCTTCTACAGGATATTCACCTTTTGAGCTTGTTTATGGTTTTAACCCACTAACAGTTTTGGATCTTGTTTCTTTACCTTCTCATGAGCTTGTTAGTTTAGATGGTGAGAAGAAAGCTAAATTGGTGAAAGAAATGCATGAGAAAGCAAGGGCGAATATTGAGAAAAGGAACAAGAGATATGCTGATTCTGCAAATAGAGGGAGACGTGAGATGAAGTTTCAAGTAGGAGATTGGGTTTGGGTGCATTTTCAAAAAGAGAGGTTTCCTAACCAAAGGAAGAACAAGTTGCAAGCAAGGGGAGATGGCCCATTCCAAGTGCTGGAGAAGATTAATGACAATGCCTACAAGATCGACTTACCAGGTACGTATAATGTTAGTGCTACTTTCAATGTAAGTGATCTTTCTCCTTTTGATGATGCAGATTTGAGGACAAATCTTTTTGAAGAGGGGGAGAATGATGCAAGAAAGGATCCCTTGAAGCTAGCAAGTGGACCAATCACTAGGAGCAAGGCAAAGAGATATCAAGCTAGTATGGCTTTGCATATTCAAGAAGAGATTTCCAAAGAGCTTCAAGAATTATCATTCAAGAAGATGGAGATAGAGCTTGAAGAAGGCACACCAAAGCTGATTATGATGCTTAGTGTGGAAGCTAAAGGCTAGCTAAAGAAAGGTCCAACGTGCAAGAAAGGTCCATGGGGGTTCATATAAAGCCTTGGGAAGTAATTTAAGGCCCATGGACAGTCCAAATAGTGTGGGGCATTTTTTATGTTGAAGGGATTAGTTTGGTTGTTTCCATACTTTATATTTTCCTTATTGGATTAGGATTTTGTTTCCATACTTTATATTTGCCTTAGTGGATTAGGATTTTGTTTCCATACTTAATGTTTTCCTTATGCAATTAGGAATGTTTTCCTTATGCAATTAGGAATGTTTTCCTTATGCAATTAGGAATGTTTTCCTTATGTATTTAGGAATGTTTTCTTATGCAATTAGGAATGTTTTAGTTTTCCTTATGCAATTAGGAATGTTTTCCTTATGTAATTAGGAATGTTTTAGTTTTCCATATGCAATTAGGAATTTTGTAACCCTTATTTAAGGGCACTATTAGGCTGAATTTTAGATACAACAATTAATAAAATTTTTCGAATTCTTCTACAAGTTCTTCTTGTGAATTTTCGTGTGAGAGAGATTAGAGTGGATTCTTTAATTCTTTCTTTGCATCAAGAATTAGGTTTACTTATCAACAAGAGTTGTGGTGTTTTCCTTCTTCTTACCAACTAAATCCTTCAATCATAGTGAGTTCGCGTCTCTTCATAGGCGTTGGGTTCCTTAGAAGGTGATTATCAAGTTTCAAGGAGTTCTCTACCATTGTTATACGTTGGGTTTGCTGCCATCGTTGCTAAGGGTCCGCGTCACAAACCCAACGTATAACAATGGTAGAGAACTCCTTGAAACTTGATAATCACCTCCTAAGGAACCCAATGCCTATAAAGAGACACGAACTCACTATGATTGAAGGATTTAGTTGGTAAGAAGAAGGAAAACGCCACAACTCTTGTTGATAAGTAAACCTAATTCTTGATGCAAAGAAAGAATTAAAGAATCCACTCTAATCTCTCTCACACGAAAATTCACAAGTAGAACTTGTAGAAGAATTCGAAAATTTTTATTAATTGTTGTATATCAAATTCGGCCTAATAGTGCCCTTAAATAAGGGTTACAAAATTCCTAATTGCATATGGAAAACTAAAACATTCCTAATTGCATAAGGAAAACATTCCTAATTGCATAAGGAAAACATTAAGTATGGAAACAAAATCCTAATCCACTAAGGAAAATATAAAGTATGGAAATAAAATCCTAATCCACTAAGGAAAATATAAAGTATGGAAACAACCAAACTAATCCCTTCAACATAATAAATGCCCCACACTATTTGGGCTGTCCATGGGCCTTAAATTACTTCCCAAGGCTTTATATGAACCCCCATGGACCTTTCTTGCATGTTGGACCTTTCTTTAGCTAGCCTTTAGCTTCCACACTAAGCATCATAATCAGCTTTGGTGTGCCTTCTTCAAGCTCTATCTCCATCTTCTTGAATGATAATTCTTGAAGCTCTTTGGAAATCTCTTCTTGAATATGCAAAGCCATACTAGCTTGATATCTCTTTGCCTTGCTCCTAGTGATTGGTCCACTTGCTAGCTTCAAAGGATCCTTTCTTGCATCATTCTCCCCCTCTTCAAAAAGATTTGTCCTGAAATATGCATCATCAAAAGGAGAAAGATCACTTGGAGTAGGTCTAGAAGGTGTTTCCTTGGCTGTTTTTGCATCCCCATCATTCGGCTTCTTGAAATTAGGATTGTGGGAAGAATTCTTTTGGAAAGAACCCTTGTAATCCCCTTTGTAGGAACCTCCACTCGAACTTGAACCCTTGAAGTTTGAAAAATTTCCACTAGCTTTAGAGTAGCCAGTTTTCGAAATAGCTTTATTCTTCAATCTTCTCTCTATCTTCATGGCCTTTTGAACTAACTCTTCTATTGTGTTGAATTCATACATCTCCAATTCATTGGCTATGTTCAAATTCAATCCTCCAAGAAATCGTGACATCTTCTTGTCTTCATCTTCATCAATATTTGCCCTAGCCATGATCATCTCCATCTCTTTGTGGTACTCTTCCACACTTCTTCCACCTTGAACTAGTCTTGCTAGTCGATTGTACAAATCCCGAATGTAGTGAGATGGTACAAATCGGCTTCTCATTAGTTCTTTCAAGGTTGACCATTCAGGAATAGGCCTCATACCTTTCCCTCTTCTATTAGCTTTCAATTGATCCCACCAAAAGGTAGCATACCCTTTAAACTCTACGCCTGCCAAAACTGATTTCTTTTCTTCGGTGTAGTTATGGCATTCGAAAATCTGCTCAACTTTCCTCTCCCATTCTATGAACTCTTCTGCATTGTTCTTCCCTTCAAAGGAAGGAATCTTCATCTTGATGGAAGTAAGGTCACCATCAGTGGTAGGTTGATTTCCACCTTCATCTTCATCTTCTACCCTTTCGGCTACTTCTAGGGCTTCAAGATTTCCTTGCCCTTCTCTCCTAAGCACCCTTTTAGCTAGCATTATGGGATTTGGATGTGCGGCTGGCTGCCCTTGTTGCACTTGCTAAATTTGTTGTGCTTGTCGTGCTGCATTCTCTCGCAATCTAGTATCCATCATCTCCATTCGAGTAAGCATTGCTGCCAAAGTCTCATTATGTGATACAGCCAAGAATAAGCCTCCAAGAATAAGCCTGAGAACCCCTTGATTTCGAACCCCCACAGCATTAACTTGAAAACCCTAGTCGAATTCGGCACAACCTCCAAGGATTAGGTTAGATTTCAGATTACCTTGAATTGATCACAGTCCTAAGATTTGGAAACAAACTAGTTCCTAAACCCCAGAATCGAAACACTCCACAAGAAAGTTGATCAAACTACTTGAATGTTTCTAAGCATGCATTCTACTCAAGAACACAAAGATAAAAGCAAATTCGGCTTTTAGGTTAATAATTTGTCAAAACTAAAACTGATGTCTTATAACCCTAAATGAGATATAAATAGCTAAACTCTAATTAGGGTTATTAAGTAGCGTTTGGCTTTCTAATCAAATTTTAAGAAATAATAAAGTAAACAACGTTCTAATTTAATACAAAACAAACAGGGCCCTTACTTTTTAAATAAGCATAACTAGTGGGCCTTAATACATATTAATTACAAGCCTCATTCGTGAATTACAACTTGTAGCAAGTTGTAATTGACTTCCTTTGGTCTTGTCTCCAAGCTTGTAATTCCTTGCAAACCATAGTTAGCCAAATTCATCAAATCTTGCAAATGGCAAATTAGTGATTGCTGAATCTTTTTGGCTCGCGATCTAGTTATAGGACCTTGTGGCAAAATAATTGGATTGATGATCTCCTCAACTTGTTCCCCACGTCCTAATTCTTGCTCATCCTTGCGGTGTGCTGGTTGTTCCACAACATTTCCCCTCTCCTCAAAAGGATTCGTCCTTGAATCAAAAGCATCACCTACATCAAAAGGACTTAAATCAGCAACATTAAATGAAGCACTTACATTATACTCACCTGGCAAATCCACTTTATATGCATTGTCATTAATCCTTTTAAGTATCTGAAAAGGACCATCTCCTCATGGGTTTAACTTGGACTTTCTTTGTTGTGGAAACCGTTCTTTGCGAAAATGAACCCAAACCCAATCACCAGGCTGAAAAATCATTGGCTTCCTTCCTTTATTCACTCGAGAAGCTACTTTAGCATTTTGCCTTTCAATCCTTTCCTTAACTTGTTTATGTAACTGTTTTTTCAAAATCTGCCTTTGAGCTAGCATCAACACTCACAAAATCATTAGATGGCAATGGCAAAATATCCAAATGAGTAAGCAGATTAAAACCATAAACAATTTCAAATGGAGAACAATTAGTAGTGCTATGAACAGTCCTATTATAAGCAAACTCCACACATGGTAAACAATCCTCCCATATCCTAATATTTTTTTCTATCACTGCCCTAAGCAAAGTAATCAATGTTCGATTCACAACCTCAGTTTGACCATCGGTTTGAGGATGGCAAGTAGTAGAAAACAACAACTTAGTCCCCAATTTTCCCCATAAAACACGCCAGAAATGACTCAAAAACTTAACATCTTTATCACTAACAATGCTTTTGGGTATGTCATGCAAACGAACAACCTCTTCAAAGAACAAATCAGCAATCAATTTAGCATCATCAGTTTTATGACATGGTATAAAATGAGCCATTTTACTAAATCTATCAACCACAACAAATATACTATCATGATCTCTCCTAGTTTTAGGTAATCCAAGCACAAAATCTATAGACAAATCAGTCCAAGGTCCATTAGGAACAGGTAATGGCGTGTACAAACCATGCGGTTTCATCCTAGACTTAGCTTCTCTACATGTTATGCAATGCTCACAAACTTTATGCACATCATGTTTCATACCAGGCCAATAAAAATGTTCTATCAACACATCATAGGTCTTACTTACCCCAAAATGACCCATCAAACCTCCTCCATGTGCTTCCTTAACTAACAACTCTCTCATGGAACACTTAGGAATACATAATCTATTTCTCTTAAACAAGAAACCATCAAACAAATGAAAGTCTTTTGAAACAGCCACATCTCCACACGAATTATATATGTCACCAAAATCCACATCACTAACATATAATTCCTTAATATGCTCAAAACCCAATAATCTAGCACTAAGAGAATTAAGTAAAACATACCTTCGTGACAACGCATCAGCCACTACATTCTCTTTACCTCGCTTGTATTTAATCATATATGGAAATGTTTCTATGAATTCCACCCATTTGGCATGTCTACGGTTCAGCTTATCTTGACCTTTCAAATGCTTTAAACTTTCATGATCAGTATGTATCACAAACTCTTTTGACCACAAATAATGCTGCCATGTATGCAAAGATCGAAACAATGCATATAACTCCTTATCATATGTCGGATACTTCAAAGCCGCTCCACTTAGTTTTTCGCTAAAGTACATCAATGGCCTTTGATCCTGTATCAAAACAGCTCCAATTCCTATGCCACTTGCATCACATTCAATCTCAAAAGTCTTATCAAAATTAGGCAAAGCAAGCAAGGGTGCATTACACAATTTATCCTTAAGTTCATTAAATGCATGTTCTTGTGCATCTCCCCAAACAAAACCGACATTTTTCTTAACTAACTCATTCAAAGGTGCAGCTATAGTACTGAAATTTCTAATGAATCTCCTATAGAAATCAGCAAGTCCATGAAAACTCCTCACCTCACTAGCATTCTTAGGTTTCGGCCAGTCCCTAATAGCTTTTACCTTTTCCTCATCAACCTCAATACCTTGACTAGACACCACAAAACCAGGAAAATGAACCTTATCCATGCAAAAACTACACTTCTTAAGGTTAGCATACAACTTCTCACGCCTAAGAATGTCTAACACAAGATGCACATGTATGACATGATCATCCAAACACTTAGAGTAAACAAGAATATCATCAAAGTAAACAACAACAGATTTACCCAAGTGCTCACGCAACACATGATTCATCAAACGCATGAATGTGCTAGGTGCATTAGTAAGACCAAACGGCATAACCAACCACTCATACAGCCCATATTTAGTCTTAAATGCTGTTTTCCACTCATCACCCACACTCATTCGAATTTGATAATAACCAGATTTCAAATCAATTTTCGTGAACAAACAAGAACCATGTAACTCATCAAGCATATCATCTAGTCTAGGAATAGGATGACGATACTTTACAGTGATTTTATTGATGGCTCTGCAATCCATGCACATCCTCCACGTCCCATCCTTCTTTGGCACAAGAATAACAGGAACCGAACAAGGACTCAAACTTTCCCTCACGTATCCTTTAGCTAGCAATTCCTCCACTTGCTTTTGTATCTCCTTTGTCTCGAAAGGATTAGCTCGATACGCTGGCCTATTGGGAATGGAAGCTCCCGAAATGAAATCAATTTGATGCTCTATGCCTCTGATTGGCAGCAATTCATCAGGCATTTCTTCGGGAAACAAATCCGCATATTCCTACAAAAGATCAACAAACACACTAGGCAAAGATTGGTTAAAAACAGTAGTATCTAAACAAGCCTCTTTGCACAAAAGCACAAACATAGGCTGATTGGTGTAAAAAGCATGTTTAACCTCACTTGTACTAGCTAACAAACGCACATTCTTCTCTCCTTCTCTATTTTTCTCAAACTGAATTTGTTTTGATTTTTCTTTTCTCTCTTTCTTTTCATTTGCAATCTGATTTTTTTCACTCATTTTTTTGTCACTCTCTCTTTCTTTCTTTTCAAATTCAAGTCTCATTCTTTCCATTTTACATTGATCTTCATACACTTCTTTTGAAGAGAGTGGGGTCAGAATTGTCTTTCGTCCATCCTTAGTGAATGAATACCGATTGAGGTATCCATCATGCATAGCTCGCCTATCATACTGTCATGGACGTCCAAGTAAAATCTCTCCAGCATGCATTGGTACCACATCACACAACACCTCATCATGATATTTACCAATGGAAAAAGAAATGTTAGATTGTCGATGTACCTTAACCTCTCCACATTCATTCAGCCACTGAAGTTTGTAAGGTCGGGGGTGAGGTTTTGTAGGCAGCCCCAATCGATCAACCAAGAGTGTACTTACCACATTGGTACAGCTTCCACAATCCACAATCACAATACAAGTCTTGCCTTGAACGTGACACCTTGTATGGAACAAGTTGTCTCGTTGTTCTTCATGGTTTTCCTCCTTCAATTGCATGTTAAGAGCACACCTAGCAACCAGCAAGTCTCCCTTTATTGGTTCTTCAATGCTCCCATCACTACAACATTCCAAGTCTTGCTTTTCTCCATCTTCACTCTCATCGTCACCTTCTTCTTCATCAGTCACTATCTCACCATTTCTTACGGTCATAACTCTCTTGTTTGGACATTCTTTGCTGATATGTCCCACTCCTTGGCACTTCCAACACTTAATATCTCGATTTCGCAGCTTAGGCTCTTCAACTTTGGATTTGTCTTTAGAACTTGTTTCGGCCTTTGCTTTCCCAATATCTTGACCAGCCTTGTTTCTTTCCTTGTAATCACATCTTCCTTCCCTATTCCAAGGAGAAATAGAATTAGAAACAGGTTTCGAATGATACCTTGATAGTCGTCTTCCTTGGGGTTGTTTTTCCACCTTGACTGCAATATGCACCATCTCTTCTAACTCCACATAAGGCTGCAAATCTACCTGATCAGCAATGTCCGAATTCAAACCAGCCAAGAAACGTGCCATAGTAGTCTCCATATCTTCATCTATATTAGCTCTAGTCATTAACATTTCCATTTCTTTGTAGTAGCCATCAACACTTTTACTACTTTGTTTAAGAACCTGAAGTCTTTGTATAATTTCCCTATGGAAATGTCTAGGCACAAACCTCTTCCTCATGACCGATTTAAGATCAGCCCAAGTCTCAATTGGATACTCCAAATTCCTTCTTCTACTAGTCACTAACTGATCCCACCAAGCTATAGCATAATCTGTAAATTGAGTAACAATAAGCTTGACCTTCTTTTCCTCAGTACATCGATGGCAATCAAATATGAGATCAACCTGCTTTTCCCATTGCAAATAAGCTTCTGGATCTGATTTACCACGAAAATTAGGAATTTTTAGCTTGATGCTTCCCAAGCTCCTATTAAAGACTTCATCATCACCATGATTTCTACCATAGAAAGCATTATTATTCATCCTTCCTCTACCTCGACCAGTACCACGGCCTCCTCTACCTCCACCTCTATGTAAAGCTCCTCCAACCAGACTTGCATTATCATCCTCAAGCTCATTTTCATCTTCCAAATGTTCAGGCTGTTGTATTTGATTTCTACCACCTCTTTGCCTCTCATTGCGCTCCCGTGTGGCTCTTTCAACATTTTGCAACCTCAAATCCATGCGCTCCAATGTTTCTGTTATGTTCTCCATAACACAGTATAAACGTGTAAATTCAGCTTGCTGCGCCTCACGCAATCGAGCTAGATCAATTTGAACACCCCTGTCACTGTCATCTTGGCCAGACAAATTTTCCCTGCAATAAGAGGTTAGAACAAAACAAATAAAAGGCCTCACAACACTCCCTCACGTGTTTACACTCAATAGATGGGGTTGGTCACTCGTGTTCCACTCAATATAATGTATTCACTCACGGCTTAGCTCACACCTCTCAAGCTAATTTCTTTTATGTTCTTAGGTGAATCACACTTTATGAAACAAATCAAATAGCCTTCCGTATGTAGTATCCCAAGTCTGAAATTTTGAATGAATCACTAATGCAATTTCGAATCAAAACAGCCCCTCAAAACAGCCCCTCAATGGTGAAAATTTCGTGACCAGAAATTATATTGATTCTAACCTATCCAGATTCGACCCTTATCACCTAAATAACAAGGAGAATGAAAAAATTTTGTTGAAGTGGGTTTATACTTTTTTTTTTTTTTGCTCCCTCTCACTATCTCTCTTGATGGGGGAACCTTAGTTCATACCATGCAAAACTTTTACCCAAATAGGTAACAAGAACAAGATTGGATTTAGAGCACTTTGTTTGAAACTAGAAATTGAATCAGAATGAATAATCAAGAACAAGTTGAATTTCGAATGCAAATCAGAATGATGAACAAGACCAAAATTCAAATTTAAAACACCTTTTCTTGAATTTCGAATTTTAGGTTTCATAATATTTTTTTTTGAATTTTTGAATTTGAAGAAAACGAAAATGATTCAAGGAACAACAACTTAGACGATCAAGAAACAAAGAAAATGACTCAATAATCAAGAACAAAGAAACAGAATGAAAATAACAAGAGAAGAAACGAAAACGAAAATAACCCACAAAGAAAACAATTCAGAGGAACAAGGAAACAAGAGAACGAATTCAACAATTCAAGATCAAAGTAACGAAAACGAAAATAACAAGAGAAGAAATGAAATAAACAAAGAATTTGAAATTGATAGGGATAAAACCTGATCTAGAGCGCTGGCTCTAATACCAAATGATACGGAACCTCCAAGAATAAGCCTGAGAACCCTTTGATTTCGAACCCCCACAGCATTAACTTGAAAATCCCTAGTCGAATTCGGCACAATCTCCAAGGATTAGGTTAGATTTCAAATTACCTTGAATTGATCACATTCCTAAGATTTCGAAACAAACTAGTTCCTAAACCCCAGAATCGAAACACTCCATAAGAAAGTTGATCAAACTACTTGAATGTTTCTAAGCATGCATTCTACTCAAGAACACAAAGATAAAAGCAAATTCGGCTTTTAGGTTAATAATTTGTCAAAACTAAAACTGATGTCTTACAACCCTAAATGAGATATAAATAGCTAAACCCTAATTAGGGTTATTAAGTAGCATTTGGATTTCTAATCAAATTTTAAGAAATAATAAAGTAAACAACGTTCTAATTTAATACAAAACAAACAGGGCCCTTACTTTTTAAATAAGCATAACTAGTGGGCCTTAATACATATTAATTACAAGCCTCATTCGTGAATTACAACTTGTAGCAAGTTGTAATTGACTTCCTTTGGTCTTGTCTCCAAGCTTGTAATTCCTTGCAAACCATAGTTAGCCAAATTCATCAAAAATTGCAAATGGCAAATTAGTGCTTGTTGAATCTTTTTGGCTCGCGATCTAGTTATAGGACCTTGTGGCAAAATAATTGGATTGATGATCTCCTCAACTTGTTCCCCACGTCCTAATTCTTGCTCATCCTTGCGGTGTGCTGGTTGTTCCACAACATTAAGCCTAGCTAAGCTTTCAGCCATAACTCCTTCTTTGCTAGTCTCTTCTCCTTTTCCAGCCATGTTAACAAACAAACAAACTCAAAGAAACAAGATTAGTAATAATCGAAATTCACTCAAGTGTTTAGAATTACCTCACTTTTCTTGTCTTCCTTGATTGCACTTCAGAACCAAGCTCACCAACCAACAATTGTCAAGTCGTTCAAGAAACTAGAACCTAAATCCTAGAACTAGATAGAAAACAAGACAAGTATTCGAAGGCAATGCAAGGTAATTTGTACTGCACGATATAAAACCAAGTATCGACATAAGCAAATGATACTTAGCAATGTAATGGAATTAAAAGCTAGATAAAGAAATCAGAAACAATGAAGACAATAATAAACAAGACAAATTTGGATATAATAAATAAAAAACAACCCACACTTGGCAAGCTGCTTTATGGACCTAATCAATTCTACCCAAAACGCAAGCTTCTAGACTCTAATTCCCACCTATAACACTCAAATAACATGAATATTAAGGTCCAATTTTCGAATTCCAAAAGCCCCTCAAAAGGTGAAATTTTTCGCCCAAAAATGTTATTACTTCTCACCCACCTAGATCTGATCCTTAGCACCCAAATAGCAAGAATATCAAACAATTTTTGTTGAGGTGGTTTTGTACTCTTTTTTTTTTTGCTTCCTCTCACTATCCCCTTGATTCGTGACTTAATTTACTCCCAAGGACTTTTCTAAATCTGGACTTAATTCGCAACCCCAGATTCACTAAAGACCAAATTGAAATCAAACTTGAACACAAACTCTAGCTTTTGCTTTCTTTTAAGAACCCTAATTCTTGGTTTTGAAATTCTCCAAGAATCCTTTCCTAGGTTTCGTTTTCACCTTAAGAATACCCTCCTTCAATTCGGCCTTGATCAGAATTGATATATGACTCTTTTTCAAAAATTAAAGACTAGACTCTCTAAAAACCCTAAAACGCAGAAATTTAAAAGACCTAAATTAACAAACCCTAGAAAGACAAAGTAAATAAAAATTACCTTGTAGCAAGGCTCTGATACCAAATGACGGGGACCCTTAACAACGATGGCAGCAAACCCAACGTATAACAATGGTAGAGAACTCCTTGAAACTTGATAATCATTTCCTAAGGAACCCAATGCCTATAAAGAGACGCGAACTCACTATGATTGAAGGATTTAGTTGGTAAGAAGAAGGAAAACGCCACAACGCTTGTTGATAAGTAAACCTAATTCTTGATGCAAAGAAAGAATTAAAGAATCCACTCTAATATCTCTCACACGAAAATTCACAAGAAGAACTTGTAGAAGAATTCGAAAATTTTTATTAATTATTGTTGTCTGAAATTCAGCCTAATAGTGCCCTTAAATAAGGGTTACAAAATTCCTAATTGCATATGGAAAACTAAAACATTCCTAATTGCATAAGGAAAACATTCCTAATTGCATAAGGAAAACATAAAGCATGGAAACAAAATCCTAATCCACTAAGGAAAATATAAAGTATGGAAATAAAATCCTAATCCAATAAGAAAAATATAAAGTATGGAAACAACCAAACTAATCCCTTTAACATAAGAAATGCCCCACACTATTTGGGCTGTCCATGGGCCTTAAATTACTTCCCAAGGCTTTATATGAACCCCCATGGACCTTTCTTGCACGTTGGACCTTTCTTTAGCTAGCCTTTAGCTTCCACACTAAGCATCATAATCAGCTTTGGTGTGCCTTCTTCAAGCTCTATCTCCATCTTCTTGAATGATAATTCTTGAAGCTCTTTGGAAATCTCTTCTTGAATATGCAAAGCCATACTAGCTTGATATCTCTTTGCCTTGCTCCTAGTGATTGGTCCACTTGCTAGCTTCAAGGGATCCTTTCTTGCATCACGAATCCTATCCTCGATAATAGCCCAGCATTTTTAGCACATGTTGCATAGTTGAGCCCTTCTACCATCTTACAGTGAAATGGCTACTAGGATATCTCTTATCTCTCAGCTCAAGCATTGATACAGAACCTCCAAGAATAAGCCTGAGAATCCCTTCGATTATTATGGACCCTACAACATTAACTTGAAAATCCCAATATCAATTTAGTCTCAACCCCTAAGAAAGGCTAGAATTCAGATTGCTTAGAAAGATGATCAAAGATCTAGAATAAAGGAAACTTGTTTCAAAATTTCAGATTCAAAACACTCCACAAGAACATGATCAGTCCACTTGAATGTTCCTTAGCATGTATTCTTTTTAAGAAC
Source organism: Garcia nutans (assembly GCA_947685225.1). Classification (NCBI taxonomy): domain Eukaryota; kingdom Viridiplantae; phylum Streptophyta; class Magnoliopsida; order Malpighiales; family Euphorbiaceae; genus Garcia; species Garcia nutans. Next base: position 1,277,277 of record CANTUV010000091.1, read on the forward strand.
ACAAAGATAAAAGCAAACAGCCTTTTGGTTATCATTCATCAATTATCTATAGTGAAATTCGTTTTAGGCCTTTATATAGCCTTTACAGGACCTAAAAAACTCATAATCTAAAATAGACAAACTCAACTTAAGGGCTTTAACATAAACAAGTTTGGACGGCCCATTATCAAAGCAATAAAACTAATAGGCTCTTAAATTATCATGTTTTAAACAAACCATTATGGAAAAAATAAAAACGTATTTAATTTCACTCAATTAACAAGTCTAAGAACTAAAAAACAAACTTAAGTAAGCCCATTTTGAAGTTGGACTTGAATTAAGTTGTAATTAACTTTATTTGATCATGTTTCCAAGCCTTGTATCCCTTGCAGCCCATTACAAGCCAAAATCACCATATCTTGTAAATGACAAATTAATGCTTGTTGAATCTTCTTGACCCGTGATCTAGTTATAGGCCCTTGAGGTAGAATAATTGGATTGAAAATCTCCTTACTTTTATCCTGGCTTCTTTGGTTATGCTCATCCTCTTGGTGTGTTGACGCGGACCCTTAGCAAAGATGGCAGCAAACCCAACGTATATCAATGGTAGATAACTCCTTGAAACTTGATAATCACCTCCTAAGGAACCCAACGCCTATAAAGAGACACGAACTCACTATGATTGAAGGATTAGTTGGTAAGAAGAAGGAAAACACCACAACTCTCGTTGATAAGTAAACCTAATTCTTGATGCAAAGAAAGAATTAAAGAATCCACTCTAATCTCTCTCACACGAAAATTCACAAGAAGAACTTGTAGAAGAATTCGAAAATCTTTAATAATAATATGTCAAAAGTCCCCTTACAAGAAAAATAAGGCCCTATTTATACTAAAAGGCACACATAAATCTGAAACCCTAATTCTAATGGGAAAAGGAAAGCTACAAAGTCAAAATCCTAACCCATTAAGGAAAACATAAAGTATGGAAACAAAATCCTAATCCACTAAGGAAAATATAAAGTATGGAAACAAAATCCTAATCCACTAAGGAAAATATAAAGTATGGAAACAAAATCCTAATCCACTAAGGAAAATATAAAGTATGGAAACAACCAAAATAAATCCCTTCAACATAAGAACACGCCCCACACTATTTGGGCTGTCCATGGGCCTTAAATTACTTCCCAAGGCTTTATATGAACCCCCATGGACCTTTCTTGCACGTTGGACCTTTCTTGCACGTTGGACCTCTTTAGCTAGCCTTTAGCTTCCACACTAAGCATCATAATCAGCTTTGGTGTGCCTTCTTCAAGCTCTATTGTGCACTTTTCCATTGCCATTTCAGTCACTTCCTTTGAAATTTGATCTTGAATATGCAATCTTATAGCTGCTCCAAACTTCTTTAGCTCTGCTCCTAGTTAATGGTCCATTTGGAAGCACCAATGGATCCTTACCTCTTGGCTGGTTCGTATCATTCTCCCCCTCTTCAAAAAGATTTATCCTCAAATCTGCATCATCATAAGGAGATAAATCAAAAACATTAAAAGTAGTACTAACACCATACTCACCAGGCAAGTCTATCTTATATGCATTATCATTGATCTGTGCCAACACTTGAAATGGACCATCACCACGTGCATCAAGCTTATTCTTCCTTTGATTTGGAAACCTCTCCTTTCGGAATTGTACCCAAACCCAATCTCTTACTTGAAACTTTATCTCACGTCTCCCTCTATTTGCAGAATCAGCATATCTCTTGTTCCTTTTCTCAATATTCGCCCTTGCTTTCTCATGCATCTCTTTCACCAATTTAGCTTTCTTCTCACCATCTAAACTAACAAGCTCATGAGAAGGTAAAGAAACAATATCCAAAACTGTTAGTGGGTTAAAACCATAAACAAGCTCAAAAGGTGAATATCCTGTAGAAGAATGAATAGCACGATTATAAGTAAACTCAATAAATGGCAAACAATCTTCCCAAGAACTCAAATTCTTACCCACTAAAGCTCTCAACATGGTACCTAAAGTTCTGTTTACTACTTCTGTTTGTCCATCCATTTGAGAATGACAAGTGGTGGAAAATAACAACTTGGTACCTAACTTTCCCCAAAGCACACGCCAAAAGTGAGACAAAAACTTGGTGTCTCTATCAAAAACTATGGATTTTGGTATCCCATGCATTCGAACCACCTCCCTAAAGAAGAGTTCGGCCACTAAACTAGCATCATCACTCTTATGACATGGGATAAAGTGTGCCATCTTACTAAACCTATCAATAACCACAAATATGCTATCTCTCCCCCTCTTAGTCCTTGGTAATCCTAAAACAAAGTCCACACTAATGTCCATCCAAGGAGAACTAGGAACGGGTAATGGCAACCATGAGGCATAGATTTAGACTTAGCTTGCCTACAAGCCAAACAAGCCTTACAAATCCGAATTACATCCCTTTTCATATTTGGCCAATAAAAGTGTTCATTCAGCATGTCTAAAGTCTTATAAATGCCCCATCAAACCCCCACAATGTGATTCTAATACTAGCAAATCTCTCATAGAACATCTAGGCATGCATAATTTTGAACCCTTAAACAAAAACCCATCATGTCTATAGAAAGAATTAAAAGCACCATGCTCATAAGCATCATAAACATTGCCGAAATCAGAATCACCAACATATAAGTCCTTTATACATTCAAATCCAAGCAATTTAGTACTCAAAACATTAAGTAAAGCGTACCTCCTTGAAAGTGCATCTGCCACTACATTGTCTTTACCTTGCTTGTATTTGATCACATAAGGAAACTTCTCAATCTTCATAACCCATTTTGCATGTCTTTTATTCAACTTGCCTTGCCCTCTCAAATGCTTCAATGATTCATGGTCTGAATGGATCACGAATTCCTTGGGTAGCAAATAATGCTCCCAGACTTCCAATGCTCTCACCAAAGCATATAGCTCCTTATCATAAGTTGAATAATTCAGCTTTGCTCCATTAAGCTTTTCACTAAAGTATGCAATGGGCTTCTTCTATTGCATCAAAACAGCTCCATTACCTACACCGGAAGCATCACATTCAATTTCAAAAGTAGAATCAAAGTTAGGTAAAGCTAAAACGGGTGTAGTAGAAAGCTTCTCTTTCAAAGCATCAAATGCTTCTTGTTGCTCCTTGCCCCAAACGAATCCCACTTCTTTCTTGATTATGCTAGTTAAGGGGGCTGCCAATGTAGACAAATTAAGGACAAATCTCCTATAGAAGCTTGCCAATCCGTGAAAACTCCTCACTTCTGTCACACTTGAAGGATTCGGCCATTCTTGGATAGCTTTCACCTTCTCTTGATCAACTTCAATTCCCTGCATACTTACAACAAAACCAAGAAAAACAACCCTATCTAGACAAAAAGAAAACTTCTTAAGCTTAGCATAAAGGTTTTGCTCCCTAAGGATTTCAAGCACTTTCCTAACATGTTCAACATGTTCTTCCTTAGTTTTGCTATAAATCAGAATATCTTCAAAGTAAACTACCACAAACTTACCTAAATAAGCTCTCAAAACATGGTTCATTAATCTCATGAAAGTACTAGGTGCATTAGATAAACCAAAAGGCATAACTAACCATTCATACAAACCATATTTCTTTTTGAAGGCAGTCTTCCATTCATCTCTAGGCTTCATGCGAATTTGATGATAACCACTCATAAGATCAATCTTTGTGAAATATTTCGCCCCATGCAATTCATCCAACATGTCCTCAAGTCTAGGAATGGGATGTCTATACTTCACAGTAATCTTGTTCACAGCCCTACAATCAACACACATCCTCCAAGAACCATCTTTCTTGGGTACAAATAAGACTGGAACGGCACAAGGACTAAGGCTCTCGCGAACCAAGCCTTTCTCCAAAAGCTCTTCAACTTGTCTTTGCATCTCTTTTGTCTCCATAGGATTGCTCCTATATGCTGGCCGGTTTGGAATTGTAGAACCGGGTATGAAATCAATTTGATGTTCAATCCCTCTTAATGGCGGCAAACCACTAGGAAGGTCTTCAGGAAATTCATCCTTAAAATCCTGCAACAAAGACACAAAACTAGAAGGTAAAGAATCAAGAGATTCTTCACTGTCAACAAGTAACAATTCTTTATACATAATAATGAGTAAAGGCTGCCCTACATCTATCTCTCTTGCTCTTGCATAAAAAGTATGTTTTGCTTTTTCTCCTTGCTTATTTTCTCTCACCAATGGGCCATTTATTTGTTTGCTTACTTTCTTTTGACTCTCGGCCTCTTTTCCCTTTCTACACTCACTCACTTTATTATTTTCTCTCTCCCAACCCTTAGAATTACCCTTGGGTGTTGAAGAAACATCATTGGCCGAATTTGATCCGCCTTGGTTCATGTTGGCCGAAACTTCTTTCTCCCTCTCTAGCATCCTCTTCTGATCTTCATACACCTCTTGAGGTGATAATGGTGCTAGAACAACCTTCTTTCCTTCATAAGTAAAGGTATACTTATTAGAAAAGCCATCATGTTGTGCCCTTCTATCATGCTGCCATGGTCTTCCTAATAGCAAATGTCCAGCTTGCATTGGCACTACATCACACAAAACCTCATCTTTATACCACCCAATGGAGAATGGTACCTTGACTTGCTTCAACACTTTTACTTCCCCAGCGTCATTGAACCATTGCAACTTGTAAGGATTGGGATGTTTAAAACAAGTTAACCCCAATTTATCCACCATTGTAGTACTAGCAGCATTGGTACAACTTCCACCATCAATGACATGTGTACAAACCTTACCATTCACCAAACACCTAGAGTGAAAAAGATTCTCCCTTTGATCCAAGCCTTCTTCCTTGACTTGAATATTCAAGGCTCTTCTAGTAACAAGCATCTCTCCATGTTCAGCATTCAAGACTTGATTCTCCCATCATATTCGGCCCTATCACCACATTCGGCCTCCTCTTCTTCTTCATGTTCAGATGCTGATTCAATTTCCCCTTCATGGGTAGCAATCATCACCCTCTTATTTGGACATTGAGAAGCAATGTGTCCACTTCCCAAACACTTGTAGCATTTAATTTCCCTACTTGGAGTAGGTCTAGAAGGTGTTTCCTTGGCTGTTTTTGCATCCCCATCATTCGGCTTCTTGAAATTAGGATTGTAGGAAGAATTCTTTTGGAAAGAACCCTTGTAATCCCCTTTGTAGGAACCTCCACTCAAACTTGAACCCTTGAAGTTTGAAAATTTTCCACTAGCTTTTGAGTAGCCAGTTTTCGAAATAGCTTTATTCTTCAATCTTTTCTCTATCTTCATGGCCTTTTGAACTAACTCTTCCATTGTGTTGAATTCATACATCTCCAATTCATTGGCTATGTTCAAATTCAATCCCCCAAGAAATCGTGACATCTTCTTGTCTTCATCTTCATCAAAATTTGCCCTAGCCATGATCATCTCCATCTCTTTGTGGTACTCTTCCACACTTCTTCCACCTTGAACTAGTCTTGCTAGTCGATTGTACAAATCCCGAATGTAGTGAGATGGTACAAATCGGCTCCTCATTAGTTCTTTCAAGGTTGACCATTCAGGAATAGGCCTCATACCTTTCCCTCTTCTATTAGCTTTCAATTAATCCCACCAAAAGGTAGCATACCCCTTAAACTCTACGGCTGCCAAAACTGATTTCTTCTCTTCGGTGTAGTTATGGCATTCAAAAATCTGCTCAACTTTCCTCTCCCATTCTATGAACTCTTCTGCATTGTTCTTCCCTTCAAAGGAAGGAATCTTCATCTTGATGGAAGTAAGGTCACCATCATTGGTAGGTTGATTTCCACCTTCATCTTCATCTTCTACCCTTTCGGCTTCTTCTAAGGCTTCAAGATTTCCTTGCCCTTCTCTCCTAAGCACTCTTCTAGCTCGCATTATGGGATTTGGATGTGCGGCTGGCTGCCCTTGTTGCACTTGCTGAATTTGTTGTGCTTGTCGTGCTGCATTCTCTTGCAATCTAGTATCCATCATCTCCATTCGACCAAGCATTGCTGTCAAAGTCTCATTAAGCCTAGCCAAGCTTTCGGCCATAGCTCCTTCTTTGCTAGTCTCTTCTCCTTTTCCAGCCATGTTATCAAACAAACAAACTCAAAGAAACAAGATTAGTAATAATCAAAATTCACTCAAGTGTTTAGAATTACCTCACTTTTCTTGTCTTCCTTGATTGCACTTCAGAACCAAGCACACCAACCAACAATTGTCAAGTCGTTCAAGAAACTAGAACCTAAATCCTAGAACTAGATAGAAAACAAGACAAGTATCCGGAGGTAATGCAAGGTAATTTGCACTACACGATATAGAACCAAGTATCGACACAAGCAAATGATACTTAGCAATGTAATGGAATTAAAAGCTAGATAAAGAAATCAGAAACAATGAAGCCAATAAACAAGACAAATTTGGATATAATGAATCAAAAACAACCCACACTTGGCAAGCTGCTTTATGGACCTAATCAATTCTACCCAAAATGCTAGCTTCTAGACTCCAATTCCCACCTATAACACTCAAATAACATGAATATTAAGGTCTGATTTTCGAATTCCAAAAGCCCCTCAAAAGGTGAAATTTTTCGCCCAAAAATTTTATTACTTCTCACCCACCTAGATCTGATCCTTAGCACCCAAATAGCAAGAATATCAAACAATTTTTGTTGAGGTGGTTTTGTACTCTTTTTTTTTTTTGCTTCCTCTCACTATCCCCATGATTCGGGACTTAATTTACTCCCAAGGACTTTTCGAAATCTGGACTTAATTCGCAACCCCAGATTCACTCAATACCAAATCAAAATCAAACTTGAACACTGACGCGGACTCTTAGCAATGATGGCAGCAAACCCAACGTATAACAATGGTAGAGAACTCCTTGAAACTTGATAATCACCTCCTAAGGAACCCAACGCCTATAAAGAGACGCGAACTCACTATGATTGAAGGATTTAGTTGGTAAGAAGAAGAAAACACCACAACTCTTGTTGATAAGTAAACCTAATTCTTGATGCAAAGAAAGAATTAAAGAATCCACTCTAATCTCTCTCACACGAAAATTCACAAGAAGAACTTGTAGAAGAATTCGAAAATTTTTATTAAATGTTCTATATCAAATTCGGCCTAATAGTGCCCTTAAATAAGGGTTACAAAATTCCTAATTGCATATGGAAAATTAAGACTAAAATATTCCTAATTGAATAAGGAAAACATTCCTAATTGCATAAGGAAAACATTCCTAATTGCATTAAGGAAAAACATTCCTAATTGCATAAGGAAAAACATTCCTAATTGTATAAGGAAAAACATTCCTAATTGCATAAGGAAAATATAAAGTAATCCTAATCCACTAAAGAAAATGATGAGGAAACTATAAGCAAGCTTGATGAATGTAATGGCAGCAAATATGTTGATGATATCATTATGCCAAGTGGACCAATCACAAGATCACAATCAAAGAAATTCCAGCATGTGTTCCAGCACTTCATACAAAGGTGGATTAATGAAGAGGGAGACCAACTTGTAGTGAATATGATGGACCATGAAGAGGAAGTCAGAAACTCACCAACAAGCATGAAGAATCTGCCCATAAGTATGGTGATGGGCATTAGCACGAATTTGGAATAAAATATTGATATGGTTTAGTGTTAGTGTGACTAGACACATGTGAACCAACACCAAAATGAATGTACAATCTGCCCATCAATGTTGTCAGAATTATGGGCAGTAATTTAGAGTATATTATTGAGGTGGATGAACAATTAATGCTATTGTGACTAGATACATGTAAACCTAGACTTTAAGCCATTAGTTCTTCTTTTCCAACTATATAAGGATGGGAAAAAGAACTTAATAGGGTTGACTACGAATTTCCAGATTTGTTGAATGTAATTTCTGTGTTTTCAAGTTTGAGAGGTTTTCTTCTTATTCTTGTTGCATGAAGAATTGGTTCTAACTTATCAAGTCTTACTTGTGGCGTTTTAATCAATTCATTTCTTCATCCCAATCACCCAAGTTCTCAATTACAGGTTAGTTGTGGGTTTGGTAGGGAGGATTTGCTTTTGAGTTCTAAGATTCTATGCTAGATGTGTATGTGGGGTTCTACATGTAATATTTGATCCATGGGTTCCGCATCAGAAAATATAAAGTAAGGAAACAAAATCCTAATCCACTAAGGAGAACTAGGAACGGGTAATGGCATATACAAACCATGAGGCATAGATTTAGACTTAGCTTGCCTACAAGCCAAACAAGCCTTACAAATCCGAATTACATCCCTTTTCATATTTGGCCAATAAAAGTGTTCATTCAGCATGTCTAAAGTCTTATCAACTCCAAAATGCCCCATCAAACCCCACAATGTGATTCTAATACTAGCAAATCTCTCATAGAACATCTAGGCATGCATAATTTCGAACCCTTAAACAAAAACCCATCATGTCTATAGAAAGAATTAAAAGCACCATGCTCATAAGCATCATAAACATTGCCGAAATCAGAATCACCAACATATAAGTCCTTTATACATTCAAATCCAAGCAATTTAGTACTCAAAACATTAAGTAAAGCGTACCTCCTTGAGAGTGCATCTGCCACTACATTGTCTTTACCTTGCTTGTATTTGATCACATAAGGAAACTTCTCAATCTTCATAACCCATTTTGCATGTCTTTTATTCAACTTGCCTTGCCCTCTCAAATGCTTGAATGATTCATGGTCTGAATGGATCATGAATTCCTTGGGCAGCAAATAATGCTCCCATACTTCCAATGCTCTCGCCAAAGCATATAGTTCCTTATCATAAGTTGAATAATTCAGCTTTGCTCCATTAAGCTTTACACTAAAGTATGCAATGGGCTTCTTCTCTTGCATCAAAACAGCTACAATACCTACACCAGAAGAATCACATTCAATTTCAAAAGTAGAATCAAAGTTAGGTAAAGCTAAAACGGGTGTAGTAGAAATCTTCTCTTTCAAAGCATCAAATGCTTCTTGTTGCTCCTTGCCCCAAACGAACCCCACTTCTTTCTTGATTATGCTAGTCAAGGGGGCTACCAATGTAGAGAAATTAGGGACAAATCTCCTATAGAAGCTTGCCAATCCGTGAAAACTCCTCACTTCTGTCACACTTGAAGGATTTGGCCACTCTTGGATAGCTTTCACCTTCTCTTGATCAACTTCAATTCCCTGCATACTTACAACAAAACCAAGAAAAACAACCCTATCTAGACAAAAAGAACACTTTTTAAGTTTAGCATAAAGGTTTTTCTCCCTAAGGATTTCAAGAACTTTCCTAACATGTTCAACATGTTCTTCCTCAGTTTTGCTATAAATCAGAATATCATCAAAGTAAACTACCACAAACTTACCTAAATAAGCTCTCAAAACATGGTTCATTAATCTCATGAAAGTACTAGGTGCATTAGATAAACCAAAAGGCATAACTAACCATTCATACAAACCATATTTTGTTTTGAAGGCAGTCTTCCATTCATCTCCAGCCTTTATGAGAATTTGATGATAACCACTCATAAGATCAATCTTTGTGAAATATTTCGCCCCATGCAATTCGTCCAACATGTCATCAAGTCTAGGAATGGGATGTCTATACTTCACGGTAATCTTGTTCACAGCCCTACAATCAACACACATCCTCCAAGAACCATCTTTCTTGGGTACTAATAAGACTGAAACGGCACAAGGACTAAGGCTCTCGCGAACCAAGCCTTTCTCCAAAAGCTCTTCAACTTGTCTTTGCATCTCTTTTGTCTCCATAGGATTGCTCCTATATGCTGGCCGATTTGGAATTGTAGAATCGGGTATGAAATCAATTTGATGTTCAATCCCTCTTAATGGCGGCAAACCACTAGGAAGGTCTTCAGGAAACACATCCTTAAAATCCTGCAATAAAAACACAAAACTAGAAGGTAAAGAATCAAGAGATTCTTCACTGTCAGCAAGTAACAATTCTTTATACATAATAATGAGTACAGGCTGCCCTACATCTATCTCTCTTGCTCTTGCATAAAAAGTATGTTTTGCCTTTTCTCCTTGCTTATTTTCTCTCACCAATGGGCCATTTATTTGTTTGCTTATTTATTTTTGACTCTCGGCCTCTTTTCCCTTTCTGCACTCACTCACTTTATTATTTTCTCTCTCCCTACCCTTAGAATTACCCTTGGGTGTTGAAGAAACATCATTGGCCAAATTTGAACCCCCTTGGTTCATGTTGGCCGAAACTTCTTTCTCCCTCTCTAGCATCCTCTTCTGATCTTCATACACCTCTTGAGGTGATAATGGTGCTAGAACAACCTTCTTTCCTTCATAAGTAAAGGTATACTTATTAGAAAAGCCATCATGTTGTGCCCTTCTATCATGCTGCCATGGTCTTCCTAATAGCAAATGTCCAGCTTGCATTGGCACTACATCACACAAAACCTCATCTTTATACCACTCAATGGAGAATGGTACCTTGACTTGCTTCAACACTTTTACTTCCCCAGCGTCATTGAACCATTGCAACTTGTAAGGATTGGGATGTTTAAAACAAGTTAACCCCAATTTATCCACCATTGTAGTACTAGCAGCATTGGTACAACTTCCACCATCAATGACATGTGTACAAACCTTACCATTCACCAAACACCTAGAGTGAAAAAGATTCTCCCTTGACTTGAATATTCAAGGCTCTTCTAGTAACAAGCATCTCTCCATGTTCAGCATTCAAGACTTGATTCTCCCAAGCCTCTTCATCATATTCGGCCCTATCACCACATTCGGCCTCCTCTTCTTCTTCATGTTCAGATTCTGATTCAATTTCCCCTTCATGGGTTGCAATCATCACCCTCTTATTTGGACATTGAGAAGTAATGTGTCCACTTCCCAAACACTTGTAGCATTTAATTTCCCTACTTGGAGTAGGTCTAGAAGGTGTTTCCTTGGCTGCTTTTGCATCCCCATCATTCGGCTTCTTGAAATTAGGATTGTAGGAAGAATTCTTTTGGAAAGAACCCTTGTAATCCCCTTTGTAGGAATCTCCACTCGAACTTGAACCCTTGAAGTTTGAAAATTTTCCACTAGCTTTTGAGTAGCCAGTTTTCGAAATAGCTTTATTCTTCAATCTTTTCTCTATCTTCATGGCCTTTTGATCTAACTCTTCCATTGTGTTGAATTCATACATCTCCAATTCATTGGCTATGTTCAAATTCAATCCCCCAAGAAATCGTAACATCTTCTTGTCTTCATCTTCATCAATATTTGCCCTAGCCATGATCATCTCCATCTCTTTGTGGTACTCTTCCACACTTCTTCCACCTTGAATTAATCTTGCTAGTCGATTGTACAAATCCCGAATGTAGTGAGATGGTACAAATCGGCTCCTCATTAGTTCTTTCAAGGTTGACCATTCAGGAATAGGCCTCATACCTTTCCCTCTTGTATCCCACCAAAAGGTAGCATACCCTTTGAACTCTACAGCTGCCAAAACTGATTTCTTCTCTTTGGTGTAGTTATGGCATTCAAAAATCTGCTCAACTTTCCTCTCCCATTCTATGAACTCTTCTGCATTGTTCTTCCCTTCAAAGGAAGGAATCTTCATCTTGATGGAAGTAAGGTCACCATCAGTGGTAGGTTGATTTCCACCTTCATCTTCATCTTCTACCCTTTTGGCTGCTTATAGGGCTTCAAGATTTCCTTGCCCTTCTCTCCTAAGCACTCTTCTAGCTCGCATTATGGGATTTGGATGTGCGGCTGGCTGCCCTTGTTGCATTTGTTGTGCTTGCCGTACTGCATTCTCTTGTAATCTAGTATCCATCATCTCCATTCGACCAAGCATTGCTGCCAAAGTCTCATTAAGCCTAGCCAAGCTTTCGGCCATAGCTCCTTCTTTGCTAGTCTCTTCTCCTTTTCCAGCCATGTTAACAAACAAACAAACTCAAAGAAACAAGATTAGTAATAATCGAAATTCACTCAAGTGTTTAGAATTACCTCACTTTTCTTGTCTTCCTTGATTGCACTTCAGAACCAAGCTCACCAACCAACAATTGTCAAGTCGTTCAAGAAACTAGAACCTAAATCCTAAAACTAGATAGAAAACAAGACAAGTATCCGGAGGCAATGCAAGGAAATTTGCACTACTCGATATAGAACCAAGTATCGACACAAGCAAATGATACTTAGCAATGTAATGGAATTAAAAGCTAGATAAAGAAATCAGAAACAATGAAGACAATAAACAAGACAAATTTGGATATAATGAATCAAAAACAACCCACACTTGGCAAGCTGCTTTATGGACCTAATCAATTCTACCCAAAACGCTAGCTTCTAGACTCTAATTCCCACCTATAACACTCAAATAACATGAATATTAAGGTTTGATTTTCGAATTCCAAAACCCAAATAGCAAGAATATCAAATAATTTTTGTTGAGGTGATTTTGTACTCTTTTTTTTTCTTTTTTTTTTCCTCTCACTATCCCCTTGATTTGGGACTTAATTTACTTCCAAGAGCTTTTAAAATCTGGACTTAATTCGCAACCCCAGATTCACTCAAAATCAAATCGAAATCAAACTTGAACAAAAACTCTAGCTTTTGCTTTCTTTCAAGAACCCTTATCTTGGTTTCAAATCCAATTCAGATGCAAGGCTTAGGTTTCGAAATTCAATCAGACTCCTTTTCCTATGTTTCGAATTACTCTTTAAACAATCTTTAGACTTTTTGAATTTTGATATATGACTCTTTTTCGAAAATTAAAGACTAGACTCTCTAAGAACCCTAAATCGCAGAAATTTAAAAGACCTAAATTAACAAACCCAAGAAAGACAAAGTAGATAAAAATTACCTTGTAGCAAGGCTCTGATACCAAATGACGCGGACCCTTAGCAACGATGGCAGCAAACCCAACGTATAACAATGGTAGAGAACTCCTTGAAACTTGATAATCACCTCCTAAGGAACCCAACGCCTATAAAGAGACGCGAACTCACTATGATTGAACGATTTAGTTGGTAAGAAGAAGGAAAATGCCACAACTCTTGTTGATAAGTAAACCTAATTCTTGATGCAAAGAAAGAATTAAAGAATCCACTCTAATCTCTCTCACACGAAAATTCACAAAAAGAACTTGTAGAAGAATTCGAAAATTTTTACTAAATGTTCTATATCAAATTCAGCCTAATAGTGCCCTTAAATAAGGGTTACAAAATTTCTAATTGCATATGGAAAATTAAGACTAAAATATTCCTAATTGAATAAGGAAAACATTCCTAATTGCATAAGGAAAACATTCCTAATTGCATTAAGGAAAAACATTCCTAATTGCATAAGGAAAAACATTCCTAATTGTATAAGGAAAAACATTCCTAATTGCATAAGGAAAATATAAAGTAATCCTAATCCACTAAGGAAAATATAAAGTATGGAAACAAAATCCTAATCCACTAAGGAAAATATAAAGTATGGAAACAAAATCCTATTTTTAAGCCTTCCATAATGATATAAAACGTGGCCCATTAAACAGAATTAATAATCTTTAAATAGTGGGTCCATCCAGCTATTCTCACAGGGCTTCAGAAATCTCACAGGTACGTGTGAAACTGGCTGCACTCCAAGCTTTTCTTCCAATCACTTCCATCATCTTACTAAGGCCTTAAATTACTTCCCAAGGCTTTATATGAATCCCCATGGACCTTTCTTGCACGTTGGACCTCTTTAGCTAGCCTTTAGCTTCCATTTTCACACTAAGCATCATAATCAGCTTTGGTGTGCCTTCTTCAAGCTCTATCTCCATCTTCTTGAATGATAATTCTTGAAGCTCTTTGGAAATCTCTTCTTGAATATGCAAAGCCATACTAGCTTGATATCTCTTTGCCTTGCTCCTAGTGATTGGTCCACTTGCTAGCTTCAAGGGATCCTTTCTTGCATCAAACATAAACTCTAGCTTTTGCTTTCTTTCAAGAACCCTAATTCTTGGTTTCAAAATTCTCCAAGAATCCTTTCCTCTATGAATACCCTCCTTCAATTCGTCCTTGATCAGAATTGATATATGACTCTTTTTCAAAAATTAAAGACTAGACTCTCTAAGAACCCTAAAATGCAGAAATTTAAAAGACCTAAATTAACAAACCTTGAATTGATATATTCCTCCTATGAGGTCGCCTCCCCAGATCGAACTCGCGCCTACCCACTTAAGAGCAAAAGCAGGTATTTATTTATTTGGCCTCCTATGAGGTCGCCTCCCCAGATCGAACTTGTGCCTACCCACTTAAGAGCAAACCGAGAAGCGATCCAGTACCATTTGTGAGGGGATCCAGTACTGTGGTAGGCTTCGGCTGGTGATTCTGGTCAAGCCGGTTGGGCTGCCACAGTTAAAAAGGTCTTTTTAATGCAGATTTTGATTCGAGGATGAATCCTCTTGAGGAGGGAGGGAATAACGTGAATTCATTTCTAATTATGGGAAGTCTCAATAGACCAATAATAAGATCTCTAGCTAAGAAACTTAAGGAGTCACTTTACAATTTCACTCATAAACATGTTGAATATGGGTTGTCCATTTATGGAAAAACAAATTGTGGAAGCTTTGAGAAGCCAAAGTTAATAACTTTAATTAGGTTAAATAACTTGGGTTTGGGCTAATTTGGACCTGGTATGAATCCTAATTGTAAGGCTTAAATACGCCTTATAAGTGGGCTGATTTCTATTATTTATTTTAAGTCTTTTGGGTTATTTTAAATCAGATTGTTTTCTTTTTCTAGAAATACATTTATGTCCTTCAAAATAGTAATGAAATCTCTCCAAATGAAACATCCAACATTTACAACTCATTTAATGCACTCAACCACTACTTATGGGAGTTTCAAGGAAATTATTGTAATCTTATTTAATTGTATGTCTATTACGCGTTTTGTAAAGCCTTTATATATAGGCTAATTTCTTTGTGTTTGAAATCAACTTTGTATTCAAATTAATATCATTAATAAAAAGAGATTTTTATAGCTATCTTTTGTATTTTATGCTCATAAGGTGTTTATTGATTTGCCTAAGAGATAATCTTAACGTAGTCAATTAAATTCCTATTTTCTTTGTTCTAGTGCAATTCGATTTGGGTTTTGGAATTCTGAATTATTCAAGTTCTTAAATCCTATTTTCTACAATTGGGTAAAGAAATAAATCAATCCAATTACTAAATTAAGCTTATACCAATTACTACTTGATTTGGGAGTTTTTAAAACCATACTATTCATGGGGGTTTCCGCATCACGAATGATATGTCCAAGGCTCTGGAGGGGTTGTGAATCAGGTTTGACAAGTGGCACACAAAGTTGAAGGAGACTGATAAGTCCATGTTTGATCCAAATAGAGGAAAAGGGTGTGTCTTTATTGGCAACTTAAGCTTTTGGTAGAAATAGTTAGCGTTCTTTTCGGTTAAGCGTGTTGGTACAAAGGAAGTACTAGGATGGGTGACCTCTTATGAAGGACTTGGCCCGGTCCCATCATTTGGTATTAGAGCCTAGTTGACGCGGACCCTTAACAACGATGGCAGCAAACCCAACGTATAACAATGGTAGAGAACTCCTTGAAACTTGATAATCACCTCCTAAGGAACCCAACGCCTATAAAGAGACGCGAACTCACTATGATTGAAGGATTTAGTTGGTAAGAAGAAGGAAAACGCCACAACTCTTGTTGATAAGTAAACCTAATTCTTGATGCAAAGAAAGAATTAAAGAATCCACTCTAATCTCTCTCACACGAAAATTCACAAGAATAACTTGTAGAAGAATTCAAAAATTTTTATTAATTGTTGTATCCCAAATTCTGCCTAATAGTGCCCTTAAATAAGGGTTACAAAATTCCTAATTGCATAAGGAAAACATTCCTAATTGCATAAGGAAAATGGAAAACATTCCTAATTGCATAAGGAAAAATATAAAGTAATCCTAATCCACTAAGGAAAATATAAAGTAATCCTAATCCACTAAGGAAAACATAAAGTAAATCTGAATCTAAATCAGATAAGTAATCTAAATCCTATCCAAATCTAATAAAACAAATCCAAAATAGATTTGGAAAGACTAAATAATATCAAATCCTAAAAGATATGGAAAATAAAATAATATCCTAACTAACTAAGGAATGAGGGGACCACATCCCATGTGACAAAAAGATGCCTTCCACTTGCTGAAATTCGTAACTTCCTTGGGCCCATATTAAACATGCCTTAATTAAGTCCAAAAAAAGGCCTAATGTATTGGAAAAACAAGCCCAACATGTGCAGCCATGTTCAGCCTTAAAAACTTGCTAAACATGCCAAAAAACTTGCTGAACAAGCCCAAGAAAGCATGCCCATGTGTTTGGACGTGATTTCCATACTTTGATCTTCACTTTAGGCTTCCCTTTGTGTAGCTTTGGCCTATAAGCTGTATCAAGCTCCACAAAGCCCATATTGCTTGAATTGCACCAAATATGCTCCATATGAAGTGTAGCACGCCCCAAGTGTATTTCAGCCTCATAAAAGAGCTTTTGAACTCCTTTTAAATCTATTTGGATGATGTAAGATTGCTTTTCTTCAATGGCACAAAGCTGCCATATCTGGTTTGTATCATTCTCCCTTTCTTTTGAAAAGATTCATCCTCGAATCTTGCTCATGTTCAGATCTGGAATGGAAACTTTAGGCACCAATTAATCTTCAAAAACCTCCTCTTGAGTTGATGAAAATAGTTTGAATGTTTCTTCTAGAACATCAACCTGCACATTGTCAAAAAAACTAGGAAAAGCTCCGTTAGTTAAAGACAGCTCACATGGAACTGAACCATCCTCTTCTTGAACTTCTAAATCAGCTCCATATTCTTTGTCTACCTCTTCAACCATATTTTGAACAATTTCATTGCAATCATCATCATCACAACCATAATCATCATAAATAGGTGAATTCTCATCCACATCTCCAAGAAGATCTCCATTTTTCACAAACTCTTCTTTAAATTCAATTATGGGAATCTCAGTAACTTCACTTCTTACTTCATCAAGTAATGGCACTACATCCTCTACTTCACAAACATCCTCTTCATGCAACTCTTCCAATTCATCCTCTTTTTTTAGTTCAACATTGGAATCCTCCATGGTTGCACTCTCCTCTTTCACCTTAATGGTAGGAATTTTTGAAACCACACTTATTGTTTCACATAGTTTAGAAGTATGCTTACACATATCTTCCAATTGTTGTCTCAATTTCTTATATTCTAGTTTCATCCTCTTAGATTTCCTTTCTTCTTGTCGTCTCTTACAATGAATAAGAAAGTTTTTCTCCTTTACATAGAAAACTGAAAGTTCTTCCTCTAATGAAGCAATCTCCTTTTCACAATATGAATATTCCCTTGTGTACCTTCGTGCACCTCCTAACTTTTGATACCACCTTTCAATAAGCTCTTCAAGAAATCGAATCTTACCATCGAGATATTATAGATGGTATTTTTCTTTGGCTTCCTCTTCATCCATCTCAATCTCAATTGTTGTTGACATTTTTTTTTTATATGTAGAATTTGAAAATCACTAAACAAACACAAAAGAAACAGCCCAAGAATGGCCACATAACTTGGAAAAGAAAGAATTAAAGAATCCACTCTAATCTCTCTCACACGAAAATTCACAAGAATAACTTGTAAAATTCTGCCTAATAGTGCCCTTAAATAAGGGTTACAAAATTCCTAATTGCATAAGGAAAACATTCCTAATTGCATAAGGAAAATGGAAAACATTCCTAATTGCATAAGGAAAAATAAAGTAATCCTAATCCACTAAGGAAAACATAAAGTAAATCTGAATCTAAATCAGATAAGTAATCTAAATCCTATCCAAATCTAATAAAACAAATCCAAAATAGATTTGGAAAGACTAAATAATATCAAATCCTAAAAGATATGGAAAATAAAATAATATCCTAACTAACTAAGGAATTAGGGGACCACATCCCATGTGACAAAAAGATGCCTTCCACTTGCTGAAATTCGTAACTTCCTTGGGCCCATATTAAACATGCCTTAATTAAGTCCAAAAAAAAGGCCTAATGTATTGGAAAAACAAGCCCAACATGTGCAGCCATGTTCAGCCTTAAAAACTTGCTAAACATGCCAAAAAACTTGCTGAACAAGCCCAAGAAAGCATGCCCATGTGTTTGGACGTGATTTCCATACTTTGATCTTCACTTTAGGCTTCCCTTTGTGTAGCTTTGGCCTATAAGCAGTATCAAGCTCCACAAAGCCCATATTGCTTGAATTGCACCAAATCTGCTCCATATGAAGTGTAGCATGCCCCAAGTGTATTTCAGCCTCATAAAAGAGCTTTTGAACTCCTTTTAAATCTATTTGGATGATGTAAGATTGCTTTTCTTCAATGGCACAAAGCTGTCATATCTGGTTTGTATCATTCTCCCTTTCTTTTGAAAAGATTCGTCCTCGAATCTTGCTCATGTTCAGATCTGGAATGGAAACTTTAGGCACCAATTGATCTTCAAAAACCTCCTCTTGAGTTGATGAAAATAGTTTGAATGTTTCTTCTAGAACATCAACCTGCACATTGTCAAAAAAAACTAGGAAAAGCTCCATTAGTTAAAGACAACTCACATGGAACTGAACCATCCTCTTCTTGAACTTCTAAATCAGCTCCATATTCTTTGTCTACCTCTTCAACCATATTTTGAACAATTTCATCGCAATCATCATCATCACAACCATAATCATCATAAATAGGTGAATTCTCATCCACATCTCCAAGAAGATCTCCATTTTTCACAAACTCTTCTTTAAATTCAATTATGGGAATCTCAGTAACTTCACTCCTTACTTCATCAAGTAATGGCACTACATCCTCTACTTCACAAACATCCTCTTCATGCAACTCTTCCAATTCATCCTCTTTTTTTAGTTCAACATTGGAATCCTCCATGGTTGCACTCTCATCTTTCACCTTAATGGTAGGAATTTTTGAAACCACACTTATTGCTTCACATAGTTTAGAAGTATGCTTACACATATCTTCCAATTGTTGTCTCAGTTTCTTATATTCTAGTTTCATCCTCTTAGATTTCCTTTCTTCTTGTCGTCTCTTACAATGAATAAGAAAGTTTTTCTCCTTTGCATAGAAAACTGAAAGTTCTTCCTCTAATGAAGCAATCTCCTTTTCACAATATGAATATTCCCTTGTGTACCTTCGTGCACCTCCTAACTTTTGATACCACCTTTCAATAAGCTCTTCAAGAAATCGAATCTTACCATCGAGATATTGTAGATGGTATTTTTCTTTGGCTTCCTCTTCATCCATCTCAATCTCAATTGTTGTTGACATTTTTTTTTTATATGTAGAATTTGAAAATCACTAAACAAACACAAAAGAAACAGCCCAAGAATGGCCACATAAAACGATTTGAAGGAAAGAAACAATCAACCCCAAGAAAAGGCTTACACAAGATGAATTTGAAGGGAAAAACACAACCAAATTGAACAAGACCCAATAGACACAAAACAAACTAAATTCTGACTACTAGAACACCAACGACTTAACAAACGGAATACTTAAATGGATGGGAAAGTGAAAAAAATGAATTGAATAAACTATTCTGAATACTAAAATGAACTAAAACTGACTCTTGAATGCCAAAAACGAAAATTGAATAGAGAAGGAAAGGAAAAAATGAATTTGAATAAAATAACCCTAATGGAACAATTAAACAAGCCCTAGAAAGACAAAGTAGATAAAAATTACCTTGTAGCAAGGCTCTGATACCAAATGACGCGGACCCTTAGCAACGATGGCAGCAAACCCAACGTATAACAATGGTAGAGAACTCCTTGAAACTTGATAATCACCTCCTAAGGAACCCAACGCCTATAAAGAAATGCGAACTCACTATGATTGAAGGATTTAGTTGGTAAGAAGAAGGAAAATGCCACAACTCTTGTTGATAAGTAAACCTAATTCTTGATGCAAAGAAAGAATTAAAGAATCCACTCTAATCTCTCTCACACGAAAATTCACAAGAATAACTTGTAGAAGAATTCAAAAATTTTTATTAATTGTTGTATCCCAAATTCTGCCTAATAGTGCCCTTAAATAAGGGTTACAAAATTCCTAATTGCATAAGGAAAACATTCCTAATTGCATAAGGAAAACATTCCTAATTGCATAAGGAAAATGGAAAACATTCCTAATTGCATAAGGAAAAATATAAAGTAATCCTAATCCACTAAGGAAAATATAAAGTAATCCTAATCCACTAAGGAAAAATAAAGTAAATCTGAATCTAAATCAGATAAGTAATCTAAATCCTATCCAAATCTAATAAAACAAATCCAAAATAGATTTGGAAAGACTAAATAATATCAAATCCTAAAAGATATGGAAAATAAAATAATATCTTAACTAACTAAGGAATGAGGGGACCACATCCCATGTGACAAAAAGATGCCTTCCACTTGCTGAAATTCGTAACTTCCTTGAGCACATATTAAACATGCCTTAATTAAGTCCAAAAAAAGGCCTAATGTATTGGAAAAACAAGCCCAACATGTGCAGCCATGTTCAGCCTTAAAAACTTGCTAAACATGCCAAAAAACTTGCTGAACAAGCCCAAGAAAGCATGCCCATGTGTTTGGACGTGATTTCCATACTTTGATCTTCACTTTAGGCTTCCCTTTGTGTAGCTTTGGCCTATAAGCTGTATCAAGCTCCACAAAGCCCATATTGCTTGAATTGCACCAAATCTGCTCCATATGAAGTGTAGCACGCCCCAAGTGTATTTCAGCCTC
This sequence comes from Garcia nutans, assembly GCA_947685225.1. Taxonomy (NCBI): domain Eukaryota; kingdom Viridiplantae; phylum Streptophyta; class Magnoliopsida; order Malpighiales; family Euphorbiaceae; genus Garcia; species Garcia nutans. The sequence goes on from CANTUV010000091.1 coordinate 1,298,088, forward strand.
ATAAAAGAGCTTTTGAACTCCTTTTAAATCTATTTGGATGATGTAAGATTGCTTTTCTTTAATGGCACAAAGCTGCCATATCTGGTTTGTATCACTAGTTATCGGGTCTAGTCCTACTGCCCTAGGTTCAAGGATGAAACTTCTTATAGAGGGAGGAAATGATATGTTTGAGTTTTAAGGGGTTATGAATCAGGTTTGACAAGGTGACACACAAAGTCAAAGGAGATTAATGAGCTCATGTTTGATCCATATAAAGAAAATGGGTGGATCTCTATTGACATCTTAAACTTTTAGTAGAAATAGTTAGCATTTTTTCTGTTAAGCATACTAGTGCAGGGGAAGTACCAGGATAGGTGATCTCCCATAAAGGACTTGGCCCAGTCACATCACCAACTCTAGCTCATTAAGAATAGGTAAAGTAGTTAGTAGATGCCAAAAGGACTGTAAAGAGTTTGAGTTAGGTGACATGGTTTATCTCAAACTTTAGCTGATGTAAACCAGCATGGCAAGGATCCTTTGGTGCTACAACAAGGACCATTGACAAGGAATAAAGCAAGGAAGTATGGCGTCACTCTTGGATTGCATGTTCAAGACTTTGTTACAAGGGAGATGACTGAATTAGCAATAAACAAGTGCAGTATGGAGCTGGAAGACCAACAAAGGCTGATTGTGATGCTGAATGTTTATATGGAAGATAAGGCTTTAAAAATGGGCTAGAGGAGCAAGAAAGGAGTAAGGAAGACAGCCCACATGCAAGCACATGGGCCTTGGATGAAATTAGGTTTTTGGGACCACTTTTGTCACATGGGCAGCCTATTCTTTCATGCACATGGGTTGTGTTCACACCCATGCACATGGGATGTGGTTCCCTTCTTTCCTTAGTTGGTTAGGATGATATTTTCCTTATTTGACAAGGATCCTTCTTTCCTTAGTTGGTTAGGATGATATTTTCCTTATTTGACAAGGATCCTTCTTTCCTTAGTTGGTTAGGATGATATTTTCCTTATTTGACAAGGATTTTGACTTTGTAATTTTCCTTTTTTCACTAGGGTTAGGATAGTTACGAATTTTAATTTGTTTTTCTATAAATAGGGCCTTATTTTCTTGTAAGAGGAACTTTTGACAAAAATTATATTTAGATTGCTTTTTATGCAAATTTCGGCCATCTTTGAGAGAGTGAGAGATTTTGCTTCTTTCATTGATTGCATCACGAATCAGACTAACTTATCAATTTTGATTGTGGCGTTCTTCTGATCCGTCCTTCCAAATCCTTCCGTCATTAGTGTTCTTGCTTCTCTAAGCATTGGGTGCTATAGAGGGTGGTTTATCCTTGCTCTTGGATTCCTATATCGAAGCGTGCGTTGGGATTTGAGGCCTTCATTGCCATAGGGTTCCGCGTCATTTGGTATCAGAGCCAATTACAGGTAAATCTTTATCTATCTGTCTTTCTAGGGCTTGTTTTTATTTTTGTTAGAGTCTTCATTTGTTCAATTCATTTTTTTTAGGGTTCTTTTATTTTAGTCGAAATTTCTTCTTTCCCCATACCCCAATTCGTTTGTGTCCCCTTTTCATCATAGTCCAAATCGTTTTTCACCTACTTCACCATAGTCAATTCGTTTTCAATTTTTAAAGTATATGGATCTTTCCGTTTGAGTTTGCAATAATTCGTGTGCTGTTTAAGCTTCTATTTCTTGATTTTCATTTAGTATTTTGGGGGGTGATCTAGAGATAGTGATCTATCCCTAAAAAAAAAAAATTATTTCTTAGTAATTAAAGGTTCCATGGTTGGTTTGAAGTGGGTTAGAAGCAATCAAAATTTTTAGGCCACAAAATTTCCATTTTTTTTTTGGGCTGTTTTTTTGTTCGAATTGTGGGGGCTGCCATTGCAAAGGGGAATTCAAAATTCTCTTTAGTTTAGGAAGACTTGACACTAGCTTTCTTGGGTAGAATCAATAGGTCCATAAATCAGCTTGCTAAAGGTGGGTTGATTTTGATACATCTTGGCCAGAATTGTCATATTTTTACCTCTTTGTTTCTAATTCTTGATTGAGCTACCATTTTTTGGATTCCGTTACGTTGCTGGAGTGTTATTTTCTTGTTCCAACACTCTGGTTTATGATAATAGTGTGACACAAATTTCCTTGTGTCGCCTCCAAATCGTCGAGTTTCTTTTCTAGGTGTCTAGGAATTAGGTTTCTAGCTTCCTTGAATGTGCTTGGCAGATTGATTTGTGAGCCTCGATTCTGAAGTGCAATCGAAGAATTAGCAAAGGTGAGGTAAGAGCGAAACACTTTGAGTGAATTTTGTTTATTAATAATCTTTTCTTTGTGAGTTTGTGTTTGTGATCATGAGTAGTGGGAGAAACCAGAACTTGAAAGATGGGGAGGAAAATGTCCAAGAAGGTTCTAGCAATTTTGAGACATATATGCAGCAAAGTAATGAAAGGATGAATGAGATGGCAAGAATGATGGCTACTCTACAAGAGAGCATGAATCTAATTATGAGAGAAAGAGAGCAGCAACCAGCAGCTCAAGTGAGGTTACCACAAAGGGTTCTACTAAGAATCGGTGAAGGAGATCGTAGAGCACCTAGAGGTAATGAAGAGGTTGGTGAAAATAACCCAGCAAATGACAATGACCTTACTTCCATAAAGATGAAGGTACCTTCCTTTGAAGGGAGAAACAATGCTGAAGAGTACATTGAATGGGAGAGAAAGGTGGAGCAGATTTTTGAATGCCATAATTATTCAGAAGAGAAGAAGTCCCACATTGCAGCCGTGGAATTTAAGGGATATGCTACATTCTGGTGGGATCAACTCAAATCTAATAGGAGAGGAAAGGGATTGAGACTCGTACCTGATTGGGAGACTTTGAAAGACTTAATGAGAACAAGGTTTGTCCCTTCTCATTACTATAGGGATTTGTATAATAGGTTGGCAAGGCTGATCCAAGGTGGTAAGAGTGTTGAAGAATACCACAAGGAGATGGAGATGATCATGGCAAGAGCTGATATTGAAGAGGATGAGCAGAGGTTGATGTCTAGATTCCTTGGGGGTCTAAATTCAAACATAGCAAATGAGCTGGAAATGTATGATTACAATTCCATGGGAGAATTGTTTGAAAAGGCCATGAAGATAGAAAGGAGACTAAAGAGCAAGAATTATACCAAGTCTGGTTCTAGCAAATTTCAGAATATGGGTGGAAGTAGTTCGACCTACAGAGGACCTCAAAACACTAGTAGCAATTCGTCCTCAAGAAGTGGAGATTTCAAGAATTCCTTCCAAAGGAACAATCCTCCACCTACAAGTGGAAAAGGGACGAATGGTGGTCCAAATAGGCAGCAATCAGGTATTTCTAATACTACTCCTAGTAGAGATATTAAATGTTTCAAATGTTTCGGGAATGGGCATATTGCTTCTGAATGTCCAAATAGGAGAGTTATGATTGCTACTAATGATGGGGGTATAATTTCTGATTCTGATCATAATGATGTTGATAATGATGTGAATGACATGTATGATGATGATGATGAGTGTAGTGAGCAAGTTGAAAATGTGTTGATGGCTGAACATGGTGAAATGTTAGTTGCTAGGCGTGCTTTGAATATGCAGGTGAAGGGAGAGGGTCTTGAGCAGCGAGATAACATATTTTATTCTAGATGTTTAGTTGATGGTAAGGTTTGTATGCTCATCATTGACAGCGGTAGTTGTACTAAGGCCGCAAGTGAGACCATGGTGGAGAAGCTGAAATTGACTTGTTTAAAACATCTCAATCCATATAGACTACAATGGTTTAATGATAGTGGAGAGGTGAAGGTTACTAAACAAGTGAGAATACCATTCTCTATAGGCTGATATAAAGATGAAGTGTTGTGTGATGTAGTTCCTATGCAAGCAGGCCATATGTTATTGGGAAGACCTTGGCAATTTGATAGGAAAGCACAGCATGATGGGCATTCAAATAGGTACACGTTTACCTATGAGGGAAAGCTGGTTACTCTTGTTCCATTATCACCATTGGAGGTTTATGAAGATCATCAAAAGATGCTTGAGAAAGCAAAGCAAGATTCGGCCAAAGTAGTGGTTGGGGCTGTTTCTTCCAAAAACAAGGGGAGTGTGAGAGAACATGATAAGGTGAGTGAAAGTGAGAAGAAAATGGGAAAAGAGGCCAGAAAAGAAACTAATCAAATTAATGGCCCATTGGTGAGAGAAAACAAGAAAGAAGGGAAGGCAAAATAAACTTTTTATGCAAGAGCGAGAGAATTAAATGTTGGGCAGCCTGTGTTACTCATTAGATACAAGGAAACTTTGTTTGCTAACATTGATGTTTCACTTGAACATTTGCTTTCTAGTTTTGTGTCTTTATTGCAGGATTTCCAAGATGTGTTTCCAGAGGAGTTGCCTAGTGGTTTGCCACCATTGAGAGGAATCAAACATCAAATTGACTTCATACCTGGTTCTACCATTCCAAATAGACCAGCATATCGAAGTAATCCGATGGAGACCAAGGAGATGCAGAGACAAGTGGAAGAGTTGTTGGAGAAAGGGTTGATTCGAGAGAGTTTAAGTCCGTGTGCCGTTCCTATTTTGTTGGTTCCAAAGAAAGATGGCACGTGGAGAATGTGTGTTGATTGTAGGGCTGTAAATAAGATCACCGTGAAGTATCGGCATCCTATACCGCGTCTTGATGACATGTTGGACGAATTACATGGTGCAAGTTTGGATGGTGAGAAGAAGGCTGATTTGGTAAAGTCTTTGCATGAAAAGGTTCGAGCAAATATAGAGAAAAAGAACAAGTCATATGCTGATAGGGCAAATAAGGGACGAAAGAAAATGGCATTTGCTCCTGGCTATTGGGTTTGGGTACACTTCCGAAAGGAGAGGTTTCCAAATCAAAGGAAGAGTAAGCTTGATGCACGTGGTGATGGTCCATTCCAAGTATTGGAGAAAATCAATGACAATGCATACAAGATCGACTTGCCTGGTGAGTATGGTGTTAGTGCTACTTTTAATGTGACTGATTTTATCTCCTTATGATGATGCAGATTTGAGGACAAATCTTTTTAAAGAAGGGGAGAATGATGTAAACCAGCATGGCAAGGATCCTTTGGTGCTACAACAAGGACCATTGACAAGGAATAAAGCAAGGAAGTATGGCGTCACTCTTGGATTGCATGTTCAAGACTTTGTTACAAGGGAGGTGACTGAATTAGCAATAAACAAGTGCAGTATGGAGCTGGAAGACCAACAAAGGCTGATTGTGATGCTGAATGTTTATATGGAAGATAAGGCTTTAAAAATGGGCTAGAGGAGCAAGGAAGGAGTAAGGAAGGCAGCCCACATGCAAGCACATGGGCCTTGGACGAAATTAGGTTTTTGGGACCATTTTTGTCACATGGGCAGCCTATTCTTTCATGCACATGGGCTGTGTTCACATGCACATGGGATGTGGTTCCCTTCTTTCCTTAGTTGGTTAGGATGATATTTTCCTTATTTGACAAGGATCCTTCTTTCCTTAGTTGGTTAGGATGATATTTTCCTTATTTGACAAGGATCCTTCTTTCCTTAGTTGGTTAGGATGATATTTTCCTTATTTGACAAGGATTTTGACTTTGTAATTTTCCTTTTTTCACTAGGGTTAGGATAGTTACGAATTTTAATTTGTTTTTCTATAAATAGGGCCTTATTTTCTTGTAAGAGGAACTTTTGACAAAAATTATATTCAGATTGCTTTTTATGCAAATTTCGGCCATCTTTGAGAGAGTGAGAGATTTTGCTTCTTTCGTTGATTGCATCACGAATCAGACTAACTTATTAATTTCGATTGTGGCGTTCTTCTGATCCGTCCTTCCAAATCCTTCCTTCATTAGTGTTCTTGCTTCGCTAAGCATTGGGTGCTATAGAGGGTGGTTTATCCTTGTTCTTGGATTCCTATATCGAAGTGTGCGTTGGTGTTTGAGGCCTTCATTGCCATAGGGTTCCGCATCATCAGCCATATAGGCAAACCACTGTTGCTATGAGGAGAAGAATCAAGTTTTTTGCAAAGTATTTTGGCCCATTTAAAATTTTGGTAAGGGTTGGCACAATAGCAAGTAAATTAGATTTACTTGAGTTTGCTTCCATTCATGATGTCTTTTATGTATCCTTGCTTAAAAGATGTGTATCAAACAAAAGACCAAGCTTACTACTCTTCGTAAGTTGAATAACAATGGTGAGTTTAAGCTGGAACCATTAGTTACATTGGATACAAAAACAATATGGCAAAAGAAGTAATCAGTGACTTGGATACTGGTGTAGTGGGTAGGTATGACTTTAAAAGAATGCACTTGGAAAGATGAAGTTTTTCTTAGAATTCAGTTTCCTTACTTCTTCCTTGAGGTTAAGGAAGCTTTTCAAGCTAGGGGTAACGTCATGATCCAGTTGAGGCCAAAAAGGTCATTTATGAAGATCAGTCCAAAAAAAATAGAAGCAACAACAATCTAAGTGATGTGATCCCACATCGGCCGTGTAAGGAGATCCTGGCTACTATATAAGCATGGGCTAAACCTCCACTCTTGAGCTAGCTTTTGTGGTGGAGTTAGGGTCCTTGCTCGTATCAGTTGGTATCAGAGCCAACCTTGCACGCACCGGTGTGGTCCTTGTCCCTTCGTTCCTTGGCTCGGGTGCGGGTTAACGAGTGAGTTGGCACAAGCGACTCGTGTGTGGACTGCGGGTAAAAAACAATTGAGTTGGCACGAGCACGAGGACGTGCAGTCTAAAGAAGGGGAGGATGATGTGATCCCACATCGGCCGTGTAAGGAGATCCTGGCTACTATATAAGCATGGGCTAAACCTCCACTCTTGAGCTAGCTTTTGTGGTGGAGTTAGGGTCCTTGCTCGTATCACTAAGGCCAATTGGAGTTGAGAAGCCTACAATTGTTGCTTGTTCAATAGTTGACAAAAAGCAAGAGAAGTAAATTATTGTTAAGGGCTCGGGATTGGAGGGAAATTGAGTTAGTTAGAATGTTAGCATAAAATTCTATAATAAGTTAGTTCTAGTTAGAATTATGATTTGGAAATAATTGGGATTTGCATTGGGACTTAGACTGCAAGAAAAGTGTGTGACAAAAGCATTTATAGAGCAATCATAGCTGAATTATATATATAATCATTATGTAATTGATATAATCAATCATTAGCTATGAATACAATATGATTACTCTCTATTCCCTCTCTGCCTCTTTCTATTTCACTCCATTTTTTCTCTCTCTATCTCTAACTCTCTCGTATTCCTCCTCTTTTATTGAGATTTCTCTACAACTTTCATATTCTTTCTTGCAAACCACCAAAACTCTCCATCTGCGAGGGTCTTGAGCTAGTGAAGTGAAGGAGATCTTCCTACATGACTTAGATACCTAGTGACGCGGAACCCTATGGCAATGAAGGCCTTAAACCCCAACGCACGATTGATAGAAGAAAACTAAGAACGAAGGAAAAATCACCTTCTAAAGCACCCAATTGCTTAGCAAAGCACGAACACTTATAACGAAAGGATTTAGGAAGCTCGAATTAGAAGAACGCCACAATCGAAATTGATAAGTAAATCTAATTCTTGATGCAATCAGAAGAAAAAGAGAATCCACTCTTGTTCTATGATGGCCGAAATTTCAATAAGAAAATTGAGAATATAATTTTTCAAAAAGTCTCCTTACAAGAAAAATAAGGCCCTATTTATACTAAAAGGCACACATAAATCCGAAACCCTAATTCTAATGGGAAAAGGAAAGCTACAAAGTCAAAATCCTAACCCATTAAGGAAAATATAAAGTATGGAAACAAATTAAAATTCTGAAATAACTAAATAGGAAACCACACATCCTAACCCACTAAGGAAAATATAAAGTATAAAAAAACTGCCAAACTAAAACCCTTTAAAATAAGAACACGTCCCACACTATTTAGGCTGTCCATGGGCCTTAAATTACTTCCCAAGGCTGTATATGAACCCCCATGGACCTTTCTTGCACGTTGGACTTCTTTAGCTAGCCTTTAGCTTCCATATTCACACTAAGCATCATAATCAGCTTTGGCGTGCCTTCTTCAAGCTCTATTATGCACTTTTCCATTGCCATTTCAATCACTTCCTTTGAAATTTGATCTTGAATATGCAATCCCATAGCTGCTCCAAACTTCTTAGCTCTGCTCCTAGTCAATGGCCCATTTGGAAGCACCAATGGATCCTTACCTCGTGGCTAGTTCGTATCATTCTCCCCCTCTTCAAAAAGATTTGTCCTCAAATCTGCATCATCATAAGGAGATAAATCAGATACATTAAAAGTAGTACTAACACCATACTCACCAGGCAAGTCTATCTTGTATGCATTATCATTGATCTTTGCCAACACTTGAAATGGACCATCACCACGTGCATCAAGCTTATTCTTTCTTTGATTTGGAAACCTCTCCTTTCGGAAGTGTACCCAAACCCAATCCCCAGGAGCAAACAATATCTTCTTGCGTCCTCTATTCGCTCAATCAGCATATGACTTGTTCTTTTTCTCCATATTAACTCGAGCTTTCTCATGCATAGCCTTCACCAATTCTGCTTTCCTGTCTCCATCTAAACTAACAAGCTCATGTGAAGGTAACAGAATAAGATCAAGTACAGTTAATAGGTTAAAACCATAAACAAGCTCAAATGGCGAATAACCTGTAGAAGAATGAATAGAACTGACGCGGACCCTTAGCAACGATGGCAGCAAACCCAACGTATAACAATGGTAGAGAACTCCTTGAAACTTGATAATCACCTCCTAAGGAACCCAACGCCTATAAAGAGACGCGAACTTACTATGATTGAAGGATTTAGTTGGTAAGAAGAAGGAAAACGCCACAACTCTTGTTGATAAGTAAACCTAATTCTTGATGCAAAGAAAGAATTAAAGAATCCACTCTAATCTCTCTCACACGAAAATTCACAAGAAGTATAAAATTCCTAATTGCATATGGAAAATTAAGACTAAAACATTCCTAATTGCATAAGGAAAAATTCCTAATTGCATAAGGAAAACATTAAGTATGGAAACAAAATCCTAATCCACTAAGGAAAATATAAAGTATGGAAACAAAATCCTAATCCACTAAGGAAAATATAAAGTATGGAAACAACCAAACTAATCCCTTCAACATAAGAAATGCCCCACACTATTTTGGCTGTCCATGGGCCTTAAATTACTTCCCAAGGCTTTATATGAACCCCCATGGACCTTTCTTGCACGTTGGAACTTTCTTTAGCTAGCCTTTAGCTTCCACACTAAGCATCATAATCAGCTTTGGTGTGCCTTCTTCAAGCTCTATCTCCATCTTCTTGAATGATAATTCTTGAAGCTCTTTGGAAATCTCTTCTTGAATATGCAAAGCCATACTAGCTTGATATCTCTTTGCCTTGCTCCTAGTGATTGGTCCACTTGCTAGCTTCAAGGGATCCTTTCTTGCATCATTCTCCCCCTCTTCAAAAAGTTTTGTCCTCAAATCTACATCATCAAAAGGAGAAAGATCACTTACATTGAAAGTAGCACTAACATTATACGTACCTAGTAAGTCAATCTTGTAGGGATTGTCATTAATCTTCTCCAGCACTTGGAATGGGCCATCTCCCCTTGCTTGCAACTTGTTCTTCCTTTGGTTAGGAAACCTCTCTTTTCAAAAATGCACCCAAACCCAATCTCCTACTTGAAACTTCATCTCACGTCTCCCTCTATTTGCAGAATCAGCATATCTCTTGTTCCTTTTCTCAATATTCGCCCTTGCTTTCTCATGCATCTCTTTCACCAATTTAGCTTTCTTCTCACCATCTAAACTAACAAGCTCATGAGAAGGTAAAGAAACAAGATCCAAAACTGTTAGTGGGTTAAAACCATAAACAGGCTCAAAAGGTGAATATCCTGTAGAAGAATGAATAGCACGATTATAAGCAAACTCAATAAATGGCAAACAATCTTCCCAAGAACTCAAATTCTTACCCACTAAAGCTCTCAACATGGTACCTAAAGTTCTGTTTACTACTGTTTGTCCATCCGTTTGAGGATGACAACTGGTGGAAAATAACAACTTGGTACCTAACTTTCCCCAAAGCACACGCCAGAAGTGAGACAAAAACTTGGTGTCTCTATCAGAAACTATGGATTTTGGTATCCTATGAATTCGAACCACCTCCCTAAAGAAGAGTTCGGCCACTAAACTAGCATCATCACTCTTATGACATGGGATAAAGTGTGCCATCTTACTAAACCTATCAACAACCACAAATATGCTATCTCTCCCCCTCCTAGTCCTTGGTAATCAATCCTAAAACAAAGTCCATACTAATGTCCATCCAAGGAGAACTAGGAACGGGTAATGGCATATACAAACCATGAGGCATAGATTTAGACTTAGCTTGCCTACAAGCCAAACAAGCCTTACAAATTCGAATTACATCCCTTTTCATATTTGGCCAATAAAAGTGTTCATTCGGCATGTCTAAAGTCTTATCAACTCTAAAATGCCCCATCAAACCCCCACAATGTGATTCTAATACTAGCAAATCTCTCATAAAACATCTAGGCATGCATAATTTCGAACCCTTAAACAAAAACCCATCATGTCTATAGAAAGAATTAAAAGCACCATGCTCACAAGCATCATAAACATTGCCGAAATCAGAATCACCAACATATAAGTCCTTTATACATTCAAATCCAAGCAATTTAGTACTCAAAACATTAAGTAAAGCATACCTCCTTTAAAGTGCATCTGCCACTACATTGTCTTTACCTTGCTTGTATTTGATCACATAAGGAAACTTCTCAATCTTCATAACCCATTTTGCATGTCTTTTATTCAACTTGCCTTGCCCTCTCAAATGCTTCAATGATTCATGGTCTGAATGGATCATGAATTCCTTGGGCAGCAAATAATGCTCCCATACTTCCAATGCTCTCACCAAAGCATATAGCTCCTTATCATAAGTTGAATAATTCAGCTTTGCTCCATTAAGCTTTTCACTAAAGTATGCAATGGGCTTCTTCTCTTGCATCAAAACAGCTCAAATACCTACACCAGAAGCATCACATTCAATTTCAAAAGTAGAATCAAAGTTAGGTAAAGCTAAAACGGGTGTAGTAGAAAGCTTCTCTTTCAAAGCATCAAATGCTTCTTGTTGCTCCTTGCCCCAAACAAATCCCACTTCTTTCTTGATTATGCTAGTCAAGGGGGCTACCAATGTAGAGAAATTAGGGACAAATCTCCTATAGAAGCTTGCCAATCCATGAAAACTCCTCACTTCTGTCACACATGAAGGATTCGGCCACTCTTGGATAGCTTTTACCTTCTCTTGATCAACTTCAATTCCCTGCATACTTACAACAAAACCAAGAAAAACAACCCCATCTAGACAAAAAGAACACTTCTTAAGCTTAGCATAAAGGTTTTTCTCCCTAAGGATTTCAAGCACTTTCCTAACATGTTCAACATGTTCTTCCTCAGTTTTGCTATAAATCAGAATATCATCAAAGTAAACTACCACAAACTTACCTAAATAAGCTCTCAAAACATGGTTCATTAATCTCATGAAAGTACTAGGTGCATTAGATAAATCAAAAGGCATAACTAACCATTCATACAAACCATATTTTGTTTTGAAGGCAGTCTTCCATTCATCTCCCAGCTTCATGCGAATTTGATGATAACCACTCATAAGATCAATAATCTTTGTGAAATATTTCACCCCATGCAATTCGTCCAACATGTCATCAAGTCTAGGAATGAGATGTCTATACTTCACAATAATCTTATTCACAGCCCTACAATCAACACACATCCTCCAAGAACCATCTTTCTTGGGTACTAATAAGACTGGAACGGCACAAGGACTAAGGCTCTTGCGAACCAAGCCTTTCTCCAAAAGCTCTTCAACTTGTCTTTGCATCTCTTTTATCTCCATAGGATTGCTCCTATATGCTGGCCGGTTTGGAATTGTAGAACCGGGTATGAAGTCAATTTGATGTTCAATCCCTCTTAATGGTGTCAAACCACTAGGAAGGTCTTCAGGAAACACATGGAGACAAATCAAGAGATTCTTCACTGTCAGCAAGTAACGATTCTTTATACATAATAATGAGTACAGGCTGCCCTACATCTATCTCTCTTGCTCTAGCATAAAAAGTATGTTCTACTTTTTCTCCTTGCTTATTTTCTCTCACCAATGGGCCATTTATTTGTTTGCTTACTTTCTTTTGACTCTCGGCCTCTTTTCCCTTTCTGCACTCACTCACTTTATTATTTTCTCTCTCCCTACCCTTAGAATTACCCTTAGGTGTTGAAGAAACATCATTGGCCGAATTTGAACCCCCTTGGTTCATGTTGGCCGAAACTTCTTTCTCCCTCTCTAGCATCCTCTTCTGATCTTCATACACCTCTTGAGGTGATAATGGTGCTAGAACAACCTTCTTTCCTTCATAAGTAAAGGTATACTTATTAGAAAAGCCATCATGTTGTGCCCTTCTATCATGCTGCCATGGTCTTCCTAATAGCAAATATCCAGCTTGCATTGGCACTACATCACACAAAACCTCATCTTTATACCACCCAATGGAGAATGGTACCTTGACTTGCTTCAACACTTTTACTTCCCCAGCGTCATTGAACCATTGTAACTTGTCAGGATTGGGATGTTTAAAACAAGTTAACCCCAATTTATCCACTATTGTAGTACTAGCAGCATTGGTACAACTTCCACCATCAATGATAAGTGTACAAACCTTACCATTCACCAAACACCTAGAGTGAAAAAGATTCTCCCTTTCATCCAAGCCTTCTTCCTTGACTTGAATATTCAAGGCTCTTCTAGTAACAAGCATCTCTCCATGTTCAGCATTCAAGACTTGATTCTCCCAAGCCTCTTCATCATATTCGGCCCTATCACCACATTCAGCCTCCTCTTCTTCTTCATGTTCAGATTCTGATTCAATTTCCCCTTCATGGGTAGCAATCATCACCCTCTTATTCGGACATTGAGAAGCAATGTGTCCACTTCCCAAACACTTGTAGCATTTAATGTCCCTACTTGGAGTAGGTCTAGAAGGTGTTTCCTTGGCTGTTTTTGCATCTCCATCATTCGGTTTCTTGAAATTAGGATTGTAGGAAGAATTCTTTTGGAAAGAACCCTTGTAATCCCCTTTGTAGGAACCTCCACTCAAACTTGAACCCTTGAAGTTTGAAAATTTTCCACTAGCTTTAGAGTAACAAGTTTTCGAAATAGCTTTATTCTTCAATCTTCTCTCTATCTTCATGGCCTTTTGAACTAACTCTTCCATTGTGTTGAATTCATACATCTCCAATTCATTGGCTATGTTCAAATTCAATCCCCCAAGAAATCGTGACATCTTCTTGTCTTCATCTTCATCAATATTTGCCCTAGCCATGATCATCTCCATCTCTTTGTGGTACTCTTCCACACTTCTTCCACCTTGAACTAGTCTTGCTAGTCGATTGTACAAATCCCGAATGTAGTGAGATGGTACAAATCGGCTCCTCATTAGTTCTTTCAAGGTTGACCATTTAGGAATAGGCCTCATACCTTTCCCTCTTCTATTAGCTTTCAATTGATCCCACCAAAAGGTAGCATACCCCTTGAACTCTACGGCTGCCAAAACTGATTTCTTCTCTTTTGTGTAGTTATGGCATTCGAAAATTTGCTCAACTTTCCTCTCCCATTCTATGAACTCTTCTGCATTGTTCTTCCCTTCAAAGGAAGGAATCTTCATCTTGATGGAAGTAAGGTCACCATCAGTGGTAGGTTGATTTCCACCTTCATCTTCATCTTCTACCCTTTCGGCTTCTTCTAGGGCTTCAAGATTTCCTTGCCCTTCTCTCCTAAGCACTCTTCTAGCTCGCATTATGGGATTTGGATGTGCGACTGGCTGCCCTTGTTGCACTTGCTGAATTTGTTGTGCTTGTCGTGCTGCATTCTCTTGCAATCTAGTATCCATCATCTCCATTCGACCAAGCATTGCTGCCAAAGTCTCATTAAGCCTAGCTAAGCTTTCGGCCATAACTCCTTTGCTAGTCTCTTCTCCTTTTCCAGCCATGTTAACAAATAAACAAACTCAAAGAAACAAGATTATTAATAATCAAAATTCACTCAAGTGTTTAGAATTACCTCACTTTTCTTATCTTTCTTGATTGCACTTCAGAACCAAGCTCACCAACCAAAAATTGTCAAGTCATTCAAGAAACTAGAACCTAAATCCTAGAACTAGATAGAAAACAAAACAAGTATCCGGAGGCAATGCAAGGTAATTTGCACTACACGATATAGAACTAAGTATCGACACAAGTAAATGATACTTAGCAATGTAATGGAATTAAAAGCTAGATAAAGAAATCAGAAACAATGAAGCCAATAAACAAGACAAATTTGGATATAATGAATCAAAAACAACCCACACTTGGCAAGCTGCTTTATGGACCTAATCAATTCTACCCAAAATGCTAGCTTCTAGACTCTAATTCCCACCTATAACACTCAAATAACATGAATATTAAGGTCTAATTTTCGAATTCCAAAAGCCCCTTAAAAGGTGAAATTTTTAGCCCAAAAATTTTATTACTTCTCACCCACCTAGATCTGATCCTTAGCACCCAAATAGCAAGAATATCAAACAATTTTTGTTGAGGTGGTTTTGTACTCTTTTTTTTATTATTATTTTTGCTTCCTCTCACTATCCCCTTGATTTGGGACTTAATTTACTCCCAAGGACTTTTCAAAATCTAGACTTAATTTGCAATCCCAGATTCACTCAAGACCAAATCGAAATCAAACTTGAACATAAACTCTAGCTTTTTCTTTCTTTCAAGAACCCTAATTCTTGGTTTCGAAATTCTCCAAGAATCCTTTCCTAGGTTTCGTTTTCACCCTAAGAATACCCTCCTTCAATTCGGCCTTGATTAGAATTGATATATGACTTTTTTTCGAAAATTAAAGACTAGACTCTCAAAGAACCCTAAAACGCAGAAATTTAAAAGACCTAAATTAACAAACCCTAGAAAGACAAAGTAGATAAAAATTACCTTGTAGCAAGGCTCTGATACCAAATGACGCGGACCCTTAGCATCGATGGCAGCAAACCCAACGTATAACAATGGTAGAGAACTCCTTGAAACTTGATAATCACCTCCTAAGGAACCCAACGCCTATAAAGAGACGCGAACTCACTATGATTGAAGGATTTAGTTGGTAAGAAGAAGGAAAACGCCACAACTCTTGTTGATAAGTAAACCTAATTCTTGATGCAAAGAAAGAATTAAAGAATCCACTCTAATCTCTCTCACACGAAAATTCACAAGAAGAACTTGTAGAAGAATTCAAAAATTTTTATTAATTGTTGTATATGAAATTCGGCCTAATAGTGCCCTTAAATAAGGGTTACAAAATTCCTAATTGCATATGGAAAATTAAGACTAAAAAATTCCTAATTGCATAAGGAAAACATTCCTAATTGCATAAGGAAAACATTAAGTATGGAAACAAAATCCTAATCCACTAAGGAAAATATAAAGTATGGAAACAACCAAACTAATCCCTTCAACATAAGAAACACCCCACACTATTTGGGCTGTCCATGGGCCTTAAATTACTTCCCAAGGCTTTATATGAACCCCCATGGACCTTTCTTGTACGTTGGACCTTTCTTTAGCTAGCCTTTAGCTTCCACACTAAGCATCATAATCAGCTTTGGTGTTCCTTCTTCAAGCTCTATCTCCATCTTCTTGAATGATAATTCTTGAAGCTCTTTGGAAATCTCTTCTTGAATATGCAAAGCCATACTAGCTTGATATCTCTTTGCCTTGCTCCTAGTGATTGGTCCACTTGCTAGCTTCAAGGGATCCTTTCTTGCATCAAGAACGATTATAAGCAAACTCAATAAAAGGTAAACAATCTTCCCAAGCAGCCAAATTCTTTCCCACTATAGCTCTCAACAATGTACCAAGCGTACGATTAACTACCTCTGTTTACCCATCTGTTTGTGGATGACAAGTAGTAGAAAAAAAAAGCTTAGTTCCTAATCTACCCCATAAAACTCTCCAAAAATGGGACAAAAACTTAGCATCTCTATCAGACACAATAGTCCTAGGCACCCCATGTAGTCGAACTACTTCTCTAAAGAACAAATCAGCTACAACAATCGCATCATCAGCTTTATGACAAGGAATAAAATGTGCCATCTTACTAAACCTGTCAACAACTACAAAAATGCTATCCCTACCTTTTCTAGTTCTAGGCAATCCAAGCACAAAATCCATGCTAATATCAATCCAAGGTGAACTAGGTACAGGTAAAGGCATATATAGACCATGAGGCATAGACTTAGATTTCGCCTGTCTACAAGCAATACAAGCAGAACACAATCTCTCAACATCCTTATGCATAGACGGCCAATAAAAATGCTCAAACAAGATATCATAAGTCTTAGCCACCCCAAAATGTCCCATCAATCCCCCACAATGAGATTCTAACACAAGCAAATCACACATGGAATATTTAGGCACACATAATTTATTTTCCTTAAACAGGTATCCATCATGCCTATAAAATGAATTAAAAGCTCCATGTTCACATGCAACATACACATTGCCAAAATCAACATCACCTACATATAAGTCCTAAAAGTACTCAAAACCAAGCAATTTAGAACTCAACACAGATAGTAATGTATATCTTCTAGACAACGCATCAGCCACTATACTATCCTTTCCTTGCTTGTATTTAACAACATAAGGGAATTGTTCTATAAATTCTATCCACTTACCATGCCTCTTGTTCAACTTACCTTGTCCCTTCAAGTGTTTGAGGGACTCATGATCCGTATGTATCACGAACTCCTTTGGAAGGAGGTAGTGCTGCCACACGTCCAATGCTCTCACCAAGGCATACAACTCCTTATCATAAGTGGAATAGTTCAATTGTGCACCATTGAGTTTCTCACTAAAATAGGCTATGGGATTTTCTCTTGCATCAATATAGCTCCAATACCTACACCAGAAGCATCACACTCAATCTCAAATGTACTCTCAAAATTAGGTAATGATAAAATAGGAGCGGATGTCAACTTCCCTTTCAGGCAGTCGAAGGCTTTTTGTTGCTCCTCTCCCCATTGGAACCCAACTTCCTTTTTGATTATGCTAGTTAACGGTGCTGCAATAGTAGAAAAGTTCTTCACGAACCTCCTATAGAAACTAGCCAATCCAGGAAAGCTCCTCACGTCCATCACACTCTTTGGAGTAGGCCACTCCTTTATAGCTTTCACTTTCTCTTCATCTACTTCAGCGCCCTGCACACTCACAACAAAACCAAGAAACACAAGCCTATCTATGCAAAATGTGCATTTCTTAAGCTTGGCATATAAGTTTTCATTTCTCAATACTTCCAAAACTAGCCTAGCATGCTCAACATGATCATCCAAAGTCTTACTATAAATCAGAATTTCATCAAAATAGACTACAACAAATTTGCCCAATTAAGCTCTCAAAACATGATTCATTAGTCTTATAAAAGTACTAGGTGCATTAGACAACCCAAAAGGCATTACTAACCACTCATTTAGACCATATTTAGTTTTAAATACTGTTTTCCATTCATCACCAGGTTTCATACGAATTTGATGATATCCACTCATAAGATCAATTTTAGAAAAATACCTGGCACTATGCAGCTCATCCAACATGTCATCAAGTCGTGGTATAGGATGCCGATACTTCACTGTGATCTTATTTACAGCCCTACAATCAACACACATTCTCCGCGTGCCATCCTTCTTTGGAACCAACAACACAGGAACAACACACGGACTCAAACTCTCTCTAATCAGCCCTTTCTCCAGTAACTCATCTACTTGCTTTTGCATCTCTTTCGTTTCCACGGGATTACTCCTGTAAGCTGGTCTATTTGGGATGGTAGAACCAGGCACGAAGTCTATTTGATGCTCAATTCCTCTTAGCGGTGGCAATCCACTAGGTAATTCATCTGGAAACACATCTTGAAAATCCTGCAACAAAGACACAAAACTAGAAGACAAACTATCAAGTGAAACATTAGTATCAGCAAACAAAGTTTCTTTATATCTAATGAGCAATAATGGCTGCCCAATAGACATTGCAAAATTAACCTCTCTCGCTCTTGCATAAAAAGTTTGTTTTGCTCTCCCTTCTTTCTTATTTTCTCTCACCAATGGGCCATTTATTTGTTTTGTTTCTTTTCTGGCCTCTTTTCCCATTTTCTTTTCACTCTCACTCACCTTATCATGTTCTCTCAAACTCCCTTTAATTTTTGAATTGGTAGCCCCAACTTGCCTCTCTGCCTCAATCATCTTTCTTTGATCTTCATACACTTCTAGGGGATAATGGAACAAGAGTGACCTGTTTTCCTTCATAGGTAAATGTGTACCTATTAGAAAACCCATCATCTTGCGCTCTCTGATCATATTGCCACGGTCTGCCCAACAACATATGTCCAGCTTGCATAAGAACTACATCACAATCAACTTCATCTTTGTACCAGCCTATTGAAAATGGTACCCTCACTCGCTTAGTTACTTTCACCTCACCACTATCATTAAACCACTACAACTTATAAGGATTGGGATGCTTCATACATTCTAACCCCAATTTTTCAACCATAGTAGTACTTGCAGCATTAGTACAGCTCCCACTATCAATAATAAGTGTACAAACCTTATTATTCACTAAGCATCTAGTATGAAAAATATTATCACGTTGTACTAGACTTTCCTCTTTCACCTGCATATTCAATGCACGCCTAGCAACTAACAATTCACCACGCTCAGCTAACAAAGTACAATCAACATGCTCATCACTACCAACATCATCATATATAGGAGAATCAAAGTTCCCAACATCATCATTATCATTATCACTAGGTTCAGAATCAGACATAACATCACCATCAGCTATAGCAATCATAACTCTTCTATTTGGACATTGGGATGTAATATGACCATTCCCTAAACACTTAAAATATTTAATCTCCCTACTAGGAGTGGTAGTGTTAGGCGTACCTGTTTGCTTGTTTGGACCACTAGATGGCCCTTTTCCACTGGAGGTTGCAGCATTGCTTTTCTGGAATGAATTCTTGAACTCCCCTTTCTCTCCACCCCTATTGGCTGAATTTGCCCCACCACTATATTGGGGTCCTCTATAGGTCGAATTACTCCCAAACACATTTTGTGGTCTCCCATAGCCAAGTTTGGTGGAACTCTTGCTCTTTAACCTCCTCTCTATCTTCATAGCTTTATCAACCATCTCCTCCATGGAATTGTAATCATACATGTCCAACTCACTTGCAATATTCTGATTAAGTCCTCCAAGAAATCTAGACATCATCCGTTGTTCCTCTTCCTCAATATTAGCTCTAGCCATGATCATCTCCATCTCCTTGTGGCATTCTTCTACACTCTTGCCACCCTGCACCAGTCATGCTAAGCGATTATAAAGATCCCTATAATAATGAGAAGGGATAAAATGCTGCCTCATAAGGTCTCTCAACTCCTCCCATGCGGGTACGGCTCTCAACCCCTTGCCTCTTCTAGTGGATTTTAGTTGATCCCACCAGAATGTTGCATAACCCTTGAACTCCACAGCTGCAATGTGATGCAAGAAAGGACCCCTTGAAGCTAGCAAGTGGACCAATCACTAGGAGCAAGGCAAAGAGATATCAAGCTAGCATGGCTTTGCATATTCAAGAAGAGATTTCCAAAGAGCTTCAAGAATTATCATTCAAGAAGATGGAGATGGAGCTACAAGGAAGGCCTAAATATATCATGGTTCTAGAAGCATGCAATGGAAGCCAAGAAGCATGCAATGGAAGCCAAGAAGGAGCCTTTGAAGGCTATTTTTAAGCCTAGGCCGAAACTACCAAGGAAGAGCCAAAGTTTGGTCAATCTTATTTTCATGCACATGCATGCACATTCATGGATGCAAGTTGGCCGAATTCCAAGGGAGTTTGTTGCACCCCTTGGCCGAATCTTCATAGTTAGTTAGATGGGATATTTTTGTTATTTTGTGGTCCCCATCCTTTTATTTTAATTAGTTAAGTTGTTTTTGACTTTGTAAAATCCTATTCTTGTTGGGTTTTTTAAGTTGTTTTTTACTTTGTCAAATCCTATTCTTGTTGGGTTTTTGGAAGTGTTTTCCCATACAAGCCTAGGATCCTTCTAGAATGTTTTAGTCTTAATTTTCCATATGCAATTAGGAATTTTATAACCCTTATTTAAGGGCACCAGTAGGTCGAATTTCAGCTACAACATTAATAAAAATTTTCGAATTCTTCTACAAGCTCTTCTTGTGAATTTTCGTGTGAGAGAGATTAGAGTGGATTCTTTAATTCTTTCTTTGCATCAAGAATTAGGTTTACTTATCAATGAGAGTTGTGGCGTTTTCCTTCTTCTTACCAACTAAATCCTTCAATCATAGTGAGTTCGCGTCTCTTTATAGGCGTTGGGTTCCTTAGGAGGTGATTATCAAGTTTCAAGGAGTTCTCGACCATTGTTATACGTTGGGTTTGCTGCCATCGTTGCTTAGGGTCCGCGTCATTTGGTATCAGAGCCTTGCTACAAGGTAATTTTTATCTACTTTGTCTTTCTAGGGTTTGTTAATTTAGGTCTTTTAAGTTTCTGCATTTTAGGGTTCTTTGATGCAAGAAAGGATCCCTTGAAGCTAGCAAGTGGACCAATCACTAGGAGCAAGGCAAAGAGATATCAAGCTAGTATGGCTTTGCATATTCAAGAAGAGATTTCCAAAGAGTTTCAAGAATTATCATTCAAGGAGATGGAGATAGAGCTTGAAGAAGGTACACCAAAGCTGATTATGATGCTTAATGTGGAAGCTAAAGGCTAGCTAAAGAAAGGTCCAACGTGCAAGAAAGGTCCATGGGGGTTCATATAAAGCCTTGGGAAGTAATTTAAGGCCATGCACAGCCCAAATAGTGTGGGGCGTTTCTTATGTTGAAGGGATTAGTTTGGTTGTTTCCATACTTTATATTTTCCTTATTGGATTAGGATTTTGTTTCCATACTTTATATTTTCCTTAGTGGATTAGGATTTTGTTTCCATACTTTATGTTTTCCTTATGCAATTAGGAATGTTTTCCTCATGCAATTAGGAATGTTTTCCTTATGCAATTAGGAATGTTTTCCTCATGCAATTAGGAATGTTTTCCTCATGCAATTAGGAATGTTTTAGTCTTAATTTTCCATATGCAATTAGGAATTTTGTAACCCTTATTTAAGGGCACTATTAGGCTGAATTTGATATACAACAATTAATAAAAATTTTTGAATTCTTCCATAAGTTCTTCTTGTGAATTTTCGTGTGAGAGAGATTAGAGTGGATTCTTTAATTCTTTTTTTGCATCAAGAATTAGGTTTACTTATCAACAAGAGTTGTGGCATTTTCCTTCTTCTTACCAACTAAATCCTTCAATCATAGTGAGTTCGCGTCTCTTTATAGGCGTTGGGTTCATTAGGAGGTGATTATCAAGTTTCAAGGAGTTCTCTACTATTGTTATACGTTGGGTTTGCTGCCATCATTGCTAAAGGTCCGCGTCATTTGGTATCAGAGCCTTGCTACAAGGTAATTTTTATCTACTTTGTCTTTCTAAGGTTTGTTAATTTAGGTCTTTTAAATTTCTGCGTTTTAGGGTTCTTAGAGAGTCTAGTATTTAATTTTTGAAAAAGAGTCATATATCAATTCTGATCAAGGCCGAATTGAAGGAGGGTATTCTTAGGGTGAAAACGAAACCTAGGAAAGGATTCTTGGAGAATTTCGAAACCAAGAATTAGGGTTCTTGAAAGAAAGCAAAAGCTAGAGTTTGTGTTCAAGTTTGATTTCGATTTGCTCTTGAGTAAATCTGGGGTTACAAATTAAGTCCAGATTTCTAAAAGTCCTTGGGAGTAAATTAAGTCCCGAATCAAGGGGATAGTGAGAGGAAGCAAAAAAAAAACGAGTACAAAACCACCTCAACAAAAATTATTTGATATTCTTGCTATTTGGGTGCTAAGGATCAGATCTAGGTGGGTGAGAAGTAATAAAATTTTTGGGCGAAAAATTTCACCTTTTGAGGGGCTTTTGGAATTCGAAAATCAGACCTTAATATTCATGTTATTTGAGTGTTATAGGTGGGAATTAGAGTCTAGAAGCTAGCGTTTCGAGTAGAATTGATTAGGTCCATAAAACAGCTTGCCAAGTGTGGGTTGTTTTTTATTCATTATATCCAAATTTGTCTTGTTTATTGTCTTCATTGTTTCTGATTTCTTTATCTATCTTTTAATTCCATTACATTGCTAAGTATCATTTGCTTGTGTCGATACTTGGTTTTATATCGTGTAGTGCAAATTACCTTGCATTGCCTCCGGATACTTGTCTTGTTTTCTATCTAGTTCTTAGATTTAGGTTCTAGTTTCTTGAACGACTTGACAATTGTTGGTTGGTGAGCTTGGTTCTGAAGTGCAATCAAGGAAGATAAGAAAAGTGAGGTAATTCTAAACACTTGAGTGAATTTCGATTATTACTAATCTTGTTTCTTTGAGTTTGTTTGTTTGTTAACGTGGCTGGAAAAGGAGAAGAGACTAGCAAAGAAGGAGCTATGGCCGAAAGCTTGGCTAGGCTTAATGAAACTTTGGCAGCAATGCTTGGTCGAATGGAGATGATGGATACTAGATTGCAAGAGAATGCAGCACGACAAGTACAACAAATTCAGCAAGTGCAACAAGGGCAGTCAGCCGCACATCTAAATCCCATAATGCGAGCTAGAAGAGTGCTTAGGAGAGAAGGGCAAGGAAATCTTGAAGCCCTAGAAGCAGCCAAAAGGGTAGAAGATGAAGATGAAGGTGGAAATCAACCTACCACTGATGATGACCTTACTTCCATCAAGATGAAGATTCCTTCCTTTGAAGGGAAAAATAATGCAGAAGAGTTCATAGAATGGGAGAGGAAAGTTGAGCAGATTTTTGAATGCCATAACTACACCGAAGAAAAGAAATCAGTTTTGGCAGCTGTAGTGTTCAAAGGGTATGCTACCTTTTGGTGGGATCAATTGAAAGCTAATAGAAGAGGGAAAGGTATGAGGCCTATTCCTGAATGGTCAACCTTGAAAGAACTAATGAGAAGCCGATTTGTACCATCTCACTACATTCGGGATTTGTACAATCGACTAGCAAGACTAGTTCAAGGTGGAAGAAGTGTGGAAGAGTACCACAAAGAGATGGAGATGATCATGGCTAGGGCAAATATTGATGAAGATGAAGACAAGAAGATGTCACGATTTCTTGGGGGATTGAATTTGAACATAGCCAATGAATTGGAGATGTATGAATTCAACACAATGGAAGAGTTAGTTCAAAAGGCCATGAAGATAGAGAGAAGATTGAAGAATAAAGCTATTTCGAAAACTGGCTACTCTAAAGCTAGTGGAAAATTTTCAAACTTCAAGGGTTCAAGTTCGAGTGAAGGTTCCTACAAAGGGGATTACAAGGTTTCTTTCCAAAAGAATTCTTCCTACAATCCTAATTTCAAGAAGCCGAATGATGGGGATGCAAAAACAGCCAAGGAAGCACCTTCTAGACCTACTCCAAGTAGGGAAATTAAATGCTACAAGTGTTTGGGAAGTGGACACATTGCTTCTCAATGTCCGAATAAGAGAGTGATGATTGCTACCCATGAAGGGGAAATTGAATCTGAATCTGAACATGAAGAAGAAGAGGAGGTCGAATGTGGTAATAGGGCCGAATATGATGAAGCGGCTTGGGAGAATCAAGTCTTGAATGCTGAACATGGAGAGATGCTTGTTACTAGAAGAGCCTTGAATATTCAAGTCAAGGAAGAAGGCTTGGATCAAAGGGAGAATCTTTTCCACTCTAGGTATTTGGTGAATGGTAAGGTTTGTACACATGTCATTGATGGTGGAAGTTGTACCAATGCTGCTAGTACTACAATGGTGGATAAATTGGGGTTAGCTTGTTTTAAACATCCCAATCCTTACAAGTTACAATGGTTCAATGACGCTGGGGAAGTAAAAGTGTTGAAGCAAGTCAAGGTACCATTCTCCATTGGGTGGTATAAAGATGAGGTTTTATGTGATGTAGCGCCAACGCAAGCTGGACATTTGCTATTAGGAAGACCATGGCAGCATGATAGAAGGGCACAACATGATGGCTTTTCTAATAAGTATACCTTTACTTATGAAGGAAAGAAGGTTGTTGTAGCACCATTATCACCTCAAGAAGTGTATGAAGATCAAAAGAGGATGCTAGAGAGGGAGAAAGAAGTTTCGGCCAACATGAACCAAGGGGGTTCAAATTCGGCCAATGATGTTTCTTCAACACCCAAGGGTAATTCTAAGGGTAGGGAGAGAGAAAATAATAAAGTGAGTGAGTGCAGAAAGGGAAAAGAGGCCGAGAGTCAAAAGAAAGTAAGCAAACAAATAAATGGCCCATTGGTGAGAGAAAATAAGCAAGGAGAAAAAGTAAAACATACTTTTTATGCAAGAGAAAAAGAGATAGATGTAGGGCAGGCTGTACTCATTATTATGTATAAAGAATCGTTACTTGCTAACAGTGAAGAATCTCTTGATTCTTTACCTTCTAGTTTTGTGTCTTTGTTGCAGGATTTTAAGGATGTGTTTCCTAAAGACCTTCCTAGTGGTTTGCCGCCTTTAAGAGGGATTGAACATCAAATTGACTTCATACCCAGTTCTACAATTCCAAACCGGCCAGCATATAGGAGCAATCCTATGGAGACAAAGAGATGCAAAGACAAGTTGAAGAGCTTTTGGAGAAAGGCTTGGTTCTCGAGAGCCTTAGTCCTTGTGCCGTTCCAGTCTTATTAGTACCCAAGAAAGATGGTTCTTGAAGGATGTGTGTTGATTGTAGGGCTGTGAACAAGATTAATGTAAAGTATAGACATCCCATTCCTAGACTTGATGACATGTTGGACGAATTGCATGGAGCGAAATATTTCACAAAGATTGATCTTATGAGTGGTTATCATCAAATTCGCATGAAGCCTGGAGATGAATGGAAGACTGCCTTCAAAACGAAATATGGTTTGTATGAATGGTTAGTTATGCCTTTTGATTTATCTAATACACCTAGTACTTTCATGAGATTAATGAACCATGTTTTGAGAGCTTATTTAGGTAAGTTTGTGGTAGTTTACTTTGATGATATTCTGATTTATAGCAAAACTGAGGAAGAACATGTTGAACATGTTAGGAAAGTGCTTAAAATCCTTAGGGAGCAAAACCTTTATGCTAAGCTTAAGAAGTGTTCTTTTTGTCTAGATAGGGTTGTTTTTCTTGGTTTTGTTGTAAGCATGCAGGGAATTGAAGTTGATCAAGAGAAGGTGAAAGCTATCCAAGAGTGGTCGAATCCTTCAAGTGTGACAGAAGTGAGGAGTTTTCACGGATTGGCAAGCTTCTATAGGAGATTTGTCCCTAATTTCTCTACATTGGCAGCCCCCTTGACTAGCATAATCAAGAAAGAAGTGGGGTTCGTTTGGGGCAAGGAGCAACAAGAAGCATTTGATGCTTTGAAAGAGAAGCTTTCTACTACACCCATTTTAGCTTTGCCTAACTTTGATTCTACTTTTGAAATTGAATGTGATGCTTCTGGTGTAGGTATTGGAGCTGTTTTAATGCAAGAGAAGAAGCCCATTGCATACTTTAGTGAAAAGCTTAATGGAGCAAAGCTGAATTATTCAACTTATGACAAGGAGCTATATGCTTTGGTGAGAGCATTGGAAGTATGGAAACATTATTTGCTGCCCAAGGAATTCGTGATCCATTCGGACCATGAATCATTGAAGCATTTGAGAGGGTAAGGCAAGTTGAATAAAAGACATGCAAAATGGGTTGTGAAGATTGAGAAGTTTCCTTATGTGATCAAATACAAGCAAGGTAAAGACAATGTAGTGGCAGATGCACTTTCAAGGAGGTACGCTTTACTTAATGTTTGGAGTACTAAATTGCTTGGATTTGAATGTATAAAGGACTTATATGTTGGTGATTCTGATTTCGGCAATGTTTATGATGCTTGTGAGCATGGTGCTTTTAATTCTTTCTATAGACATGATGGGTTTTTGTTTAAGGGTTCGAAATTATGCATGCCTATATGTTCTATGAGAGATTTGCTAGTATTAGAATCACATTGTGGGGGTTTGATGGGGCATTTTGGAGTTGATAAGACTTTAGACATGCTGAATGAACACTTTTATTGGCCAAATATGAAAAGGGATGTAATTCGGATTTGTAAGGCTTGTTTGGCTTGTAGGCAAGCTAAGTCTAAGTCTATACCTCATGGTTTGTATATGCCATTACCCGTTCCTAGTTCTCCTTGGATGGACATTAGTATGGACTTTGTTTTAGGATTACCAAGGACTAAGAGGGGGAGAGATAGCATATTTGTGGTTGTTGATAGGTTTAGTAAGATGGCACACTTTATCCCATGTCATAAGAGTGATGATGCTAGTTTAGTGGCCGAACTCTTCTTTAGGGAGGTGGTTCGAATTCATGGGATACCAAAATCCATAGTTTCTGATAGAGACACCAAGTTTTTGTCTCACTTTTGGCGTGTGCTTTGGGGAAAGTTAGGTACCAAGTTGTTATTTTCCACCACTTGTCATCCTCAAACGGATGGACAAACAGAAGTAGTAAACAGAACTTTAGGTACCATGTTGAGAGCTTTAGTGGGTAAGAATTTGAGTTCTTAGGAAGATTGTTTGCCATTTATTGAGTTTGCTTATAATCGTGCTATTCATTCTTCTATAGGATATTCACCTTTTGAGCTTGTTTATGGTTTTAACCCACTAACAGTTTTGGATCTTGTTTCTTTACCTTCTCATGAGCTTGTTAGTTTAGATGGTGAGAAGAAAGCTAAATTGGTGAAAGAGATGCATGAGAAAGCAAGGGCGAAGATTGAGAAAAGGAACAAGAGATATGCTGATTCTGCAAATAGAGGAAGACGTAAGATGAAGTTTCAAGTAGGAGATTGGGTTTGGGTGCATTTTCGAAAAGAGAGGTTTCCTAACCAAAGGAGGAACAAGTTGCAAGCTAGAGGAGATGGCCCATTCCAAGTGCTGGAGAAGATTAATGACAATGCCTACAAGATCGACTTACCAGGTACGTATAATGTTAGTGCTACTTTCAATGTAAGTGATCTTTCTCCTTTTGATGATGCAGATTTGAGGACAAATCTTTTTGAAGAGGGGGAGAATGATGCAAGAAAGGACCCCTTGAAGCTAGCAAGTGGACCAATCACTAGGAGCAAGGCAAAGAGATATCAAGCTAGCATGGCTTTGCATATTCAAGAAGAGATTTCCAAAGAGCTTCAAGAATTATCATTCAAGAAGATGGAGATGGAGCTGTAAGGAAGGCCTAAATATATCATGGTTCTAGAAGCATGCAATGGAAGCCAAGAAGGAGCCTTTGAAGGCTATTTTTAAGCCTAGGCCGAAACTACCAAGGAAGAGCCAAAGCTTGGTCAATCTTATTTTCATGCACATGCATGCACATTCATGGATGCAGGTTGGCTGAATTCCAAGGGAGTTTGTTGCACCCCTTGGCCGAATCTTCATAGTTAGTTAGAGGGGATATTTTTGTTATTTTGTGGTCCCTATCCTTTTATTTTAATTAGTTAATTTGTTTTTAACTTTGTCAAATCCTATTCTTGTTGGGTTTTTTAAGTTGTTTTTGACTTTGTCAAATCCTATTCTTGTTGGGTTTTTGGAAGTGTTTTCCCATACAAGCCTAGGATCCTTTTAGAATGTTTTAGTCTTAATTTTTCATATGCAATTAGAAATTTTGTAACCCTTATTTAAGGGCACCATTAGTCCGAATTTCAGCTACAACATTAATAAAAATTTTCGAATTCTTCTACAAGCTCTTCTTGTGAATTTTCGTGTGAGAGAGATTAGAGTGGATTCTTTAATTCTTTCTTTGCATCAAGAATTAAGTTTACTTATCAACGAGAGTTGTGGCGTTTTCCTTCTTCTTACCAACTAAATCCTTCAATCATAGTGAGTTCGCGTCTTTTTATAGGCGTTGGGTTCCTTAGGAGGTGATTATCAAGTTTCAAGGAGTTCTCTACCATTGTTATACGTTGGGTTTGTTGCCATTGTTGCTAAGGGTCCGCGTCACAATGTGTGACTTCTTTTCTTCAGAATAATTATGGCACTCAAAAATTTGCTCTACTTTGCGCTCCCATTCAATGTATTCTTCAGCATTGTTGTTCCCTCTAAATTCAGGAATCTTCATTTTGATGGAAGTCAAATCATTATCATTGATAGGTGCTTGATAAATTCCAGCTTCTCCTTCTTCAAATCCATAATCAGCCGTACGGCCTCTCTCATATGCACCTCTTGGTACCCTCCTCCTAATTGGCTCTTCTCTCTCTTCAGCTCTTGCTGGTTGTAGAATTCTCTGTGGTAGCCTTATTGGAGCAGGTTGTTGTGCTTGCATTAAGCGTTCCATGGACAAGCAAGCTAGCCAACGTATTTGCTATTCTTTCCATATTGTCCTCATTTGCTTGCTTGTATGTCTCAAGATCATCTGCAATATCCCGGATACTCATCTCTTCTTTCTCAACAGCTATGCCTTTATCTCTACTAGAATTGCTACTCATTATCTCACAAAACAAAGAACTCACCTTCGCTAATTCTTCAATTGCACTTCAGAACAAAGTCTCACAAATCAATCACCAAGCACGTTCAAGGGAACTAGAACCTAAATCCTAGAATGACACCTAGAAAGAAACTTGACAAATTTGGAGGCAACACAAGAAAATTTTGTGTCACATGATTATATCAACCAGAGTATAGAATCAAACAAATAATACTCTAGCAATGTCACGGAATCAAAACGGCAGCTCAAACCAGAAATAGAAACAAAGAGGTCAAGAATTATGACGAATCTGGACAAAATGTATCAAAACCAACTCACCTTAGCAAGTTAGTTTATGGACCTAATAATTCTACCCAAGAAAGCTAGTATCAAGACTCCCCAAGAATTCAATTTCGAAAAGGAAACTTCCAAATCAGCAAGAAAAATGTAATAAAACAGCCCCTCAATTGACCGAAATTGGTGGCCAAAATTTTGATTACTTTCAACCTGATTCAAAACGATTCTAATACCTTAAATTACTAGAAAAGCAAAGAATTCTTGTTGAAGTGATTTTGTACTCTTTTTTTTTTTAGGATCTGGTCACTATCCTTGGAACACCAACGAAACACAAAGCCTTCAGTCCAATTTATACCCAATTCGAAATAAGAAAAACGTATTTCGAATCAAAAGGTAAGAACACAATTTCGAAATTGAACAAATAATTCTATAACCCTAATTCAAAAATCCAATTAGAACCCTAACGGAACAACTAAAACAACCCTAGAAAGACAGATAGATAAAGATTTACCTGTAATTGGCTCTGATACCAAATGACGTGGAACCCTATGGCAATGAAGGCCTCAAACCCCAACGCACGATTGATAGAAGAAAACCAAGAACGAAGGAAAAACCACCTTCTAAAGCACCCAATTTCTTAGCAAAGCACGAACACTTATAACGGAAGGATTTAGAAAGCTCGAATTAGAAGAACGCCACAATCGAAATAGATAAGTAAATCTAATTCTTGATGCAATCAAAAGAAAAAGAGAAATCCACTCCTGTTCTATGATGGCCGAAATTTCAATAAGAAAATTGAGAATATAATTTTTCAAAAAGTCTCCTTACAAGAAAAATAAGGCCCTATTTATACTAAAAGGCACACATAAATCCGAAACCCTAATTCTAATGGGAAAAGGAAAGCTACAAAGTCAAAATCCTAACCCATTAAGGAAAATATAAAGTATGGAAACAAATTAATATTCTGAAATAACTAAATAGGAAACCACACATCCTAACCCACTAAGGAAAATATAAAGTATATAAAAAAGGGCCAAACTAAAACCCTTTAAAATAAGAACACACCCCATACTATTTGGGCTGTCCATGGGCTTTAAATTACTTCCCAAGGCTGTATATGAACCCCTATGGACCTTTCTTGCACGTTGGACCTCTTTAGCTAGCCTTTAGCTTCCATATTCACACTAAGCATCATAATCAGCTTTGGTGTGCCTTCTTCAAGCTCTATTGTGCACTTTTCCATTGCCATTTCAGTCACTTTCTTTGAAATTTGATCTTGAATATGCAATCCCATAGCTGCTCCAAACTTCTTAGCTCTGCTCCTAGTCAATGGCCCATTTGGAAGCACCAATGGATCCTTACCTCGTGGCTGGTTCGTATCACCTAGCACAAATTGTTATGTGTTATTGGAATTCTTTATTTTTATATTAATTTAATTTATTTATAATATATAATGTGTGATAATGAAATATATATTGGATTAGTTAATAAAATAATATATTTAAACATAAATTTTAATAAAATTTATAATAATTATTAATAATTTTTTTAATAAATTATGTCATGAGATTATTCATAGAAAAATTACACACTTGTATTCGAGCTAAATGACACGTCTATAAACAAGCTAATTATTGAACTTGCAAATGAGTATATAAATGCCCTAGCTCATGAATTTTTTAAATAACCGAGCTTGATGAATTGGCTCATAAGTTCCTAATTGAGCTAGCTTACGAATTTAACAAGTTGAATATATGTGGATTTGTGTTTGACTTTATTTAATAAATGAGAAGTTTGAGCTTAGCTGCTTTTAAACGAGCTAGCCAAGTTTGATTTTGAAAGAAATTTTATCAAATCGAGCACGAAAAACTTGACTCTTTTACGACTCTAAATATTATGCATCAATAAACTTATATAAGAATTTAAGAAGTTGCCTCTCTAATATCTAGTGGACTTGAAATTCACAAAAAAAAAATTAAAGAGAAATGACGAATGACAACTTTTTTTTTTAACTTAAAATTTATACTCTTTCCATCCTAAAATAATAGAAATACTTTTTTTTGTCTGTCTCAAAATATAGTCCAATTACTTTATTTAAATTATAGTTACATTATAAATTAACTATTATACTCATATTTAAATATTTTATAATAAAAAATATTATATTTAATTATTTATATTTTTTAAATTATAATTGTTTTGACCCAATCAATAGCAATTTTGATTTTTTATTTTTTTAACAATCAATAGCTAAAATGGAGAGTAAAATAGGTAGATTATGGGATACTTTTTGTTCATTATCTGAATAATTTAATTTTTCTTAATATGTATAAAATGAGAAATATCTCTATTATTACATGACAGAGAGGGTATATATTATAAATTAAAATAAAGATTGGATTGTCATTTATTCAATATTCAGTAATTAGGGATGAGTACGAATATTGGAGATATCCGAATCGATCCGAATATTCAGTTCGAAATATCTAGAATTAAAAAAAATTATTGATTTTTGACTTTATCCGAACTGAACCGAATCAATTTTTTTTAAATATGGAACGGTTCTGGATATTAGTCTATAACCGAACCGATAACCAAATCGAACTGAATCACCAAAATAACAACCGATTTATTATTAATAATATAAAATTATATTATATTTTATTGATGTATTACTTAATATTTGATATTTTTAAAATTTATTAGAATTATTTTATTAATTCATATTATGTCATGTCATACATTCACTTTGAAAATTCTAATTTTATATATTATACATTATATATATACATTAATTTTTTTTATTTTATATTTTGTCACTAATCAAATTAATTTTATGAGTTAATATAATTTATTAACATATTTATATAAATAATTGCTATCACTTTACTAGTATTAATGATAGTAATTTATACTAATTATAGCAATTTACATTTTAAAAAGCAATTCACTATAATATATTAAATAATTAATAATGAGTATGGATATAAATAATAATTAATATTTTTAAGTATTGATAGTGAATACAAATAAAATAATATAACTTTTTTATGAATATAAATAATAACAATTAAGAAATAAATATTTGTGAATGAATTTCAGAAGAACATAAATGATATAATTATAATGAATATGTTTGTGCATACATATAATACCCTAATTATAAATTAGTAGTAAATAAAATTTATATGACAATTAATATAGATTAAAAATTATTTAATTGATAATAATTATTCGCAAATTATATATTAAAATATATCTATAATAGGTTAATTTAAATTATTAAAATATTTAAATTTGAAGTTATTTTATTTTATTATCTCATATTTTATTACATTTATTTATTATATAAAATCTAATATATTATTTAAATAACTAAAGTAATTTCTTAATTTAAATATAAATATAAATATAAATATGAATATAAATATAATAAACAATTAAATAAGTATAATCAAGTAATTATTATACTAATTTAATATATAGTATGACATCATTATATATAAATATAATAAACACTATAAATATTTGAGTTTATATTTATTTTTTATATATTAATTTTTATTTAAGTTAAAATTACGTAGTTTTACTTTATATCATAAGTAGATTTGAAATTTTTTTAATTTATACATAGTTTTATTTATTATATATGTATATTTGTTCTCTCTGTGAAAAGTTTTATTATATATATTTATTTATTAATTTTTTATGAGTTTTAATTTGATATTTTATTTGTAATTTTATATAAGTGTATATTATTTGACCAGAATTAGATACAAATAAATATCTCTAGTGTACATTTCAACGAAAATAAATAAATAAATAAATGAATGAATAAATAAATAAATTAAAATTGGTTGATTAATTTAAATAAATTAATTAGTAATTAATTGGCAAAATTATTATTATTGTTAATATAAAATTTTAAGCTTATTATAAATTTATTAACTTTGAAAATGAATATTATTAAATTTTTAATCTTATATAATTATAAATTTATTTGTTTATTTATGATTGTAAAATTATCTAATTATATAAATTTAATAAAATATAAATAGCTTTTAAAATATTATTAATTATTATTTTATTGATTAAATTTGAAAAAAATAATTTTAAATTTTGAATTTTTACCTTCGTTTAAAATTAGAATTGTTCCGTTAAAATTGAATATTTGAATTGAATTTTTCAGTTTAATTAAACATGGATATTTTATTTTTTTAATTTGATTTTTATTTTAATAATTTTAAAATATTTAAATTTTAATTCAATTTTAAAGATTTAAAAGTCTCCGTGTCCAACCGATTTTGCACACTCCTAGACTGTAATAGGCTGTTCAGTGAAGTTGAATTTATTTTATTTTCTATTAATATTTACTGTTTAATATCGCCCTTTTTTTTGTTCACCGTAAATTCAAATTCCAAGAACACCTTTTACTTTATAATTGGAGAATATTTTCCTTGGTTTTTCAAAAAATCCCTTAAAAAAAATTGTGTGGTGTCCGTTGAGCCGTCGGTGGCCAAAGCCTTCTCCCTAGGCTCTCTGTCTTACTGTGCAACACAAGCAAAACCAACAATGTTACCCACTTCACTTTCTTCTCTCCATCACCCTACTAATGTCTCTTCCTCTCCTTCTCTCTTTCCACCTTCCAATTCCTCTTCTTACCCTTCTTCTTCCTCTTTTCAACAATCTTCGCTTCAGTTTCGCCGTCTCGTCTCCTTTTCTCTGAATAGCAGCATCCATTTGACGCGAAAGTCAAAACCCAAGGTGTTTTTTTTTTTGGTTTTTGTTTTTTGGGTTTATAAACATAAGTTCGATATTGTTTAATCTCTGTTTTTCTTTTTGGGCAGGGACTGAGAGTATGTTGTTCCACAAATGAGCCATTAAAGGTGATGATATCAGGAGCACCAGCTTCTGGGAAAGGCACTCAGTGCGAATTAATAGTGAACAATGTAAGGGGGCATTGTGTTTTGAAGTTAGCAGTTGTGATTTCTCTAATAATTTGAGTTCTAGTCCTAAAAGTTATAGTCTTTTCTTAGAATTTTCATGTAATGTTGTGTTCTAGCGCTTGCCTATTTGTATATAGTTGAAGTGATTAACCAATATTTCTTAATCCTGTAAATTGGGAAAATTTGTGATGGAATACTAATGTTTTTCTGCTTCTAATAATGCACATGGGACTGGTTTGCATATATCTGTATTAATCTTATATGCTACACATTTCATTTGGATTTTTCTCAACGCATTGATTGCTACTGAGTAAAAAATTTATAGTGAGCTTCTCTAATGAAGAAAGGCTGCATTAAATTTGTGTTATTGATGATAATGGCAAAATTGCTGAATCCTTTCCAAGTATGTTTTCTTTGTTCTTTCTTAATTTTCTTATAATTCTATTAACAAAATAGTAGTAGTTATGATGTAGCGGAAAGGTTTAAGACAATTATATCTCAATAAACCGGGTTAGAAAAAAGTAGTGATTGTGGTTGGTAGAAGAAAATAATTAGGATTCAAAAAATACCTTCATTAAAATTCTGACTTGAAATAACAAGAATACATAATATTATATAATAGCAGCTTTATTTATAGTAATTAGGAT
This sequence comes from Garcia nutans, assembly GCA_947685225.1. Taxonomy (NCBI): domain Eukaryota; kingdom Viridiplantae; phylum Streptophyta; class Magnoliopsida; order Malpighiales; family Euphorbiaceae; genus Garcia; species Garcia nutans. The sequence continues at coordinate 1,332,662 of CANTUV010000091.1, forward strand.
AAATCCTATTGAAAAAGAACCTAAAACCTAAAAAGGAACTTAATACTAATTAAAAAGACTTACTTAACAAGAAACATGAATAAACATAAAAAAGAAACCTAAAGCAAACCAAGCTAGGAAAACAAAATAAAATTAGTAATTTAAAAATTAAACAAAAAAATAAATCCTAAATCTTATCTTCTTTTTCCTTAACTGCATCTAATTATCTGTTAGTTGAAGAATACAGTCAATGCTAAATCTAATAAGAAGCCGGAATAAAGAATACTAGGGTTTAAAGAGCATAATATCTAAAAAATTGTCTGACTGGGGAATGTTATGCCTTTTCTCCTTTAAGTAAAATTTGTGTTAAGCTTATGGTAAAATATGTATTCTCACTTTTTTTTGTGAAATAAATATCTTCTGGCTTTGCTCTCTCAGATTAACGAAGTAATATTGCATGTTTTCATCTTTTTTTTGGTGTCTTCTAATTCAACAGTTTGGGTTGGTACACATATCAACTGGTGATCTACTAAGGGCTGAAGTATCTGCTAGGACAGATATCGGAAATAAAGCTAAGGAGTTCATGAATGCTGGTCTTCTAGTTCCAGATGAAATTGCGACAGCTGTAATGTAGAAATTAACTAAGTTATATAGTTATTCTTTTCCCTTTCTTTGATAATCTAGAAATAAATATTCTATTTTTGTAGATGGTGACTGCACAATTATCTCGTGAAGATGTAAAGCAAAATGGGTGGCTTCTGGATGGCTATCCACGCAGTTTTGCCCAAGCAGAAAGTTTGGAAAGATTAAAGATTAGACCAGATGTTTATGTCGTGTTAGATGTATGTGAATTGCATCTTGAAACCATCTTTGCTTATATTGATAATTGTATGATCTTTCTTATCTTCTACTTCCATGAAATGATTTGGGATCTTTTATTTGTATTTTTTATGAGATCCTCTAACATATTCTTTATTACAATTTTCATGAAGAAATAAAATTTTCATATGATTTCATTGACATATTCATGTTCCCTCCCACTTGCATGATTTGTGGTGAAACTATTTGTTAGAGTGGGAGGAAGCAAGTTTTGTGCCACTCAATCATTTCTCATCAGCATCTGTGGAAGTTTCTCTATTCATTGAACTGACATAAAAACCATTATGGCATTCCTAAAGTTTATATGTTTGAATGCAGTTAGTGCATTTGTTCTTTAAATTGGTTTGGGTGGGGAAAGCAAATAAAAATTTTGGAAAGATGTGGATGAGCTTGTGCAAGGCATATCGAATGATGATGACATCATTATATGGGGAGACCTAAATGGACACGTGGGAAGAGACAAAATAGGTTTTGAGAGTGTGCATGGAAGATATGGTTTTGGAATTAGAAACAATGAGGGAATGACTATCCTTGAGTTTTGCAATGGCCTACGGTATAATGCTGGCAAATATATACTTTATAAAAAGAAAATTACATCTATTAACCTTCAAAAGTGGGCAAAATAGAAGCTAAATTTACTTTATACTCACAAGAAAGGTTAATCGAGCTCTATGCAAAGATTGCAAAGTTATCCCAGGTGAGGCTTTAACCACTCAGCATAGGTTAATAGTATTTGATGTTAAGGTTATACGAGTGGCCTAGGAGAAATTGAATTCGCAAAACCAGATGGTGGATTTAAAGGGGGTGAAATAAATTATATTTAAGGATGAGTTGATCAAAACTGGTGTTTGAAATGTAGATGGGAATATATCAACGAATGATATGTGGGTGTTACAACAATTAAAGGAGTAGCTAGAAAGATATTTGGTTAATATAAAGGATATGATTGTCCTTCAAAGGAGTCTTCGTGGTGGAAAAAGGGTGTGCAAAAAGCATTAAAAAGTAAAAGAAAATAGTATTGAAGATTATCTAAGTGTGATATGTGGGTGTTACAATAATTAAAGGAGTAACTAGAAAGATATTTTGTTAATATAAAGGATATGATTGTCCTTCAAAGGAGTCTTCGTGGTGGAAAAAGGGGGTGCAGAAAACAGTAAAAAGTAAAAGAAAATAGTATTGGAGATTGTCCAAGTGTGGTGACAATGAAACTTTTGAGCATTACAAGTAAGTGAAAAAAATGCAAACAAGGCTGTTAGCCAAGTAAGGCACAATCTTTGGAGAAAATGTATGAGAAACTCGAGATAAAGGAAGGGGAAAAGGCTATCTATAATTTGGATAAAGTAAGAGGGATTTGAATCAAATTAAGTGTATCAAGGATGAAGATAATGAAATTTTGGTTTAAGAGGAGGATATCAAAGAAAGATAGGGAAGGTATTTTGAGGATCTTCTTAATAGTAACCATAGTGAATACATTGAGGTTTAAGATGTTATAACCAAGAAAAATGTGAAGTACACTTGAGAGATTAGGTTTTCTGAAGTTAAGGAAGTCTTAAAGAGAATGATATTTAAGGATGAGTTGATCAAAACTGGGGTTTAAAATGTAGACGGGAAGATATCAACGAATGATATATGGGTGTTAACAATTAAAGGAGTAGCTAGAAAGATATTTGGTTAATATAAAGGATATGATCGTCCTTCAAAGGAGTCTTCGTGGTGGAAAAAGGGGGGGGGGGGTGCAAAAAGCAGTAAAAAGTAAAAGAAAATAGTATTGGAGATTGTCTAAGTGTGGTGACAATGAAACTTTTGAGTATTACAAGTAAGCGAAAAAAATGCAAAAAAGGCTGTTAGCCAAGTAAGGGCACAATCTTTGGAGAAAATGCATAAGAAACTCGAGATAAAAGGAAGGGGAAAAGGCTATCTATAAATTGGATAAAATAAGATGGATTTGAATCAAATTAAGTGTATCAAGGATGAAGATAATGAAATTTTGGTTTAAGAGGAGGATATCAAGGAAAGATAGGGGAGGTATTTTGAGGATCTTCTTAATAGTAACCATAGCGAATACATTGAGGTTTAAGATGTTATAACCAAGAAAAATGCGAAGTACACTAGAGAGATTAGGTTTTCTGAAGTTAAGGAAGTCTTAAAGAGAATGAAAGTTGGCAGAGCTTGTAGTCTAGATGAATTCCCCATTGAGGTGTAGAAATGTTTGAAAAATGTAGGGGTTGTGTGGTTGACTGCTCTTTTTAATAAGATTCTAGGTATAAAGAAAATATGAGATGAATAGAGACAGAGCAACCTAGTACCAATTTCTAAGAATAAGGGAGATATTCAAAGTTGTTCAAACTATAAAGGTATAAAGGTGATGAGTCACACAATGAAATTGTGGGAGGGTTGTAGAACACCTTTTATGCTTGGACTCTTGTGTTTTTCCAAATCAATTTGGGTTTATGTTAGGTCGATCGACTATGGAAACAATCTTTCTTATTAGAGATTTGATAGAAAAATACAGAGAGATAAAAAAAGATTTACATATGGTTTTCATCGACTTGGAGAAGACTTATGATAGAGTTCCTATATAAGTTTTATAGTGGGTCCTGAAGTGCAAGACAGTATCAATAGATATATCCAAGTTCTGAAGGATATGCATGATGGAGCTATCACTAACGTCTATATAATTGGAGGAGATACTAAAGATTTTTCCGTTTTTGTTGAGTTACACCAAGGTTCAACATTGAGTCTTTATCTCTTTACCTTGGTCTTGTATGAGATAACAAGACATATACAGGACATTCCATGGTGCATGATATTTGCGAATGACATTATATTGATAGATAAGACTCAAACATGAGTAAGTAGGAAGTTGAAATTGTGGGGAATATATATTGTAGGTTTAGTCATATGAGTGGAGAAAGGGGCGAAGTGGTTTTGGTCGGAGTGTCAATGCCTTATAGTACATATTTCAGGTACCTTGGCTTAATTATTCAAGAGGATGGGGGTTGCGAAGAAGATGATAGCCATAGGATTAAAGCTTGTTGGATGAAGCGGAGAAGTGTCTCATGAATTTTATGCGATTGAAAGATGCCAGTTAATTTGAAAAGTAAATTATACCGCACTGCAATACGACCTGCTATGATGTACGACAATGAGTGTTGGGCATTGAAAGAACAACATATGGTTAAGATATATGTTGCTGAAATGAGAATGCTAAGATGGACGTGTAGACATTGGAAATGAGTTTTGTGTTTCCAGTATTAAGTGAAAAGTATGGTGATGATTCAAATAAGGTTATATATGCAGAAATAAAATTCTCCTGTATAGTTGGGCCATAGCATCTGTAACCTTTCTGGAGATGTAAGTATACTAGGAAAAAGGCAAAGCTTTTATTGAAATATGGAACTGGAAATTTCCATTTCTTGCATAGAACTTTTGAAATATAGAGAATAGTTAAAAAATAATTTTTCATTTAATATACCCAAGTGCATCGTGAATGATCATCAATAAGTGTAACAAAATACTTAAATCTCATAGTTGTACTAACTTGAATCAGACCCCATATATTTCATTGATCTATATCCGACATACATATAGCCCTATTATTAACTCGCTTGGGAAAAGAATTTTGAGTTTGTTGTCGAAGTTGACATGGCTGACATTCCAGGTTAGATAACGTGGATGGACTGAGAACAATATTTTCAAGTTTATTAAGATTCAGATAGCCAAAGTAATAATGAAAAAGTCAATAAAGAGAGGTGAAAGTGAAGGCAACTAGTGGTCTTGAGTTCTAGAGATGGTATAAGCTTCATGGCTTATGTTCTGGTCCAATCGTCCTCCCCATATTTTGATCCTGCACAATAAAAAAATCATCCATAAAGATAACAGAACAATCAAGGATTTTCGTTGATTTGCTAATTGAAACAAGGTTATATGGATATTCAGGATCAAACATGATATTTTTCAAGTAAATTGAAGGGAGAAGTTAATTGCCATATTTGAGTCATTAGCAAGAGTAACATTAGATGAATTTGAAGTAGAAATAAGGGTAGAGAACTGGCCTTCATTACTGGAGATGTGATTAGATATACCATAGTCTAGCATCCAAGGTTGAAGAGTTGTTGATTGCCTGCATCAAGTAAAGGAAGTAGTCCATCTCCTTGAGTTTGAGCAACATAAGCCATTAGCAAGTGTAACATTAGATTAATTTTAAGTAGAAATAAGGGTAGATAATTGGCCTTTATTACCAGAGATATGATTTGACGCACCAGAGTCCAACATCTAAGGTCCAAAAGGAGGACATTTAGTAAGGCGGGCGAGGTCCAAGAGGAGGATTTTTAGTAAGGTAGGCAAATGATTGGTAAATGGGAACCACCAGGCGAGGAATATTTTTTTGCAGCTTGATATTGTAGATAGTCATTGTAATTTGCTTCAATCAAAGTAATGAAATTGGATTTGCTCGTTGCCTGCATTAGGTGAAAGAAGTAGTCGATCTCCTTGTGTTTGAGCAACATAGGTTGTAGGTCGATTATTGTTCGATTGATTATTTCATGGTGGTTGACCATGCAAAGCCCAACAATTTTCTCAAATATGAAGCTTGTCATAGTAGGTGCAATGTGATTTTCTTTCTCATTTTGTGAACTTCCATGTTTAGTCTGAATAGCTAGAACAAATGATTCTCTCTCACTGGTTGATGTTGTATTTGAAGAAATACTCGTAAGCCGGACAAATACATCCTTCAATGAAGGAATAGTAGGACTTGTTAAAAATATGATCTCATACAAAGTTCAGGTTAGGTCTAAGTCCTGTCAAGGCCAAAATCATAAAAAATATCTCTTTTTTTTGAAGGTATAAAAAAAATCTCTTTGTATTTCGGAGAAGCAATATATTTTTAGGTAATGACATGAGTATGTTAAATCCATTCCTAAGAGTTTCAGCTTGTCCCAAATATCTTGCTATAACTTGTTGGTCTTGTTGAAGGTGGACAAGATTCGATACTACCTCATGTATTCCTTGTACATTATTAGTGTACATGTTTTAACTTTAGTCTAAGTGTACATGTTATAACAAGTTTTACAAGACTGAAATAAAGTGAGAAGTTTTGATTCTAGTGAATGCCATAAAAACTACATGATTGAGTATCAACCTTAATCCAAGCAGCCTATCTTTTTCATCAATATTAGAACTAGTTTTCTCTAAATGATCTTCATACCCCTATCCCGTAAACCATAGTTCAATAGAAGCTGCCTATAATATATAGTTCTTGCTACCCTCAAGTTTAAAAGTAGCAATGGCAGGAAAATTAGAAGAAAAAAGGGTCAGATGGAACCTGAGCTTTTTGAATTTTTGGACATCATGAGAGAAAGAGAACTACCAGGAAATGAATCTGTACCAAGAACAAAATAAGTTGGAGAAGAACAAATTAGAATAGGGAACTTAGATGTGCAGTGGAATGATTAGGTGAGGTTTGAAATGCGACGGAAAGGAGGCTGACATTGGAGGAGAGAAAAGAAGGGACTGTCGCTGCTTTATGTGGAACCGTGCGTCAGCGCATGAAGGGACTTGCCAAAGATAAGGATGGCGTGTGAGTCATGCGCAACTATTCTAGCAGCCAGACTTTGGTGACTGCTGAACTTGTTGGTGTGCTTCTTCTGAGATTGATGATGAGAGATATAGGTCACTCCTTAGTGGTGACTTGAAGAACAAAGGCTAGAGAGGGGAAGAGCAGACTTGGACTCACAACCCCAGCTCTGATACCATGAGAAAAGAGAAATCATAGAGAGAAATAGAATGAGAGAAGAATTTAAGAATTTTTTTTTTTATTTTTGTGTGTATAATTCCTCAATACACTTGGGTTATATAGAGATTTATATCCCTTGATTAGGAAATATAGATCTATTAAATCCCTTAATCATAGCAATGAACCCTATCAAAATCCCTTATTCACAGCCATCAGATCCCTAATTGATGCTGTATCTTTAACAATTTCTAATTCATTTGAACAACACCTGTATTTAATTGTTATATTGCTGAACATATCACATTCTTTTAATGCCAACATTTAGTTTATTTTGGAGATATGTTCCTAACTTTACCAATGAACTCTCTATATTAATGTGCATTTGTATGTCTATTAATTGTTTTAGCCTCTTTAAAGCTGACTCAAAATTTTTCCACATCTTTATTGAAGATGCTATTTCAGTTCATAAGTCAACAATTATTCATGAAATATGTATTTCAATATGCAGGTTCCTGATGAAATTCTGATTGACAGATGTGTTGGAAGAAGACTGGATCCAGTGACAGGAAAGATTTACCACATAAAAAATTTTCCTCCGGAGACTGAGGAGATCAAAGCAAGACTTATAACTCGTCCAGATGACACTGAGGAAAAGGTAAAGCCACAATCTGCATGCATATGCTTATGTAATTACTGATACAAATTTCCATTTTACCAGCAAACAATATGTACTTCTTAAGACATTGGCATGAGCAGATTAATTAAATCAATTCAATGACCATGTTCTTTAGTCTTTGTTGTGCCAATAATTGTCAAATAGTAGAAAATTTTGTCAAAAGAGTTGTAGGTGCTTGTATGCGGGAGTAATGAAATGAACAGGTGTGATAATAGCTCACATTACTGTCTAGTTATTCATTTTCTCTTTTTGCACCATAGAAGATTAGATTGTTTGATATGTAGAGATAACACGTCAAAACAGACTGTAAACTGAATTGCATTACCATAGTCTCAGAAACTTGTTTCCTTGTGTTTAAAACAGCATAAACCAAAGAGAGGGAGACCCCAAATCTCTACTGTATCACTTTTATAATTTGATGTGCCTTCTTTTTCCCTGATGTAGAAAGCAACACATTGCGATTGCTTCCACTTTTTTCAAATTTCTCCTGGTATTCCAGTTTTTTGGGTTCATGAAAGTCATGTTATATCAGAGACTTATTTCTGTATTCAGTATTTAGTAGCTTACAAGTTGCAAGATGTTATTTCTCAAACTACTTCCAATAATTCATGTTTCCAAGTTTTACAAGTTAATGCCCTACTTTTTTATCTTTAATTGGTTGTGCTCAAGTTTGCGTATGATTGTTTATCTTTCTCTAAGAAACAATGTACTCAGAATTTTATGCCACTGTCTGTTTGGAAATTTAAAACCTTTATCTATGAAATTAAATCCAATATGTCACCTGTATTTGGCACCTAACAGTTAATTTCTTCTATTCATTTTAGGTAAAATCACGTCTTGAAATGTACAAGCAAAACGCAGAAGCAATTTTATCCACTTACTCAAACATCATGAAGAAGGTGAATTCCAATTTCTTGTTGCTTCTGTTTCTTCACTCATTATCTGAATTGGCAGTCGTTAACGTTTATTTGTTGCATTATTTTATCAATTCAGATTGATGGAAGCCGCCCAAAAGAAGTAATTTTTGAAGAAATACATTCTTTGCTGTCCCAACTACAGAAAGATAAAGTGAAAATGATAAAATCTGGTAAGTGCTTTTGGATTTTTTAAGTGGGTTATTTATACTTTACACTAAATTTATATATTTTATTGGATTTTGTAATCTAGTTCACTTTTTTCTTAATAAATTAATTCAGAAGCGAAATATTTGCATTGGATGAATATATTTTAGATGGAACCTTGGAATTTTCTTTCAGCTAACATTAGTATTGTATATCAGCTTAAAGTTTTTATTATTGAATATTTCTTGTACCTTGATTATGACTGAGAATTATTTGAAATGAATTTTCTTTTCTATGTAGATGAGCCTCAAAATTTAGTAGCCATTCCTTGGGACTCTTAACAAGATTAAATGGAATAAACCTTGCTATTGATGGAAATAAATCTCATATCGAACAAATATAAAAATTAATAAGGACTTATGAGTGGATGGATGATGAATCTAGCATAACTAAATCGTTTTTGTACAAAATGGGTTCCATTGTTTGCTCACTTATAAATCCATGTATATAACCATAGTAGTCACCGGAAGATCAATCAATGTTTAGTTTCTCCTTATTAAGTACTCGTATGTTACTGTGATTAGGCAACTCATGAGATAAGATTAATCAATGTTTAGTTTCTCCTTATTAAGCACTCGTATGTTACTGCGATTAGGCAACTCATGAAATAAGATTTATTAAGTTCTTATCTGCTCTTTCATTTATTTAATATTTCTTACAGAAAGGTTGTCGTTTTCAAGTTTTAATTTTGTAATGATAAAATGTGGCTGTAAAAAAATTGAGTTAATTCACCCAGACATTCCATTTCAGGATTGCTATTATGATTTTATTCTTAATACAACTAAACATAACACGGTGATAATTATGGAAATGGATTCATAACTTAATTTCATATCCATCTACATTGCAATGAGTCAAACACCAAATATCATAAAATAAATCAAGTTGTATGTATAATGAAGAATATAATAGTCCTGTTATATTCACAATTAATTTTCATTTCCAAGTCAAAGCAAACATAAAGGGCCTTAATATGTTAGGCTATCACTGTCTCCCTTGACCTGGCCTGTGATTGAGGCTGACACCAGCTTTCTTCTTGTCCTCTACAAAGGAAGCCTATTAGATTCTTGAAATACTTGTTAATTTTTCGTGTTGTTTACTTATGACCATTTTTTATTCCCAGATGCTTGTTTTCCAAATCTTATACCAGTGCATCATTGTGCAACACATTCATATCAGCATATTAAGCTTTTTGGCTCTTCATGATTTTTATTATTTTCTTTTTACAAAAAATTTATTGAAAGACATTTCCTTATGCTTGCTATCAAGTTTGCAGCCTTGACAGCCTTGTGTGCATATTCATCAATTTATGATTGTTGTGCATCTGCTTTTCTGTCCTCAGTTTCAGAAAAATTTGTTCCTAAAAGTCAGAGCATTTCGAATCAGGCATCAGTGAGCCAGGTTTTTGGTTAAACTGTGAACTGTTAAAATTTGATGCGTATTTTTAAATTTTTCAAACATGTTTTTGGCTTTAAGAAAAAGCCACACGAATTAATTCATTATCTATCTTCTCTTATTTTTATTTTTATTTTACAGGATAAATGGAGAGGAATTCCTACTAGATTAAACAATATTCCTCATTCTAGAGAAATCCGGAATTATTTCTATGAAGATGTTCTACAAGCCACACAGAGAGCTGTAAATGATGGTAAAATGCGAATAAAGGTTAGACATGAGTGTTCACCTCTTTTCAATTGTAGAGATTTGATAACCTTGATTTAACAAAAAACATGAGGTTATTAAATGTTGAATTAACTTCTGTCTGCACTGCCCAAATTGACAGGTGGAGATTACTATTCCAGAGTTGAATCCGGAAATGGTAACAGAAACTTTCTTTCAATTTCCCTGCAATTTGTTTGGATTTGACCATATCTTTTAATGAACAGGATGTTTATCGAATAGGTACACTGATGGAACTTGTTCGAGTTCTAGCTCTGTCATTTGCTGATGATGGAAAATGTGTCAAGGTATTTAGCAGTCATTGAAATAATATGGGTAAATTACAAGAAGGGTTGCCATACTTAGCACTTCATTTTCAATATGGTCATGTGAATTTGTCATTTTTCAGCCATCAAACTTTAGATTTTGTTTCAATAAGAGGTTACTCATTAGAATCTGATGCGTCCAGAATAAGATATTCTATTGAAATAAAATTATATTCTCACATTGTGAGTATATGTGGAGCTTGCTCACTAAACAATATACTTCTTATTTTTATTTTTCATTTTTTGTGCTTCTTTTTTTTACCTTTATTTCCATTAGGTGGGACCTACTTTCTAATTAAATAAATCAGTGAGTTTTTCCTAAATTAGCTTAATATGATATATTATATTTTTTTAATTAACATATAAGATTTTTAGTGTCATGTCAATATTCCATTGCTAGATTCCCATAGGTGACCTAGTATTGAAACAAAAATTGAAGTTCAGAGACTAAAAAAATGACAAATTATAATTGTGACCCTATTGAAATCAAGTGCAAAGTTTGTTGGCCATCAATGTAATTTATCCAATGGACATTGTTTTTATCTGTTTATTTTGAGGTTTCTTTTTCAGGTTTGTGTTCAAGGGTCTATGGGGGAAGGTGCTCTTGCTGGAATGCCCCTGCAACTTTCTGGGACTCGAAAGATCTTGGAGTTTATGGATTGGGGGGATTATGGAGCTATTGGGACCTTTATCAAGATTGGTTCTATAGGTGCAAGATTATACTGAAAAACTTTTCTAAATAACAGCTTGCAAATTCATTTTCCTTTCTGTCTGATATTTTTCTTTATAGACTGGTGATATTATCTTAGAATTTATTTAGTTGTCTGAAGTAACTAACCTCTTGTCCCAAAATAATTATGACTATACATGTATATTCATGACATGAAAAATAACATAAAGCACATGCTCAACATTTTGGGGAGTTTCAACACATCACTTGCATTCATTTGTGTTTGAAAACAGCTTAGTCCCTCATTAATAAAATGTGTCTTTGGTTACTAAAAAGTTGAGCTAACGAAGAATAGAAATTTGAAAAACTCTAGACCTTTTCATTAGTTTTTAATGTTTATATTCCACTAATACACCAAAGGTAGCAAATAATGTACTATTATATTTGACCAAAATTTTAGTCATATATTTGGCTGTTTCCATCACAAAATATTAAAGAGTTTCCAACTCCTTTGCCTATTATTATTGTGTCCTACAATAATATTGTTCATTTCCACAAATCATAGCATGTCTTTCATATGTGAACTTATAAGATATAAAATTATTGCCATCAATGTTTTTCAGGTGCATCCATAAGAATTATATTGACTGCTGTGCAAGGCAAAATGGAAACAGATTAAGCATTTGGAACTCTTTCAGAATATAGCATCCTTTCCTTCTTTCTTTATCTTTCTCTTTCATGTAATTCATTTATTACTTTCCCTTGTGGATTACCTGATAATGTCATAATCCAGCCACCAATATGTATAACCTTGGCGTAGATGTCACCAATTTGTTCTTTCTGGTCAAGTATTATATATATGTTGCATATTTTCCAATAGAATGACTTTTCTGACACATCTTCCTCATATCTTTTGTTACATATTATTATCAGAATTTTGTGCATGCAATTCAATAACTTATCAGACAAAATAATGAAATTACACCTGTCTTAACCTCAATCTAGTTGGGGTCAGCTCTGTGAATATTTCCACTATTCTACCCATTTTATGATTGCATTTTTGGTTACCTCCAGAGATATCCGTTACTTTTTTTTACCACTTTGCCCTGTCATGCTCTATGCCTGTAATATCTTTCAATCCATTAAATTATGAAGAATTTTTGTTTCAGAATTATACAGAGTGCCATGCCAACATGAGAATTTCATATAAATTTTCTTGCCATATGTTCTGCAATATTTTTCTTTTAAGTTAGATTTGACATGTAAGAAAGCTTGATGGTTCAACTATATATTTTGTATGCATTTACTTTGTACAATAATGAACTAGTGAATCTTATTGAGTACCTTTTTCTTTGAAGTTATTTTCTCTTAATTTCAGGTGCAAAAGAAGTTGATGAACAGGATGACATGTTCATCTTAGTGGCACCTCAAAATGCTGTAGGGAATTGTATTATAGACGTAAGGAGCTAGGGAGAAAATGCTTCATTATGCTTTTATTAAAGATATTTACTTCCATGTTTTAGTTACATCTTTTTGTTTTTAACATTGAGACTGAGTAAACAGGATTTGAAGGCAATGACTGATGCTGCTGGGAATCGACCAGTTATTCTGGTCAATCCAAGGCTCAAGGTCAAGATCCTTATCTAATATTTATCTGGATTTCCTTGGAATGGTTTTCATATTCTTTTAAAGGAAAAGAGGGGAAATGCCTATCCTGCTTTGCATATATGTACTTGATGTCTATGAGTTGGTACATATTTAATATGTGAATTTATTAGGGCATGGAACATAAATTGCAATTATTTTACATGGATAAAAAAATTTGACTTAGAATCAATAACGTCTGGGCTTTGGGGCTATATACTCTTCTATTTACTTTGCGGGGGCATGCATAAGCTATCTCGATTTACTCTAGCTTGTGATATAATATGGTGCTTTAGTGCTTTAAAGATATTGTCATTTTGTTAAGGTACAGATTATTTCCGGAGTTAATTAAGCATTAATAGTTTAGTTTAGTTTTTCTTTCCTTGCTTTTACTTGTAGAACTTTTTCTAGGGGTTGCTCCATGGGGACATAGATATCATAGATTCAAAGCACTAAAGCAGCCTCCTTGCAAATCCAAGGAAATAGTGGGTACATCAGACCATAGGGGCAACAATGCAGGAGGCCTTGTGCAGTTGGACATCTTAGTCTTTTTATTTTTTAAGCTATTTAGATTTTCAAATTATATTCTTGTCAAAAGTTTGAAACCCTTCTCTGTAAATAATATTAAAGCACTTGCATAAATATATAATGTATTCTTTTGGATCTCTTCAATTCAGGATTTACCTGGTTCAAGTGGTATAATGCAAGTAAGTGAAATATCAGCAAGCCAGAGTAATTGACATCAATAAGAAAGGAGTCCATCAATTCCTAACTAAGCTACTTCATTTTTAGACAATGGGCAGGGACAAGAGACTGGCGTATGCTGCTTCTTTTGAAAATTGCTATTTCTTTCGGCTTCTCTACTATGCAGGAACTCAGTATCCTATTATAGGAGCTCTCAGGTAAGATAGATTTAACAAAAATTAGCAATTCCCGGTCATCCAAATTCTGATAAAGTGTAACTGCGGTGTGTTTATGGAACAGTTCTTTCAGAACTTAGAGCTAAACAACATTTCTTCAGAATTTAGAGAATTTCTTTATCTACTATCTGAATGATGGGAATTTGCTTCAACATGTGACTTTTGGTACTAATTAGGAGAAGGAACCTGTTTATTTTCTTTATGAAGTTCCCTTCCACCCTAATTGCAACTATAAAAGTACCATGCTATTACTATTTCATCACTTCAGTTTTTAACTTTGGATCGAGTACAACTTTCCACTATTGTTGCCTTTCAACATTGCTTGATTTTTGTCTATGTTTTTGGTTATTAAGTCCAACAATGTAGAAGCTCAACAAGTTTTTTAATGTTTCAAAATGTGGTTCTTAAACAAGTGAATTACATCTGAAATTTGGTTGGGATCTTTGATGTTTTCTCTAGGAGCCCTGACAATTAAATTAAATTGTTCTATAAACTAATATGAAGAAATGACTGTAAGAGTAGCTTGTCTAACAACTTGAGAGCCACATCTGAAACCATTGAAATTTGAGGTCCTAGACGTTCAAAATAATAGAAATCCCAGAATGAAAGGAAAAGATGCGTTGTCTAGACCATTAAATCTGAAGGGACAAGTTTGTTCATGCTTTGGGAAACAAAGAAGATACTGAGAGGTAGGGTTAGTGGGGGTAATGGTGGTTTGAGCTCTTCCATTTACCTGAGCAACCTTTTATTGATAATAGAGATTGGAAGACCTGAACTCATGCAATCTGGCTACCTTACCACTAATCACAATTCTTCAATTATGCTCATGCTAGGGTAAGCCAGATTTATTTCAATTTTTGCTTCTTATGATTGCAGGATGTCTCATCCATGCCATTATGAATTGTACAAGAGAGTGGACCTATCAGGTGGAGAAAAGTATGAAATCATTTCAACATTCAGTGAAAAGCCAAGCACTGATGAGATAAACAATGCCTTCTTAGGGAAACCAAGGTACTAGTTCGTACTTACTGATTGCTTGTTTCATGTTCTAAACAAGCTCCACGTTGTCTCTCATCTTCTTCCTTTATGTATATGTATAAATTTGCATCAGCATGTGCATATACCTTTCCTGACTGTTTGTATCAATTTCATTTATACATGCAGAAATCAAACTAAGAATGCCTCAGGATTCTGGTAAGAAGCATCTGCGTTTTCCCAAATTAACAGTTGTACTTGGTCGCATAATGTCAATTGGCCAATTCCTTTTTCTTGCAGGGGTTTCCTGACTGGTGTATTTTGAGCCAAAATGATAACAGCAAACAAAAATTTATGAATGACGGTCAAGTTTAAATATTAGCAAGATTACTCGAGGGAAAACGCCATTAGCTTGGAAAAGTGTCCTACATATTATTAAGGAGGTAAATCCACATATTTTTCTTGTTTGTTTTCTTCTTTTTAGCTGAAATTAAGTCTCTGATGTTCAATCAAATGCTGGATTTCAGGAATCTGAATGTTAAGATATAATTTGGTGACCTAACGCCTGCAGTTTCTATGCCAAGAAATACTCCTAAAGTCTTATTATTTGTATATATAATAGTTTAGTCCATTACTGTTACCTTAAACACTATGTTTTTAAGAAATGAATGTTATGCACTTTTCTATTTCCTGTGAATAAAACTTTTTCTAACACACTTCATTCCAAGTTCCATTTCAATTTCCCCAAAAGATTTCAAAATATCATATTCTTTTCTTTGTTTTAGGAGACTATTGATTGAGCATTGCCTTGTTGTGCATTATTTCAATTGAGTCCCTAAGCTCTCAATTCTGACCAATTTGGTCCAATAATTGATGATACTTAAAACAGTAAAAAATAATAACTCTAGAACGAGCTTTTGAACAAAACATTTTGAAGATCTATTTCCATTTCATTCCATACCTTGTATGTGATTTATGTGATTTTCCCACTTGTAATTTTATATTATTATAAATATATAATTTTTCAAATTTAATATATTTAAATATTATATGTATGAAATAATATTATATAGTGAAATTTTGTTTTACTTGACAATCTTAAAATATAATGGAAAACTTTTGCACTCAGGGAAAAAAAAAACATATTTTTTTTGAATGAGAGATACAAATAAATAAATTTAATAAATTAAGAAAATTGATATAGTAGTAATTGGGAAAAAAAAAGTCATAGGATCATGAATTTATACGAGTAAAACTATTACTAGGGGTTTCCGTTCTATAACTAGTCAGAATTTCTATTGTACAACTATTAATTGGAATTTGTTAAAATTTGAAATATGAATTAATATGTAGTTAATAATATGAGTTGTTAGATATATATCTAATCAATATTAGGCTAATTAATTAGTTAGGAATATGAGCAATTTCTTTTATTTGTTTGATATTTTCCATCTCATTCTTGTTACAATTACAGCATTCTTAGGTTTGCCAAGCTATTGATCTATATACAATATGTTTTTTTTTTTAAATTTTTAAATTTCAGTTAATGTCTTACATTGAAGCTGCCAATATATGATGAAATATTGAATGGAAGGCTTATTTCAATTTCTGTACCAGAATAATTTGTAAAAAAAAATGGTAATAATCGAATAATTTTTATTGTTGAAAATATAAAATATTGTGATGAATCCCATTCAATTGAAATAGATTTTAGTCTTCAGTTATAGGGTAAAATTAAATTTAAACTGAATATTATACATTAGTTGTTTGTCTCTATCGTAGCAGACAGTCTTTTTTGTTCAATGATTTTATGAGGCACAGGCAGTATTTTCAATTAGTGGAGATACCATTAAGACAACAAAAAGGTATTTGGCTGTCTTTTCTTATTATAAAAAGGATAATCTGATAAGATTCTCATGTAAAAAGATCAGATCAAAGGCTAGGCAAAACTCAGAAAGAATCAAAGTTTTGAGGCGAGTATATGCACAATGTTTTTAAGAATAATTTACTCACATTAATTAAAATTAATAAGAAGTTTGGAGCAGCTATGAGATTGCATATTCAAGATCAAATTTCAAAGGAAGTGACTGAAATGGCAATGAAAAAGTGCACAATAGAGCATGAAGAAGGCACACCAAAGCTGATTATGATGCTTAGTGTGAATATGGAAGCTAAAGGCTAACTAAAGAGGTCCAACGTGCAAGAAAGGTCCATGAGAGTTCATATACAGCCTTGGAAAGTAATTTAAGGCCCATGGACCGTGTTCTTATTTTGAAGGGTTTTAGTTTGGCCCCTTTTTTTTATACTTTATATTTTCCTTAGTGGGTTAGGATGTGTGGTTTCCTATTTAGTTATTTTAAAATATTAATTTGTTTCCATACTTTATATTTTCCTTAGTGGGTTAGGATTTTGACTTTGTAGCTTTCTTTTCCCATTAGAATTAGGGATTCGGATTTTATTGACCTTTTAGTATAAATAGGGCCTTATTTTTCTTGTAAGCGCACTTTGATGACAAATTATATTCTCAATTTTCTTATTGAAAATTTTGGCCATCATAGAACAGGAGTGGATTCTCTTTTTCTTTTGATTTTATCAAGAATTAGATTTACTTATCAATTTCGATTGTGGCGTTCTTCTAATTCGAGCTTCCTAAATCCTTCCGTTATAAGTGTTCGTGCTTTGCTAACCAATTGGGTGCTTTAGAAGGTGGTTTTTCCTTCGTTCTTAGTTTTCATCTATCAATCGTGCGTTGGGGTTTGAGGCCTTCATTGCCATAGGGTTCCGCGTCATCTTCACCTTAACTTCTAATTTTTTTCTACAATTTTCTTAAAACATTTACATATATAGATATATATATATATATATATAAACCTCCATTTAAACATTTAAACCTCCATTTCAAATAACTTAACCCAAACATTCTTTATAGTTTATAATACATAAAATCCAAAAACATGATATAATATGCATAATACCCAAAATATATAATAACATTAAATATATACATATTGCTGATAGTGTTTCTGATCTTGATATCAACTCTACAAGCACAATCACAAGTCTAGACCCGACTTGGTCTAGAAGAACTCTCCGGCTCAGCCGAATCTATCCCGTTATCTGTGCAATGTAAACAATCACGCTAAGCCAAAAGCCTAGTAATACAAACTTGATAACAATAAAACTCAAATGCAATGTCGATGCACAATGCATATGGATATCACATCATTCCATTTTCTCATACTTTTCAAATATTTCACAAAAAAATTAACCATAAAAAATTACAATCCACAAATAAATATTAACCTATACGCTGATCCCACTAGCCGAATAACAGGCGAGGGTTAAGGGTGCAACGCCCTTGAAAGATAAGCGATTTATAAGATAGGGTTTTATTGTGGAATTAGGGTTTGGTTCTGGATTTAGAATTTTATCACATAAATTAGGGTTTTAATACTAAACTAGTTCAACATGCAAAACTAGGATTTTAGATATAAATTAAATTTTCAATTTATAAAACATACAATTATGGTTTCTGTGTTGGTCTTAATCCCAAACCTATAATCTCACTGTAAAGAACTTGGTAAATTGATTCTTAATTTGACAATACAGTGAGTTAAGTAATGAAAATAAATAATAACACTGAATTGAATTGGCTACTACACTAAATTTTATTTATTGAACCACGCCTACTACTCGGCTTATTGAATGGCCTGTCTCAATTTAGGTTTTAGTTGGTGTTTCAATGATCTGAGGATTAGCTACTATCTCTCTTTTCTTAATAGTTTTGGTCATTGTTTCTTTTAATTGCTTTTCAATATGCTTAAGGTTCTGCTTCTTCTTTTTTTAATCGTTGTGCTCCTAATTATTGCTGCCCCTTTCTGTGTGTTGGTATAGTATTTATAAGCAGCATTAGGGCAACCAAATAGACTCATTAATCCTAATCCTATTAGAAATTTTTTTATTTATTCAAGTCTTTTATATTTTATTATAATTAGGATACTCAAAACTAAATTAATACTGAACTAGACCAGGATTAAGGGCTCATGTCAAATTAGGCATGGCCAATTCAACATGAGCAGGCACTCATGTCAAATTAGGCATGTCCAATTCAACATGGATGTGCTTATATCGAATTGGACACGAATTACCTATGTCCAATTCGACATGAGCATGACTCATTTCCCACTCGCTTTTACCCCTTTTAAATCGGACTAGGATTGATTTGGGCTTTTAAGATTTGACCAAACTTAATTTAAGCTTTTAAAATTAGACCGAACTAGGTTTAAGCTTCTTAAAATTAGATTGGACTTAATTTGGGCCTCTTAATTATAACTAAACTTATTCAGAGCCAAAATTAAGAGTCTACACTATATATTACGATTGCCAAGCAGTAATAGCCATTCTAAAGAACACAATTTTCAACTGTATAAAAACATACATATTCATTTGGGACATTATGTAATTAAGTAGCTTCAAAAATATAGGATTATGTCCATTAATTATGCGAAGTCAAGTGAATTTAGGAAAGAAATTAATAAATGAAATATCGAGAGGAATGAGACTACAACCAATTTGAGGCATCAATAATTATGGTAATCCAACTATGAGATTGGTGATCCCATGAATTATGTTAATAAAGGTAATAACAAGTCACCAATTGATTTGTAAAGCATTATAAATTATGTTCCTCATATGGTGAAAATAGTAAAAATTGCAATGAAAGTCAAATTGAGTCAAACTTTTGATCATTCTCTATATCCTTTATAAGTGGTGTATAAATCTGTAGTATACACTTGATGGGATGACCTATATAAGTGCAGAGTGTAGACACTCCTATTAGATATATAGCAAAGTCTTTAGAGTACTCATGAATAACTAGGCCTTACATAGCATATTAGAACCACAATCACATTGAACAATACAATTGTGGGGTATAATATGATAGATAAGAACTTTAGTTAACATGATGGATTTTTTTGTTCATAAAAGTTTAAAATTTCACCAATTATTTTATAAGTTACATCATACTCTTTCTAATTATGAGTCATAGTTCTAATTATGAGTCATAGTTTAAGAGGGTGTTTCTTAAATGTAATATCCTCATGTATGCCCTAGAAGTCTTGGTTATGTTGTTGTTATTGTTGATGTTGTTGTTAGTGTTGTTGTTGTTATATATTGGATTGAATATATGTGTTAAATTGTAAGAGAAAAGAAATGGGAAGAGAATGTATACGTATATGTGTTTTGGAGAAGAAATTTAGGGTTTAGAGACAAATGTATATGTTGTGTATATGATGATATATATAACATATAGATTGGTCAAATATAGAGTCAATGCAAGAAGATATTTTTGTGGAATGTGCAATTACATATAAGGGCTTAGATGAGACAAAAGGTTAGTTAAATGGTGAAGGGTGTTTTAGTAATTGCAAGGTTAAAAACACTTGATGGATATAAGAAGCCAAATTTGACTTTGCTCTTCATATTTTCTTCTTCTCTTCATGTGTGGCCGGATTCTCCATAGACAAAGAGAGAAAGAGAGGTGATCTTGAGGTTTGAAGCAAATTGAAGAAGGAATCAAGGGTGTTGGTTAGAGATTTGTGGAATTCTTCATTTAAGGTAAGTTTTCTCTTGATTTCTCTTGTTCTATTTGGAATTTTATTTGAGTTTGATGGAGTGTGTTTGTGTATGGTGTGTGTAAAAGTGTTGAAATGGAATTAAAGATAAGAAGCTAGGTTGGTGTTGGTGATGGAAGAGTAAGAGTTGTGTTTAGTGAATTTTTTTCTGTTTTACAATTAGTAAAAGCTGTGACTTGTATGATTTTTAATTAATTATAGAAAAATGTTCTTGAAGTGAATTTTTGATATGTTGTGCCTCTATGAGTCTAGAATGACCGAAAAATATGTTGATTCGATTTTGGAATGGTTATGAGTTTAGAAAGATTATTTTTATTAGACCTGTTCCAGCAGGTACCTTAACTGAGACAGCTATATTTCGGAATTTTTAATAAAATGTAGAAAAATCATATTCCATTGAATTTTGGATATGTTGTTGCTTAGTGAGTCTAGTATTTGAGAAAAATAATTTGGAACCACGTTGATTGAATTTGATTTATGGAATTCACAAAGTTCAGAACTACTGCCAGGATGCAGGGCAATTGGGGCAGTCTGGTTAGGTGAACTATTTGACCAAGATTTTGTATTCAGTTTGATCTGAAATTTTAAAGGAATGATTTTAAGATACAAAACTAAATTCTGTAAAAATTTTAGAATTTTTAGTCAAGTAGATTATTTTATACAATTTTTCAAAATAAGGATAAAATGGAGTCTAAAACCAGAATGTACTATTCATATGGTCATTTTGCTAATATTCCTTTTGGATTAGATTGTGAAGAGGTTGAATTGCCCTAACCGTGTCCCTCAAGTGGCTGCCCGTGTCCCTCAATTGTGTGGGATAGGGTTTTAATTCTTTGTTCTTCTTGCATTGCTTTGGTTCTCCAAAGGTAGGTTGGTCCTTAAACCTAACCCTAAACACTTTAAACACACTTGAATCAATGAATGATATAATCAAATGCATGTGTAAGGTCCTAAAACTATGAATCATATCAATTGTTCTTTGCCCTAATTGCATTGTTGAGATTGAACAATGTTATGTTATGTATTGTGAATGGTAATGTGTTTCATGAGTAATATACATTGAAATTGAAATGTATATCAAAGATGCAATGATGATGATATTGAAAGAAAGAAGGCATGTTTGCCTAAATGTGATGAGAATTTGAGAATGGAAATGGTAACTATATAATAAATGAATTGTTTGTTTAATATGTTATTCAGTTTCAGAGTTCTGGATTTGGGTGGCATGCCTAAGAAATGATGAAAGGTAACAGTCTTGCCGGGTTGAGGATCTCCTCATATGTGTTGAGTTGATGGTCCAAGAGACTGGGTCTGTTACACTATGAGAATTGTGAATATGAGATATATGATTTGTAACAGTCTTGCCGGGTTGAGGATCTCCTCATATGTGTTGAGTTGATGGTCCAAGAGACTGGGTCTGTTACACTATCCATGGATAGAGATACATGTATATACATTGCCTACGGGCGTGATTATTGTGACTATGAACCAAAGCAGTAACTCTGAACTCTGAATATCGTATTAAATACTTGTTGGGCCCATAGGTGTCAAGGTTATATGAATGTCTTAAATAATGTTATGAGTTAATGAAATGAGATGTTGTTTATTGAGTATGATTGATTAATGTTGAATGTGGAAAGATGTTGAAATGTGGTATGCTCATATGACTATGATTTGTGAAATGCATAATTATGTGGTTAACTTTATATTTATGATGTTGATCTTATCAATAACATATGTGACATTGCATTACATTAAAGCATACTATTAGTATGTTTTATCTTACTAAGCCGTTGGCTTAGCGCGATAGTGTTTAATCGCGCAGGTAATAGAGTGGATAGAGTTGAACCCGAGAGTTCATCAAGACCAAGTGAGAGTAGACCTTGAAGAATCCATTTTGGGAGCTTAAAGATCAGAGCAGACTTGCCAATCATGTATATTTCTTTATATTTTGTAAAGAAATGTTTAATATGTAAATATGTACATATTTTATAACTTCCGCTGTGTAATATTTAAATGTATATATATATATATAACTAATATGTTTTGTTTTATAAGTAAATGATCTACTTTTCTATAATGTATAATGATAAGGGTATTGTATCAAGTTTAAAGTGTTTTGAATGTTAAGAAAACCGTAGCATCCCTATGTTTGATGCACTTATGCTACATTGTTGTAGTTGTAGTGTGTGGACATTGGATATGGGGGTGTTACATTAAAACTTAAAAGCTGGTCAAAACTGATTATAAATAGTTTTTAGATTATAAGTTGTTTATTTAAGTGTTTCTGAAAACTTAAATAGTAGATTATAATCTGATTTTAATCAGTTTTTTAAAAATTGGATTTTGCTACTTTTTTTTAAGCACTTATTTTTTAAGCAGTTTTGACCAAGTAAAAGACCATACTATCCCTACCTAATTTTCTATATTTCAAATTTGCCCACCATATACACTTTAGTTCCCATCAAAATTTTTTTACGTTTCTTCTTAAATAAAATTTATTATTATTATTATTATTATTATTATTGCAAAATAAATTTTGAATTGATATTTAAAAAATAGTTTTTATACAATAAATAAATTCAGGGACAGTTTGGTTATTTTGACAGTTTCTGCAATTAAAAACTGATTATAAGCTGATTTTACAGAAACACTTAACTGATTATAAACTGATTATCAGCTGATTATTAACTAGTTTACAGAAACGCTTAACTGCTTATTTTTAATCTGATTATAATCTAAAAATCACTTATTCACAATAAGCTGAAAAGCTCCAGTTTTGAGAAACACCCTCTAAAAATCACTAGAATTGATGTATTATATCCAAAGGAGAAAATCCTAGCAACAACTTAATCATTGTCCTTTTGAAATATGTGGGAGATTGTTGTAAAAAGAAAATATATTTCATAAGAAAGTTATGTAATACTTTTATATCCTAAATATGTACAGTATATATACTTCATATACATATAATATATATATATATATATAGAATATAAGAGTGCCACTTTATTAATCAATATTAATCCCTCAATTCAATATATAAACTAATTATAAGTATGTAAGAAAATTTACCATAGTTTTCAATAAAATAATTTAACGAATTAAAGATAATTTATTAGATACACAACTAGAAAGATAAGTAATTTAGGCACTAAAATAGAATTTAATAATGAAAATCTCTAGGAAAATTTTATCAAAGTTTTGTCTTTGTATTCAATAAATCCCAAATGATCAAACTACACAACCTGCATAAATAAATTACACTCCCAAAATTTTATCATCGCAAAACCCAGTAATTCCTCCAAATACTTCTTCTTTTATTTCTAAGTAATTCACAAATATATAAAAATGTAAATTATTTACATTTATAAAACTATTATTACATAAACATGTTCATAAAGCCTTATTACATACAAAACGTATAATGTAATTAACAAGTACATATATACATATATCTCTATATGATATGCAACCCAACACCAATATCGGGTCTTGTAGCACAACTCAATCTTTAAATTTCAATTACAGTCATATCATTTTGATATGCACTTCTAATACCTGCTTGATATACTGCCGCACTAAGCCAATGGCCTAATGGTACATACTTTGATAATAAAAAAAAACTTAAAGTAAGAGACAATGCACTATGTCTTCTCTTAGAAATTCACAATGTATCATGCAAATGCATTTTAGAATTAATGCATTATTTTTATATCTCCAACAACTAAGACCATCACATGCAGTGGCCCTAAATGACCCTATATAATATTCAAATTCTAGAGATAATATTTTAGCCTATTGACACCCAGTGTCTAGCCTGAAGGCAATACAAGTGATGCCCAACATCTATCCGAAGATAAATCATATAACAGTGACGCCTAGCATCTAGCCTGAAGGCAAATCATAGACATGTCATATCCATATCACCAAACATAAAAAACTCTGGAAAAGAATATTATATAAGGCAACACATATATTATATACATTTTCATAATCAATTTTCTACCACATTGTTTCATTTACTCTTTTCTTTTCCATAGCCATGCATAATTCCCTTAATTAATTCATAACTTATCACATTTTCAACATTATATGTCACATCTACAATGTGACTTCACTACCCAAACTTTGGGAATTTTTCACTTTTTACACAATTATCATATATTATTCATTTTAGCCATTTACAATGGCTTAACATAATGGACATAATGCATTTTATATCATTTTACAATAAATATTGCAATACATTTGAAAACTCAATTACAGAGTAGCTTAGCACATTTTTAATATCAAAATGTGCTAAGCCAAATTAAAAACAAATATAATTCATCAAAGTATGTATATACATTTATCCAAGATAAATTTCAACCTAAATTCACACTCTTCCTTTCACTTTCTAAAATGCTCTTCACTACTTGGTTTGAACAAATACTATCTACTTAACACCTAATCACATTTTCAATTTAGATTCTTCATTAGCATGACATTTTTATATACTTTAACTAATAAAATTCAATTTAATACATTTTATTCAAGTTTCCATTTGTTTTCCTTAATATACTTTAATTTTGGAAGTTAATTCTAATCAATTCCTAATTGAGTTTTAAGTTCATTTCTATTGTTAAAATTATATTATAATATAAGTTAAGCAATTAAATTTAATAAATATCAATTCTTTACAAAATCTCCACAAAATCTTAAATCTCTTACTGTCTCTCTCAAAGTTCAACTAAACTCCATCTTTTCTTCAATATAACCTTAAAATCATTGCTTCTAGATTAAACTAATATCTTTCCACACCATTTAAACAATTATAAAATACTTCATCAAAAACTCAAATTACATATAATCTAAAATTTCAATAAAACTCTTTAAATTCTCAAGAAAACTTTCTTAATAGTTAAATTTCCTTCAAATTCTCCTTATTTCCTTTGAATTTTCCATGAAATTTAGTGTTTTGGATGAAGAAAATCTCCCCCTTTTTTCTCTAAATTCGTTCATGGTGATGGTGAGAAGAGGAAGAAGATTTTTTTTAATTAAAATTTTCATCTTTATCCCTTTAAATACTTTTAATTAATTAAATAATTAAATATTATATTATATTATTTTTTACTCTAATTTCCTACCATAAATATCTTCATCTTACTTTAAATTTTTAATTATTTATTTATTTTAACTCTTCCAACAAAAAATATGTATATGTTATGTATACATTATATATATCATGTATATCCCTATATATTCTTGTTTATATCATGTATCTATTATGTATACATTATGTAACATTGTAGATATTTTATATATATTATGTTTATTATCTTATATCTCTCTCTTTCAACATATTAATTAACTCTCTAAATTAATTATTTAACAATATTTAAAATTCACGAGTATTACAAGTTATCACACATTAATTGTTTACAACATTGTCCCTTTGACTTATATTAAAACACACTCCTTTGGACTAGTAAAGAGCAAGTGAGAAGGATGAACTCACACGTATAAGAAAGAATTGGGTCAAAAGCCTAAATTTAGTTGGCCCTCCTCTTTTTTTTTTTTTGCTTCTGTAATATCATTTTGAGGAATTTGCCCTAAATATGGAAAAGTTTTCCATTTTCAAATATAAGACCACTTTTTTTTATCATTTTTTAATTATGCGATTTCTGTTTTTTTTAGCATAAAAATGGCATTGATCTTTTTTTTTTCTGTTTTAATTTTTTTGTTTTTTTGCTATTTATTTTGATTTATATTTTTTATTTAAAAATAATTTTTTGTCCTTATATTCTCAATATACACAAAATATGTATAATACACATAATAAACATAGACATATATACAACATATAGCAAATATACATAAAACATCTACACAATTTATTTAATATTTTTTAACTTTATTTTTTTAATTTCACATACACATAATATCTATATAAATCTATATAATATAGACGTAATATCTACATAATATTTATATAATAAAATTAATATATTTTTTAAATTTTTTATACACACAATATGTAAAATTTATTTAAAAATAAATTCAATAATTTTTATTAATATATTTTACTTTTTATTTTATTTTCATGAGTGTTATTTGGTATTTGTAATCAAAATTAATTTTGTTTTCTTTATAAAAAATTAATAAATTTTATATGTTGAAAATATAATTTAAAATATTAATTTTTTTATTATTTTATTGTAATATGTTTATTTAATGGTAAAATTTAAAAATTAAAAATTAAAATAAAATATTGTTTGAAATAAGAGAATATGTATTTTTGAAAAAATAAACTTTATTTTAGTGAGTAGTGAGGCATTTTTGGAAAAAAAATATTGAATGAAGTCTTTTTAAATTTTTTTTATTAAAAGTGTAGCATTTTTTAAAATAAAATTATTTTTAAAATAGTTTTGTAAATGTCTCTATTTTTTTTTCTCAAAACTAAATCTCTCCATCACTTATCTGCACCTAAGATTTCTCTAACCACTTTCTATTTTTTTTAATCTCTCCACTAACTATTCATTAACATTAATGTCCTTGTATCTCTATTTTACCACTTCTTGTTGTGAAAATATATATCTATATATATATTAATGACATTAAAAAGAAAATTTTATAAACTACCTTTAAAAGCAAAAATCTTTTGAAGTATGACAATTATAAAAAAATCAAATTTACACAAAAAAAAAACTTATAAAATTACAGAAATACTATATGCCATAGCCCACAGAAATTTTCTTTATTTTACAATTTGTATATATTATGTATATGTTCTGGATATGTTGTAAATTCTTCAAAAACAAAATATAAAAACTAAATTTATTTCAAACACTATTTTGTAAAAATAATAACTTCTTTTGTAAAATAATATCATTTTATAAAAAGTCTTAAAAAAATAACCTTAATAATATCATTTTATATGTTACAGATATGTTGCATTTTTAACCTTTATATTATGTATGTATTATGGATATATTATATATATAATATCTACCAGTCTTCATATGTTAGTTAATTATAGTATATATGTTAAAGATATGTTGCGAATATATTATGTATATATTATAGATATATTGTGTTCAAGCCTTTATATGTTATATAACATTTATATGTTGCTTAATTATTATATGTAACAAATATATTATATTTTAACTAATATGATGCAGATACATCATATATATTGCAAATATGTTATGTATATGTTGTATATATGTTGTGTTTCAGCCTTTATATTGTGTGTATGCTACGGATATACTATGTATATATTTTCTTTTAACTTTTATATGTTGTATAATCTTTATACGCTGCTTAATTATTGTATATATGATATGAATTTATTCTCTTTCAGCCTTTATATATTGGTTATTATAGTGTATGTGTAATAAATATGTTGTATATATGTTGATTATATTGTGTATATGTTGTGGATATATTATGTATATGTTATAAATATATTGTGCTCTAGCCTTTGTACACAAACAAACAATACAAAAATAAATTAAAAAGAAACCTATAGAATTAAAAAAAAGGATATATATCAATTCAAAAAAATAAAATTTGAAAAAATAAAAAAATAGAAAAGAAAATAAAATTTTCCTTTGAAACATTTTATCAAACATGTAAAAGACAATATAGTTTGAGAATAAAAAAAAATCTAATATTACAGTTAAATAACACCAAAATGTAAAAAATATAAAAAAATACAAATACAAAAATAAAATGTACAATCTTAATTAAATTCTTTAAACATAAACAAATGAATCATTACAAAGAGGAATAAAATGATGCTGAAGAAGAAATGTTAAAAAGAACAGGAAGGCGGAGAAACATTAAGAAGGATAAGGAGGAGAAACTTTAAGAAGAATAAAAAGAAGAAACGTCCGATATCTGAAAAATCAATAATGAAAAAGGTATATATATATATAAAGAAAGTTAATATCCTGGTTCGTATCATTCTTCGTTAATAGCTTGATGCACGTGGCTGGTTCGTATCATTCTCCCCCTCTTCAAAAAGATTTGTCCTCAAATCTGCATCATCATAAGGTGATAAATCAGACACATTAAAAGTAGTACTAACACCATACTCACCAGGCAAGTCTATCTTGTATGCATTATCATTGATCTTTGCCAACACTTGAAATGGACCATAACCACGTGCATCAAGCTTATTCCTCCTTTGATTTGGAAACCTCTCCTTTCGGAAGTGTACCCAAACCCAATCCCCAGTAGCAAACACTATCTTCTTGCGTCCTCTATTCGCTCGATCAGCATAGGACTTATTCTTTTTCTCCATATTAACTTGAGCTTTCTCATGCATAGCCTTCACCAATTCTGCTTTCCTGTCTCCATCTAAACTAACAAGCTCATGTGAAGGTAAAGGAATAAGATCAAGTACAGTTAATGGGTTAAAACCATAAATAAGCTCAAATGGGGAATAACCTGTAGAATAATGAATAGAATGATTATAAGCAAACTCAATAAAAGGTAAACAATCTTCCCAAGCAGCCAAATTCTTTCCTACTATAGCTCTCAACAATGTACCAAGTGTACGATTAACTACCTCTGTTTGCCCATCTGTTTGTGGATGACCAGTAGTAGAAAACAAAAGCATAGTTCCTAATCTATCCCACAAAACTCTCTAAAAATGGGACAAAAACTTAGCATCTCTATCAGACACAATAGTCCTAGGCACCCTATGTAGTCGAACCACTTCTCTAAAGAATAAATCAGCTACAACAATCGCATCATCAGCTTTATGACAAGGAATAAAATGTGCCATCTTACTAAACCTGTCAACAACTACAAAAATGCTATCACTACCTTTTCTAGTTCTAGGCAATCCAAGCACAAAATCCATGCTAATATCAATC
Source organism: Garcia nutans (assembly GCA_947685225.1). Taxonomy (NCBI): domain Eukaryota; kingdom Viridiplantae; phylum Streptophyta; class Magnoliopsida; order Malpighiales; family Euphorbiaceae; genus Garcia; species Garcia nutans. The sequence continues at coordinate 1,361,751 of CANTUV010000091.1, forward strand.
CAAGGTGAACTAGGTACAGGTAAAGGCATATATAGACCATGAGGCATAGACTTAGATTTCGCCTGTCTACAAGCAATACAAGCAGAACACAATCTCTCAACATCCTTACACATAGACGGCCAATAAAAATGCTCAAATAAGATATCATAAGTCTTAGCTACCCTAAAATGTCCCATCAATCCCCCACAATGAGATTCTAACACAAGCAAATCACGCATGGAACATTTAGGCACACATAATTTATTTCCCTTAAACAAGTATCCATCATGCCTATAAAATGAATTAAAAGCTCCATGTTCACATGCAACATACACATTGCCAAATTCAACATCACCTACATATAAGTCCTTAACGTACTCAAAACCAAGCAATTTAGAACTCAACACAGATAGTAATGTATATCTTATAGACAACGCATCAACCACTATATTATCCTTTCCTTGCTTGTATTTAACAACATAAGGGAATTGTTCTATAAATTCTATCCACTTACCATGCCTCTTGTTCAACTTACCTTGTCCCTTCAAGTGTTTGAGGGACTCATGATCTTTATGTATAACGAACTCCTTTGGAAGGAGATAGTGTCTCCACACGTCCAATGCTCTCACCAAGGCATACAACTCCTTATCATAAGTGGAATAGTTCAATTGTGCACCATTGAGTTTCTCACTAAAATAGGCTATGGGCTTTTTCTCTTGCATCAATACAGCTCCAATACCTACACCAGAAGCATCACACTCAATCTCAAATGTACTCTCAAAATTAGGTAATGATAAAATAGGAGCGTATGTCAACTTCCCTTTCAGGCAGTCGAAGGCTTTTTGTTGCTCCTCTCTCCATTGGAACCCAACTTCCTTTTTGATTATGCTAGTTAATGGTGCTGCAATAGTAGAAAAGTCCTTCATGAGCCTCCTATAGAAACTAGCCAATCCATGAAAGCTCCTCACGTCCGTCACACTCTTTGGAGTAGGCCACTCCTTTATAGCTTTCACTTTCTCTTCATCTACTTCAACGCCCTGCGCACTCACAACAAAACCAAGAAACACAAGCCTATCTATGCAAAATGTGCATTTCTTAAGCTTGGCATATAAGTTTTCATTTCTCAATACTTCAAAAACTAGCCTAGCATGCTCAACATGGTCATCCAACGTCTTACTATAAATCAGAATATCATCAAAATAGACTACAACAAATTTGCCCAAATAAGCTCTCAAAACATGGTTCATTAGTCTCAAAAAAGTACTAGGTGCATTAGACAACCCAAAAGGCATTACTAACCACTCATATAGACCATATTTAGTTTTAAATGCTGTTTTCCATTCATCACCAGGTTTCATACGAATTTGATGATATCCACTCATAAGATCAATTTTAGAAAAATACCTGGCACCATGCAGCTCATCCAACATGTCATCAAGTTGTGGTATAGGATGCTGATACTTCACTGTGATCTTATTTACAGTCCTACAATCAACACACATTCTCCACGTGCCATCCTTCTTTGGAACCAACAACACAGGAACATCACACGGACTCAAACTCTCTCTAATCAGCCCTTTCTCCAGTAACTCATCTACTTGCTTTTGCAACTCTTTCGTTTCCACGGGATTACTCCGGTAAGCTGGTCTATTTGGGATGGCACGAAGTCTATTTGATGCTCAATTCCTCTTAGCGGTGGCAATCCACTAGGTAATTCATCTGGAAACACATCCTGAAAATCCTGCAACAAAGATACAAAACTAGAAGGCAAACTATCAAGTGAAACATTAGTGTCAGCAAACAAAGTTTCTTTGTATCTAATGAGCAATAATGGCTGCCCAATAGACATTGCAAAATTAACCTCTCTCACTCTTGCATAAAAAGTTTGTTTTGCTCTCCCTTCTTTCTTATTTTCTCTCACCAATGGGCCATTTATTTGTTTTGTTTCTTTTCTGGCCTCTTTTCCCATTTGCTTTTCACTTTCACTCACCTTATCATGTTCTCTCAAACTCCCTTTAATTTTTGAATTGGTAGCCCTAACTTGCCTCTCTGCCTCAATCATCTTTCTTTGATCTTCATAAACTTCTAGGGGTGATAATGCAACAAGAGTGACCTGTTTTCCTTCATAGGTAAATGTGTAACTATTAGAAAACCCATCATGTTGCGCTCTCCGATCATATTGCCATGGTCTGCCCAACAATATATGTCCAGCTTGCATAGGAACTACATCACAATCAACTTCATCTTTGTACCAGCCTATTGAAAATGGTACCCTCACTCGCTTAGTTACTTTCACCTCACCACTATCATTAAACCACTGAAACTTATAAAGATTGGGATGCTTCATACATTCTAACCCCAATTTTTCAACCATAGTAGTACTTGCAGCATTAGTGCAGCCCCCACTATCAATAATAAGTGTACAAACCTTATTATTCACTAAGCATCTAGTATGAAAAATATTATCATGCTGTACTAGACTTTCCTCTTTCACCTGCATATTGAATGCACGCCTAGCAACAAATAATTCACCACGTTCAGCTAACAAAGTACAATCAACATGCTCATCACTACCAACATCATCATATATAGGAGAATCAAAGTTCCCAACATCATCATTATCATTATCACTAGGTTCAGAATCAGACACAACATCACCATCAACTTTAGCAATCATAACTCTTCTATTTGGACATTAGGATGCAATATGTCCATTCCCTAAACACTTAAAACATTTAATCTCCCTACTAGGAGTGGTAGTGTTAGGCGTACCTGTTTGCTTATTTAGACCACTAGATGGACCTTTTCCACTGGAGGTTGCAGCATTGCTTTTCTGGAATGAATTCTTGAACTCCCCTTTCTCTCCACCCCTATTGGATGAATTTGCCCCACCACTATATTGGGGTCCTCTATAGGCTGAATTACTCCCAAACACATTTTGTGGTCTCCCATGGCCAAGTTTGGTGGAACTCTTGCTCTTTAACCTCCTCTCTATCTTTGTAGCTTTATCAATCATCTCCTCCATGGTATTGTAATCATACATGTCCAACTCACTTGCAATATTCTGATTAAGTCCTCCAAGAAATCTAGACATCATCCATTGTTCATCTTCCTCAATATTGGCTCTAGCCATGATCATCTCCATCTCCTTGTGGTATTCTTCTACACTCTTGCCACCTTGCACCAGTCATGCTAAGCGATTATAAAGATCCCTATAATAATGAGAAGGGATAAAACGCTGCCTCATCAGGTCTCTCAACTCCTCCCATGCGGGTACGACTCTCAATCCCTTGCCTCTTCTAGTGGATTTTAGTTGATCCCACCAGAATGTTGCATAACCCTTGAACTCCACAGCTGTAATGTGTGACTTCTTTTCTTCAGAATAATTATGGCACTCAAAAATTTGCTCTACTTTGCGCTCCCATTCAATGTATTCTCCAGCATTGTTGTTCACTCTAAATTCAGGAACCTTCATTTTGATGGAAGTCAAATCATTATCATTGATAGGTGCTTGATAAATTGCAGCTTCTCCTTCTTCAAATCCATAATCAGCCACACGGTCTCTCTCATATGCACCTCTTGGTGCCCTCCTCCTAACTGGCTCTTCTCTCTCTTCAGCTCTTGCTGATTGTAGAATTCTTTGTGGTAGCCTTATTGGAGCAGGTTGTTGTGCTTGCATTAAGCGTTCCATGGACTGCTGCAAGCTAGCCAACGTATTTGCTATTCTTTCCATATTGTCCTCATTTGCTTGCTTGTACGTCTCAAGATCATCTGCAATATCCTGGATACTCATCTCTTCTTTCTCAACAACTATGCCTTTATCTCTACTAGTATTGCTACTCATTATCTCACAAAACAAAGAACTCACCTTCGCTAATTCTTTGATTGCACTTCAGAACAAAGGCTCACAAATCAATCACTAAGCACTTTCAAGGGTACAAGAACCTAAATCCTAGAATGACACCTAGAAAGAAACTTGACAAATTTGGAGGCAACACAAGAAAATTTTGTGTCACACGATTATATCAACCAGAGTATAGAATCAAACAAATAATACTCTAGTAATGTCACGGAATCAAAACGGTAGCTCAAACAAGAAATAGAAACAAAGAGGTCAAAAATTATGACGAATCTGGTCAAAATATATCAAAACCAACTCACCTTAGCAAGTTAGTTTATGGACCTAATAATTCTACCCAAGAAAGCTAGTATCAAGACTCCTCAAGAATTCAATTTCGAAAAGGAAACTTCCAAATCAGCAAGAAAAAATGTAATAAAACAGCCCCTCAATGGACCGAAATTGGTGGCCAAAATTTTGATTACTTTCAACCTGATTCAAAACGATTCTAATACCTTAAATTACTAGAAAAGCAAAGAAATTTTGTTGAAGTGATTTTGTACTCTTTTTTTTTTATAGGATCTGGTCACTATCCTTGGATCACCAACTAAACACAAAGCCTTCTGTCCAATTTATACCCAATTCGGAATAAGAAAAATGTATTTTGAATCAAAAGGCAAGAGCACAATTTCAAAATTGAACAAAGAATTCTATAACCCAATTCGAAAATCCAATTAGAACCCTAACGGAACAACTAAAACAACCCTAAAAAGACAGATAGATAAAGATTTACCTGTAATTGGCTCTGATACCAAATGACACAGAACCCTATGTGGCAATGAAGGCCTCAAACCCCAACGCACGATTGATAGAAGAAAACCAAGAACGAAGGAAAAACCACCTTCTAAAGCACCCAATTGCTTAGCAAAGCACGAATACTTATAACGGAAGGATTTAGGAAGCTCGAATTAGAAGAACACCACAATCGAAATTGATAAGTAAATCTAATTCTTGACGCAATCAGAAGAAAAAGAGAATCCACTCCTGTTCTATGATGGCCGAAATTTTCAATAAGAAAATTAAGAATATAATTTGTCATCAAAGTGTGCTTACAAGAAAAATAAGGCCCTATTTATACTAAAAGGCTAATAAAATCCAAATCCCTAATTCTAATTGGAAAAGGAAAGCTACAAAGTCAAAATCCTAACCCACTAAGGAAAATATAAAGTATGGAAACAAATTAATATTCTGAAATAACTAAATAGGAAACCACACATCCAACCCACTAAGGAAAATATAAAGTATAAAAAAAATGGCCAAACTAAAACCCTTCAAAATAAGAACACGCCCCACACTATTTGGGCTGTCCATAGGCCTTAAATTACTTCCCAAGGCTATATATGAACCCCCATGGACCTTTCTTGCACGTTGGACCTCTTTAGCTAGCCTTTAGCTTCCATATTCACACTAAGCATCATAATTAGCTTTGGTGTTCCTTCTTCAAGCTCTATTGTGCACATTTCCATTGCCATTTTAGTCACTTTCTTTGAAATTTGATCTTGAATATGCAATCCCATAGCTACTCCAAACTTCTTAGCTCTGCTCTTATTCAATGGCCCATTTGGAAGCACCAATGGATCCTTACCTCGTGGCTGGTTCGTATCAGAAGATATGGTTTATTGTTTATTGGAAGTATTCTTTTTATAGGTTGTGTAATTGATAAATTTGGGATGTCCAAATTACAGACAAAACTCTGGCAAATTTTTTTCAGAGATTTTCATATAAAATATTTATTTTGGGTTCCTATAATAAATAAAGAATATTTATATACTATTTAATTTTATATATTTAGTATTTAAAATTTTAAATCAGAAATGTGATAATTTTTATTAAATCGGTCTGTGACATTTTTGTACCGTATATACATATTTTACATATGCTGAAAATATGTATTGTACATATATATGATATAAGAGTTTTACATTTATTTTGGTATCAGAACCTAGGTTTGAGGTTCTCGACCTAGGTGGATTGATAGAGAGAGAAAATGAGGGATTCAAAAATAGTTTTCAATTATAATATATGCATTAGCACTGATAGTTTCTAATTTCTAATATAGTAATTTCTACTATGTTTGCAGATATAGGTAGTTATGGCGTCTCGGACTCATTAGTCTGCAGAGGGTAGTGCAGAGAGTGTGGCTGCTGATGAGGGTAGAAATGGAGCTAGAGTTGTGTCTGCTGGTGAGGCATCTGTTTCTGTGCCTGTGAGACCAGCTGCTGATGAGATCCCGCTTGGCCGGGTATGACATATGGTAGAGTTGTTGAGGTAGACTCCAGTTCAACAGCTGGTGCCGCCACAACCGTAGTTGCAGTTGCCGGTGAGGAAGTATGATAAGCTGAGAAAGTTCGGAGCTGAGGACTTCATTGATACTACAGACCCTGCTGTAGCAAAGCAGTGGCTAGACAGGGTTTAGAGAGTGTTTATTCAGTTTTAGGCTAGTCCGAAAGAGAAGTTTGATTATGCCAGATCTCTTCTGTATAGGGATGCATATGATTGGTGGAAGACAGTTCCACATGCTCTGGATGATCCGCCACTCCTGACTTATGATGATTTCCTGTGGGAATTTGAATAGAAGTATACTCTGAGGGAGTATAAGGATGCAAAGAAGATGGAGTTCCTGAGTCTGAGATAGGATACCAGGACAGTGACAGAGTATGAGATCGAGTTTATCCGGTTGAGTCATTATGCTGGTGGGATCATTTCTGACGAGATTGACAGGTGCAGGAGATTTGAGGAGGGACTGAGACTCTCTATCATTTGTATCATAGCAGGCTCTCGATATTAAGATTTTTTTTTCAGTTGGTTACAGCTGTCAGGAGTGTAGAGAGAGCACAGAGTCTTGCAGCAACTGCCAGGGTTGAGGAGACCAGAGCTAGGAGACTCCAGAGTGAGGCAAGGTCTTCATCAGTGAAAGAGAGCCAAGGGAGATATTTTCAGAGGTTCAGTAGGAGCCAGGGGCAGTTTGGCAGGTTAGTACAGCAGCAGAGACAAAGACAGAGACCTACAGTTTCAGTGGCTAGTGCTTCAACCCCAGTGGCTCAGAGGCCTGCTCCACCTTTCATTGTGGTAAAGCACATGAAGGTGTCTGCTGGTGAAGAGATGCTTCGGGAGTGTGTTTTAGATGTGGATCATCAGAGCATTTTATCAGAGATTGTCCAGAGCCACCAAAGGAGAGGCAGACAAATATTGCAGCCGACCCAATGTCAGAGGGGGTCATGGTGGCAGAGATTTTGGTAGAGGTGGTCGATTTGGGACTAGTCAGAGAGGAGGTTCTACAGCCAGAGGTAGTAGACCAGATGAGGCAGGGCCATCACAGCATGTTTATGTGATGCAGAGGTAGCCGAATGCTTTAGCTGTTATTGCTGGTACTTTTACTTTATTTGATAATTTAGTTCTTGCATTATTAGACCCTGGGTCGACTCATTCTTATATTAGTGCATCCATCTTGCCTGTGAGTGATTTGTATTCTGAGTCTTTAGGATTTGATATTTTGGATATAAATCCTTTAGGGCATAGTGTTGTGGTGAGCATAGTACACCGAGATAGCCAGTTGTTGTTCAGGATGAGGAATTTCTCGGTGACCTGATTGAGATGCCTTTCAGGCAGTATGATCTAATTCTTGGCATGGATTGGTTATCCAGGCATGGGGCTGTGGTAGATTGTCAGAAGAAATTTGTTACTTTGAGAATACGTGATGGTAGGAATGTGATCGTATCTAGCGAGAAGAGGTATCTTTCATCCATGTTTGTTTTAGCTGTTTTAGCTAGAAGGATGATTCAGAAGGGATGTGAGGCTTATCTTGCTCATGTTGTAGATACTAGAGTAATGGGGTCACAGCTTGACAATATACCCACAGTTTTCGAGTTTTCAGATATTTTTCTTGATGAGTTGCCTGGGGTACCTCCTGAGAGAGAAGTGGAGTTTGGTATCAATTTTTTGCTTGGTACCACTCCCATCTCTATTACCTCTTATTGGATGGCACCTGCTGAGTTGAGAGAGTTAAAGGTGCAGTTGCAGGAGTTGTTGGAAAAAGGGTTCGTCCACCCTAGTGTATCCTCGTGGAGAGTGCCTATGTTGTTTGTGAAGAAGAAGGATGACACCTTGAGATTGTATATTAATTATAGATAGTTGAATAAGGTGACCATCAAGAACAAGTATCCTTTGCCTCGGATAGATGATCTCTTTGATCAGTTAAAGGGAGCAGCAATATTCTCTAAGATTGATCTGAGATCAAGGTGCCATCAATTGAGAGTCAGAGATGTGGATGTACCCAAGACAACTTTTTGCATGAGGTATGAGCATTATGAGTTTCTGGTGATGCCCTTTGGATTGACGAAGGCACCAACAACTTTTATGGATTTGATGAACAGAGTGTTCAGACCATATTTAGATCAGTTTGTAGTGGTATTCATTGATGACATTTTGGTGTATTCATGTAATGAGGAGGATCATGATATGCATTTGCGGATTATATTGTAGACTCTGAGAGAGAAATAGTTGTATGCTTAGCTGTCTAAGTGTGAGTTCTGGCTCAATCAGGTAGCTTTTCTTGGTCATGTGGTTTTAGCAGAGGGTATTAGAGTTGATCCAAATAAGGTTGAGGCTATCTTGAATTGGAGTCCACCGAAGACTGTGACAGAGGTAATAAGTTTTCTGGGATTGGCAGGCTATTATCATCAGTTTGTGAAAGGTTTTTCTATGATAGCTACACCACTCACTAGATGGATTCAGAAAGGAGTTAGATTTGTGTGGATAGATCGGTGTAAGGCGAGTTTTGAGCAGCCGAGGGAGATGTTGACTTAGGCTCCTGTCCTTACCCTGCCATGGAAGGTAAACCATATGTGATCTCGACAGTTGAAGCCACATGAGCTGAATTACCCGACGCATGATTTGGAATTAGCAGCTATAGTTTTTGCCTTGAAGATTTGGCGGCATTACTTGTATGGGGAAAAGTGTTTCATTTATACGGATCACAAGAGTTTGAAATACCTGGGTGTTTAGAGAGAGCTGAATCTTCAGTAGAGACGGTTGTTAGAGTTGATTAAAGACTTTGACTGTTTGATTGATTATCATCCTGGTAAGGTAAATGTTGTTGATGATGACTTGAGTCAAAAGTCTTTGGCAAGTTTGACTGCTTATTTGCTCTCATTTGAGAGCATTGCATGCTAGATTTGAGTCTTGTGATGATGGTGCTTTGATGGCTCAGTTGCAGTTGAGGCCAGTCTTGTTGGATCATATTAGGGAGGCTCAGTTGGAAAATTGAGAGAATTTAGAAAATTGTATTGGTTTGTCAGAAGGGGGAGAGTCGAGACTTTTCTTGTGAGGGATGGTGGCAGTCTATGGTACAGAGATAGGTTGTATATTCCTGATGATCCAGAATTGAAAAGGATGATATTAGAGGAAGCACATCGTCACTTTATGCTATGCACCCTGAAAGTACCAAGATGTATCAAGACTTGAAGTGACATTATTGGTGGCCAGGTATGAAGAGGGACATTGAAGAGTTTGTATCCAGATGTCTCACTTGTCAGAGAATGAAGGCTGAGCACCAGGTTCCTTCAGGGTTGCTCCAACCTTTATCAGTGCTCAAGTGACAATAGATTTTATGTCTGGACTGCCTTTGACCCAGAAGAAGCATGATGCAATTTGAGTGATAGTTGATCGAATGATGAAGATAACTCATTTTCTTACAATGCGGATGGATTATTCTCTTGAAAGGTTGGCTGAGCTGTATATCAATGAGATAGTGAGGTTGCATGAAGTCCCAGTTTCTTTGGTGTCGGATCAAGATCCCTGGTTTACTTTGAGATTTTGGAAGAGTTTGCATGATGCTTTGGGTTCTCGGTTGTATTTTAGTACTGCTTTCCATCCTTAGACAGATGGACAGTCAGAGAGAGTGATACAGATTCTAGAGGATATGTTGAGGAGTTGTATCATTGATTTTACCGGAAATTGGGACAAATTTTTATTACTGATCGAGTTTGCTTATAACAACAACCATCAGTCCAGTATTGGGATGGCTCCTTATGAGACCTTGTATGGCAGGAGATGCAAGACACCTTTGTGTTGGAATGAGGTTGGAGAAGGTAAACTGGTCGGTCCCGATTTGATTAAGGAAACAGAAGAGAAAGTGAAGGTGATTCGGGGTCATTTGAAAGCAGCTTCAAAATGATAGAAATCCTATTTAGATTTGAAGAGAAGAGACATAAAGTTCAGTGTGGGAGATAAAGTGTTTCTGAAGGTGTCTCTATGGAAGAAGATTCTAAGGTTCGGTCACAAAGGAAAGTTGAGCCCTTGTTTCATAGGACCATATGAGGTATTGGAGAGAGTTGGTCCAGTGGCTTATAGACTAGCTTTACCGCCTGAGTTGGATCAAATTCACAATGTCTTTCATGTCTTGATGCTTTGGAGATACAGGTCTAACCCATCTTATATCCTATCAGTGAAGTCTATTGAGGTGAGTCAATATCTAACTTACGAGGAAGAACCAGTGGCGATTTTGGCACGAGAAGGTAAAGAATTGAGGAATAAGAGGGTGCCACTTATGAAAGTCCTTTGAAGAAATCATGCCACTGAGGAGGCGATATGGGAGAGTGAGCAGACGATGCAGAGTTAGTTTTCCCAATTGTTCCAGACTTGAGAGCAGGTAATTTCGAAAACAAAATTTATTTTAGGGGGAGAGAATTGTAATATCCCAATTTTTTTTGAAAATTTCTAATTTTTGAAATTTTGACAAAATATATTATAATTAAATTGGATAAATTAAATTAATAGTTTTAAATAAAAAATGAAGGGATTTTAAATGAAAAAGTGGAATATATATGTGAAATATATGTAAAATATACATAACATATAAAAGTCAACACTTTTTAAAAGTAAAGCCAAAGTCCAATGGCATTTTTGCAAATAAATTTTAGAAATTAAAAATTAATAAAATAATTCAAAAATAAATTATTTTTGAATGGATGATGAATTTTTAGTCTTTTAATTTTTTTAATAAATAATTGAATAATTAATTATTAAATTATTATAAAATATATATGTGGTTATAATTAAAAGATGAATGGAAAGAGAAAATTTATTTTTAAACTTCTTCTTCTTCTTCTCTAATGGCCGGCCACCATGGATGTTCAGACCAAAGATTTTGATCTTCCAAGCTTCGAAGAATTGAAGAATTTCAAAGGTTTAAAAAGGATTTTTAGAGATTTCCACTTAAAAAAGTAAGTTCTTTAGCTTTTTCTTTGGATTGTCATAGAAATTTTGAATATGTGAGTTTTGGATTTTTGAAGTAGTATGTTATAATTGTTGGAATTGGTGTGTATGAAGTTATTTTGAGTAGTTATTAATGATTTTAAGGTTGAATTGAAGAAATGGTTGAATTTGGATAAAGAATGGTGAAGAGAGAGAATTTAGGGTTATGGACTTTTAGGTTTTGAGAAATCATGGTTTTTAATTGTGCAAATTGATTCTAAATGAGTTGTTTTGGTGCTTAAACTAGTATTTTAAGGTCAAATATTGGATTTGGTTGTGTTTGGTTGGAGTTTGAGAATGGAAGTGTGATTTAGGGTTTTGGAAAATGATTTTTCCAAAGTTGTTGAATTGTATAATTTTATTGGTTTAATCTTGTTCTTTGGTGATATAAGTGATGAATATAATCTTAAAATGATTAATGGATTGTGTTGGAATGAAAAATCTTCAATGGGGGAAGGTTATGCCATTTTGGAATTTTGTAAATAAGAGTGTGTTTTTGTAATGTAAATGGTTTAAATGTGTTAAAATATGTTTCTAATAATATAAATAAACTTAATATATTAAAATGAATGGCCTAATATGAGAATCCAAAGTTAAAGTGAGGTTAGCCTTAAATTTTGGAATTTTGCTTGGTAATTATGGTTTAATATTGGAAATGTCATTAAATGTGATACTAAATGATTATTTGCTATCACATTTGGTTTAGGCATTGAGGGAGGTTGATTTGCTTCATCCAAGTGGTGAAGGGCAAGTTGGAAGGATAGGATTGGAGGTTTTTTTAAGCTTGTTTTGGTTGCTATTTGAGGTAAGTACAAACTTTGAATACATTGGTTATGTTTGCATGACATTTGGGCTTAATACACTTTGAACTTTGAACACATTTTGGTTGAAAAATGTGTTAAGCTACTTGATACATTAGTTATGTATGAATAATATACTATGACATTTGCAATATCATATATGTGTTAAATGCATTATGAAAAGCTATTGATAATGGCTAAATTGTATAAAATGTGAAATATGTGTATTATGTGAAAATGACCCAAAGTGTTTGGGTAATGCAATTTGCTGTATATATATTAAGTGCATTGTTAAAAAGCTATTGGTATTGGCTAGATTACATTAAATGTGATTAATATGTGAATTATGTGAAAATACCCAAAGTAATTGGGTAATGTGTTGTAAATGAAAAAAATGAGGTATAATGTAAAGAGATATGTGGAAACATAATGAAATAAATTGATATCAATATAATAAGAAATGTGAATAAATTGTGTGCCTAGTATGTTATTCAATTTTAGAGTTCTGTGTTTGGCGGCATGCCTATGATTTGCCTATGGGCTAGACACTGAGTGTCACTGTGAAAATATTTTTGAGGTGAAATGACCGGGTCGTAAGCCTTAAAAATAAGTCCTTGAATTTGGGCTGGATGAAATGACCGGGTCATAAGCTCAGACCTAGTTGGACTATTACATTGATATTTTACCTACGGGGCTAGACACATGGTGTCATTATAGACTAAAATAGTAACTCTAGAATTTGAATAGCATATTAGTATCTTTGGGCCCATGTTTATGTTTGTTTTACATAAGATGAAGATATGGTTTATTATTTATTGGAAGTGCTCTTTTTACAGGTTGTGTAATTGATAAATTTTAGGATGTCCAAATTACAAACAAAACTTTGGCGAATTTTTTCTAGAGATTTTCATATAAAATGTTTATTTTGGGTTTCTATAACAAGTAAAGAATATTTATATACTATTTAATTTTATATATTTAGTATTTGAAATTTTAAATTAGAAATGTGAAAATTTTTATTAAATCGACCTGTGATATTTTTATACCGTATATGCATATTTTACATATACTGAAATTATATATTGTACGTATATAGGGTATAAGGGTGTTACAATTCCACCAGAAGTGGGGGTGAAAATTCTCGCTCACATATGGACACAAAAGTGTTGGTTTTGTTCCCAATGAAATATTTATTAAGAAATTTCTCAACCACTATGTCTCATTACTAATCAATTCTAGAGCAATGAACTCTAACCTTGTGGTTTATTTAGCAAAAATAGTTTATATGATTTATTTCCAAGTAATTGTATCACTGCCAAGAGTGAATACATAACCACTAGTAAATTTATCTCATTTGAATATGAAATCCAATTCCATAATTGTATCTACCACATCAGATATCGAAATTCATGGTACCTCTCAAATACTTTATAAGTTGACCAATGTATTGTGCTCATAATTTAGATTGTATATGTATCTGTTTAACATACAAACAACATATGAAATATTAGGTCAAGAAAAATTCATTGAATGCATAAGATTTTTGATAATCTATGCATACTCAAATTAAGAAACAAGATCACTTCTATTTTTCTTTAGCTAAGTGTTAGCACAATAAAGAGCGGTATGACATTGAAATGTCCAAACTTCTTGAGAAGTTTCTTAACTTAATGTTCTTAATATTATACCATCACATTTCCTTTTGATTTTATCATATAAAATTACATTTATTTTACCCATATCTTTCATATCAAATTCAGAAGTAAGAAAGCATTTTGTTTTATGTATTAATTCATGACTAGTACTAAAAATAAGCATGTCATCGACATACAATCATATAATCCCACAATCACTACAAATAAGTTTTATAGAAATAGATTTATCTACTTCAACAAAAGAGAAAATCATCACTAAGAAAAACTTCATCAAATTTCCCATGCCATTGTTTAAGTGATTGTTTCAAATTATATAAAGACTTTAGTATTTTATAAACTTTATTTTCTGGATCAGGAATCACACAACCCTCATGTTATTCCACATAAATTTATTATTCAAAATCACCATATAAAAAAGTTGTTTTAACATCCATTTAGTGAAGAAAACATTTTGTAAATTGAAAGTAAAGCAACAAAATTCAAATAAATTTGGAATTCTAGTTATAGGAGTAAAAATGTCAAAATAGTCTACATTTTATTTTTGAGTAAAACCTTTTGCAAATATGAAGCTTCACTCGAGCATCGGTCCAGGCCACTAGAATGGGAGCTAAAATTCTCATTTGGGCTAAGTCCCAGAAAAAAGTATTGAGGTCACTCTTCCTCATGTTACTCTTGGTTTAGCAAAATTATTTTGAGTCGCCACTTAAATTTATTTTTTTCTTGAAGAAAAGGAAAATTTAAGAAAAAACCCTAAAATAGTAAACTCCAATTTATTCTTTAAGTATCAGAATCACTAAACTTGAACCAAAGAATAGATTTAGAGATTAGGTTTTGACTTAAGTTGAGTAAAATAGTATGACCTATAATTAAATAAAAACTTACAAAATTTTATTTCATGAGGAATGGCAACTAAAAGAATGGAATAACAATTAAAATGTATCAGCAATATTATAACATTCATCCATCCATAAAAAAGAGAAAAAGATAAAGTACAAACCTAAATTTAATTTACAACTTAAAAATCCCAAAACAGATGATCCCAACTATAACCTTATGAATTGTAGGATGGGCATGCATTCCCCAAAGAAATAAAGCAAAATAAAATAAGTTGATAAACAAAGAAAGAGATTAAAAGGAATTAAAAGAGGGAAAGAAAGTTTTTATAATTAAGTGGGCTCAATACTTGGACTGAAACTCTAAATAGGCTTGCATATCCTATTTGAATGGGAATGAAAATTCATGCAATCCTATCTATTTTTCAATGGTGGGCTTTAAACTTATTAATTTTTTTTCCTAGTCTTTAACTAGGCTAACGTAATGTTTAAGCTCAATTTTAGTTTTGCCTTCAATAAACCTACGTCTAAAGTTTAATTTTTTAGGTTTACCTTCAATAAACCTAAGTTTAAAGCTTAATTTTAGGTTTACCTACAATAAGCCTAGTTTACCTTCAATAAACCTATGTCTAAGATTGATTTTTGGTTTATAAAGAATCCAATTTAAAGTTCAAATGATGGAAATCAAGATTTAGGTTCAATTCCAAAAGATTAAAATTTACTTTAAGTTCACATTGTCAAAATTAGGGTTTAAGTTTTGAATTTAAATGATCAAGTTTAACGTAAAGTTCAATTTCAAAAGCTTATGATTTAGTTCCAAAGGATGCATCTTAAATTAAATAAAGTGCATTCCATCATCATCTCATTTAGGAGACAAAGAAAATCAAAATTAGGGTCTTATAACTTTTTTGATGCGTTGGGAGGTAAGGGATTAAGCGTGTGATCAGATCTTAGTTTCACGGTTGGCTAGAGTTTATATTGCTGAGGAAGCAAATTTCTTGGATTTTTTTTAAGGAAAATAAGAATCCAAGGATGTACTAAGCAGATACTTGCTAAGGAACCAAGCTTTAAGCAATTCTTGCTAAGGAAGCTCAAACCTTTTCCTTTAAAGAAGAAAAAAGGGAGAGAGAGAAGGCCAACTAACAATTAGGTTTGCTTTATTAGTCTGTCTATGGAAAGGGTTAAGTGGTCTATTTATAGTGTTTTTGGGGTGAAAATTAGGTAAAAAGGGGTCTAAGCCACTACAACATTGAATTGGTGAGTGGCAGTAGCAAATTACCAAATTACTACAATTTTTGTTACCCATATGGCAGTAGCAAGCCCTATAGTGGCAGCGTACCACAATGGGCTTGATTTTGCCAACAAACTTTCAAAGGCTCATTAGGCAAGTCCAAGATCTGATTGGAGTGATTCTTAATGTCACATGACCATAATAGACTGAATTTTAATATAGGGGGTGAAAAATTAAGGGTTCACAAATAAGTTTGGCTTTATACTTATCAATAAATCCATCAATATTAAATTTCCATTTACAATTCATTCACAAAAAATATTGGGTTTTGCTACATAAGGTAAATCAGAATCAAGTTCTCTTAAATGGCATCTTTTCAAAATGGAGCACCGAAAGAAGATTGCATCTAAAAAATTTAAATGATCAGTAGACCCTTAATTTTGGCCCTAAGTAAAGTTCAATCCAAATTAAAAGGGGCTAAGTCAAATCCAATCTAATTTTAAAAGATTGAATTTAGTCTGGTCCAACTTTAAAAGCATGAATTAAATCCAATCCAATTTGAAAAAGCCTAAAGTTAAGTCTGGTCCGATTTTAAAAAAACCAAAGCGACTTGATCCAGGGTTAAAAAGCCAAGTTCATGATGAAATAGTATAGCCAATTCGCCAAGAGGCTAGCTCATGTGTGAACGGGAATTTTTGCACCCACTCTCATGTGAAATGGTTCTTGCAACTTTGATACTGTTAGGTTTAGGGCCTTAGAGAATACGAGCCTAAACTAGAGAAAATGGGGTTGCCACCCGAATGAGCCAGGAAAATAGAAAGGGGAGGATGACTCGATTCCTAAGGAATCACCAACCCCCTATTAGGTTTGGAAAGTTGGGTACACATGGGAAAGGTGAGAATGACCCAGCACTCCCATAGCGCCCGGTTCATTAAAATCGACCTCTTTTTCAGGTCTAAATATTATTAAATTATTAACTTATTAAAATATCATCCATACTACATACAATTTAAAGTAAATAATCATTGTAAAAAAATTAAAGAAGGTACAAATAAACAAATAAAAATGGACACCCATACAAGATGGAAACACGCCCTTACAATAATGTCCAGTATCCAAAACTAAACAAAATAGGACACCCACCATTTGGTGGAAACATATCCTTTGCATTAATCCCAAAACTTAAAATAGATTGAATTATATTGAGCTTGACAAATGAGGTACTCACGAAGTGGAAACATACCTCTTACATCCTTGAAATCAAAATAAACCAATTAAAATATTCAACCATTCATCACAAATAAAAGTAAATCATCCATCAGAAGCATTCATTAACAAATTAAATGATCAAATCTAGGTTTTAATATTACATTGCATGAAATTAGGGTTTACATATTAAATTAGGATTTTAAGGTGAAATTAGGGTTTTAAAATAAAATTTAGGGTTTTGGAGATCAACTTAGGGTTTTGATTTTAAAAACATGCAAGCAGTGTTTTGGATGGACTAATGTCTTAGATAGGGATGGGTTCTAGACCCAAGAATTGGTTTGGATTCTAGACCTGAAGTTGGTTTGAATTCTGGACACGAGACTGGATTGGATTCAAGACCCGAGGCTAGTTTGGGCTCTAAAATTGAGATTGGATTAGGTTCTGAACCTGAAACTAAATTTGATTTGGGTACTTAGACCGATATTTGATTTGATTTGGTACTTGTACCCGAGATTGAATTTGATTTGGGTATTTGGAATCAAGACTAGATTTGATTTGGATATTTGGACCCGAGACTAGATTTGATTTGGGTACTTGGACCAGAGATTGGATTGAGTTCTGGACCTGAGACTGAATTGGGTTCTGGACCTGAGACTAGATTAGGTTCTTGACCCAAGATTGGATTGAGTTCTAGATTCGAGACTAGATTGGGTTCTTGATCCGAGACTAGGTTTGGGTTCTAGACCAGATATTGAATTTGATTTGGGTACTTAGACATGAGATTGGATTTGATTTGTTTACTTGGACTAGAGATTGAATTTGATTTGTGTACTTAGTCTCGAGACAGGATTTGATTTGGGTACTTAGACCCGAGAGTGGATTTGATTTGGGCATTTGGACCCATGACTAGATTTAATTTGGGTACTTAGACTAGAGACTAGATTTTATTTGGGTACTTGGACCCAAGATTAGATTTAATTTAGGTATATGGACCCAAGATTGGATTTGATTTGGGTACTTAGACCCGAGATTGGATTTCCATAAAATTGTACCGTCAGGATACTTTAACAAATTCAATATAGGTTGGGGATTGTGCCATTGGGATACTTCATGATGCAAGAAAGGATCCCTTGAAGCTAGCAAGTGGACCAATCACTAGGAGCAAGGCAAAGAGATATCAAGCTAGTATGGCTTTGCATATTCAAAAAGAGATTTCCAAAGAGCTTCAAGAATTATCATTCAAGAAGATGGAGATAGAGCTTGAAGAAGGCACACCAAAGCTGATTATGATGCTTAGTGTGGAAGCTAAAGGCTAGCTAAAGAAAGGTCCAACGTGCAAGAAAGGTCCATGGGGGTTCATATAAAGCCTTGGAAAGTAATTTAAGGTCCATGGACAGCCCAAATAGTGTGGGGCATTTCTTTTGTTGAAGGGATTAGTTTGGTTGTTGCCATACTTTATATTTTCCTTATTGGATTAGGATTTTGTTTCCATACTTTATATTTTCCTTAGTGGATTAGGATTTTGTTTCCATACTTTATATTTTCCTTAGTGGATTAGGAATGTTTTCCTTATGCAATTAGGAATGTTTTCCTTATGCAATTAGGAATGTTTTAGTTTTCCATATGCAATTAGGAATTTTGTAACCTTATTTAAGGGCACTATTAGGCCGAATTTCAGACAACAACAATTAATAAAAAATTTTGAATTCTTCTACAAGTTCTTCTTGTGAATTTTCATGTGAGAGAGATTAGAGGGGATTCTTTAATTCTTTCTTTGCATCAAGAATTAGGTTTACTTATCAACAAGAGTTGTTGCATTTTCCTTCTTCTTACCAACTAAATCCTTCAATCATAGTGAGTTCGCGTCTTTTTATGGGCGTTGGGTTCCTTAGGAGGTGATTATCAAGTTTCAAGGAGTTCTCTACCATTGTTATACGTTGGGTTTGCTGCCATCATTGCTAAGGGTCCACGTCATTTGGTATCAGAGCCTTGCTACAAGGTAATTTTTATCTACTTTGTCTTTCTAGGGTTTGTTAATTTAGGTCTTTTAAATTTCTGCGTTTTAGGGTTCTTAGAGAGTCTAGTCTTTAATTTTCGAAAAAAAAGTCATATATCAATTCTGATCAAGGCCGAATTGAAGGAGGGTATTCTTAGGGTGAAAACAAAACCTAGGAAAGGATTCTTGGAGAATTTTGAAACCAAGAATTAGGGTTCTTGAAAGAAAGCAAATGCTAGAGTTTGTGTTCAAGTTTGATTTCGATTTGATCTTGAGTGAATCTAGGGTTGCGAATTAAGTCCAGATTTTGAAAAGTCCTTGGAAGTAAATTAAGTCCCGAATCAAGAGGATAGTGAGAGGAAGCAAAAAAAAAAAAAAAAGAGTACAAAACCACCTCAACAAAAATTGTTTGATATTCTTGCTATTTGGGTGCTAAGGATCAATCTAGGTGGGTGAGAAGTAATAAAATTTTTGGGCGAAAAATTTCACCTTTTGAGGGGCTTTTGGAATTCGAAAATCAGACCTTAATATTCATGTTATTTGAGTGTTATATGTGGGAATTAGAGTCTAAAAGCTAGCGCTTTGGGTAGAATTGATTAGGTCCATAAAGCAGCTTGCCAAGTGTGGGTTGTTTTTGATTCATTATATCCAAATTTGTCTTATTTATTGGCTTCATTGTTTTTGATTTCTTTATCTAACTTTTAATTCCATTACATTGCTAAGTAACATTTGCTTGTGTCGATACTTGGATCTATATCGTGTAGTGCAAATTACCTTGCATTGCCTTCGGATACTTTGTCTTGTTTTCTATCTAGTTCTAGGATTTAGGTTCTAGTTTCTGGAACGACTTGACAATTGTTGGTTGGTGAGCTTGGTTCTAAAGTGCAATCAAGGAAGACAAGAAAAGTGAGGTAATTCTAAACACTTGAGTGAATTTCGATTATTACTAATCTTGTTTCTTTGAGTTTGTTTGTTTGTTAACATGGCTAGAAAAGGAGAAGAGACTAGCAAAGAAGGAGCTATGGCCGAAAGCTTGGCTAGGCTTAATGAGACTTTGGCAGCAATGCTTGGTCGAATGGAGATGATGGATACTAGATTGCAAGAGAATGCAGCACGACAAGCACAACAAATTCAGCAAGTGCAACAAGGGCAGCCAGCCGCACATCCAAATCCCATAGTGTGATCTAGAAGAGTGCTTAGGAGAGAAGGGCAAGGAAATCTTGAAGCCCTAGAAGCAGCCGAAAGGGTAGAAGATGAAGATGAAGGTGGAAAAGAACCTACCACTGATGGTGACCTTACTTCCATCAAGATGAAGATTCCTTCCTTTGAAGGGAAGAATAATGCAGAAGAGTTCATAGAATGGGAGAGGAAAGTTGAGCAGATTTTCGAATGCCATCACTACACCGAAGAGAAGAAATCAGTTTTGGCAGCCATAGAGTTCAAAGGGTATGCTATCTTTTGGTGGGATCAATTGAAAGCTAATAGAAGAGGGAAAGGTATGAGGCCTATTCCTGAATGGTCAACCTTGAAAGAACTAATGAGAAGCCGATTTGTACCATCTCACTACATTCAGGATTTGTACAATCAACTAGCAAGACTAGTTCAAAGTGGAAGAAGTGTGGAAGAGTACCACAAAGAGATGGAGATGATCATGGCTAGGGCAAATATTGTTGAAGATGAGGACAAGAAGATGTCACGATTTCTTGGGGGATTGAATTTGAACATAGCCAATGAATTGGAGATGTATGAATTCAACACAATGGAAGAGTTAGTTCAAAAGGACATGAAGATAGAGAGAAGATTGAAGAATAAAGCTATTTCGAAAACTGGCTACTCTAAAGCTAGTGAAAAATTTTCAAACTTCAAGGGTTCAAGTTCGAGTGGAGGTTCCTACAAAGGGGATTACAAGGGTTCTTTCCAAAAGAATTCTTCCTACAATCCTAATTTCAAGAAGCCAAATGATGGGGATGCAAAAACAGCCAAGGAAACACTTTCTAGACCTACTCCAAGTAGGAAAATTAAATGCTACAAGTGTTTGGGAAATGGACACATTGCTTCTCAATGTCCGAATAAGAGGATTGCTACCCATGAAGGGGAAATTGAATTAGAATCTGAACATGAAGAAGAAGAGGAGGCTGAATGTGGTGATAGGGCTGAATATGATGAAGAGGTTTGGGAGAATCAAGTCTTGAATGCTGAACATGGAGAGATGTTTGTTACTAGAAGAGCCTTGAATATTCAAGTCAAGGAAGAAGGCTTGGATCAAAGGGAGAATCTTTTCCACTCTAGGTGTTTGGTGAATGGCAAGGTTTGTACACTTATCATTGATGGTGGAAGTTGTACCAATGCTGCTAGTACTACAATGGTGGATAAATTGGGGTTAGCTTTTTTTAAACATCCCAATCCTTACAAGTTGCAATGGTTCAATGACAGTGGGGAAGTAAAAGTGTTGAAGCAAGTCAAGGTACCATTCTCCATTGGGTGGTATAAAGATGAGGTTTTGTGTGATGTAGTGCCAATGCAAGCTGGACATTTGCTATTAGGAAGACCATGGCAGCATGATAGAAGGGCACAACATGATGGCTTTTCTAATAAGTATACCTTTACTTATGAAGGAAAGAAGGTTGTTCTAGCACCATTATCACCTCAAGAGGTGTATGAAGATCAGAAGAGGATGCTAGAGAGGGAGAAAGAAGTTTCGGCCAAATGAACCAAGGGGGTTCAAATTCGGCCAATGATGTTTCTTCAACACCCAAGGGTAATTCTAAGGGTAGGGAGAGAGAAAATAATAAAGTGAGTGAGTGCAGAAAGGGAAAAGAGGCCGAGAGTCAAAATAAAGTAAGCAAACAAATAAATGGCCCATTGGTGAGAGAAAATAAGCTAGGAGAAAAAACAAAACATACTTTTTATGCAAAAGCAAGAGAGATAAATGTAGGGCAGCCTGTACTCATTATTATGTATAAAGAATCGTTACTTGTTGACAGTGAAGAATCTCTTGATTCTTTACCTTCTAGTTTTGTGTCTTTGTTGCAGGATTTTAAGGATGTGTTTCCTTAAGACCTTCCTAGTAGTTTGCCGCCATTAAGAGGGATTGAACATCAAATTGATTTCATACCCGATTCTACAATTCCAAACCGGCCAGCATATAGGAGCAATCCTATGGAGACAAAAGAGATGCAAAGACAAGTTGAAGAGCTTTTGGAGAAAGGCTTGGTTCGCGAGAGCCTTAGTCCTTGTGCCGTTCCAGTCTTATTAGTACCCAAGAAAGATGGTTCTTGGAGGATGTGTGTTGATTGTAGGGCTTTGAACAAGATTACTGTGAAGTATAGACATCCCATTCCTAGACTTGATGACATGTTGGACGAATTGCATGGGGCGAAATATTTCACAAAGATTGATCTTATGAGTGGTTATCATCAAATTCGCATGAAGCCGGGAGATGAATGGAAGACTGCCTTCAAAATGAAATATGGTTTGTATGAATGGTTAGTTATGACTTTTGGTTTATCTAATGCACCTAGTACTTTCATGAGATTAATGAACCATGTTTTGAGAGCTTATTTAGGTAAGTTTGTGGGAGTTTACTTTGATGATATTCTAATTTATAGCAAAACTGAGGAAGAACATGTTGAACATGTTAGGAAAGTGCTTAAAATCCTTAGGGAGCAAAACCTTTATGCTAAGCTTAAGAAGTGTTCTTTTTGTCTAGATAGGGTTGTTTTTCTTGGTTTTGTTGTAAGTATGCAGGGAATTGAAGTTGATCAAGAGAAGGTGGAAGCTATCCAAGAGTGGCCGAATTCTTCAAGTGTGACAGAAGTGAGGAGTTTTCACGGATTGGCAAGCTTCTATAGGAGATTTGTCCCTAATTTCTCTACATTGACAGCCCCCTTGACTAGCATAATCAAGAAAGAAGTGGGATTCATTTGGGGCAAGGAGCAATATGAAGCATTTGATGCTTTGAAAGAGAAGCTTTCTACTACACCCATTTTAGCTTTACTTAACTTTGATTCTACTTTTGAAATTGAATGTGATGCTTCTGGTGTAGGTATTGGAGTTGTTTTGATGCAAGAGAAGAAGCCCATTGCATACTTTAGTGAAAAGCTTAATGGAGCAAAGCTGAATTATTCAACTTATGACAAGGAGCTATATGCTTGAAAGTATGGGAGCATTATTTGCTGCCCAAGGAATTCGTGATCCATTCAAACCATGAATCATTGAAGCATTTGAGAGGGCAAGGCAAGTTGAATAAAAGACATGCAAAATGGGTTATGAAGATTGAGAAGTTTCCTTATGTGATCAAATACAAGCAAGGTAAAGACAATGTAGTGGCAGATGCACTTTCAAGGAGGTACGCTTTACTTAATGTTTTGAGTACTAAATTGCTTGGATTTGAATGTATAAAGGACTTATATGTTGGTGATTCTGATTTCGGCAATGTTTATGATGCTTGTGAGCATGGTGCTTTTAATTCTTTCTATAGACATGATGGGTTTTTGTTTAAGGGTTCAAAATTATGCATGCCTAGATGTTCTATGAGAGATTTGCTAGTATTAGAATCACATTGTAGGGGTTTGATGGGGGGCATTTTGGAGTTGATAAGACTTTAGACATGCTGAATGAACACTTTTATTGGCCAAATATGAAAAGGGATGTAATTCGGATTTGTAAGGCTTGTAGGCAAGCTAAGTCTAAATCTATGCCTCATGGTTTGAATATGCCATTACCCGTTCCTAGTTCTCCTTGGATGGACATTAGTATGGACTTTGTTTTAGGATTACCAAGGACTAAGAGGGGAAGCGATAGCATATTTGTGGTTGTTGATAGGTTTAGTAAGATGGCACACTTTATCCCATGTCATAAGAGTGATGATGCTAGTTTAGTGGCCGAACTCTTCTTTAGGGAGGTGGTTCAAATTCATGGGATAACAAAATCCATAGTTTCTGATAGAGACACTAAGTTTTTGTCTCACTTTTGGCGTGTGCTTTGGGGAAAGTTAGGTACCAAGTTGTTATTTTCCACCACTTGTCATCCTCAAACGGATGGACAAACAGATGTAGTAAACAGAACTTTAGGTACCATAATGAGAGCTTTAGTGGGTAAGAATTTGAGTTCTTGGGAATATTGTTTGCCATTTATTGAGTTTGCTTATAATCGTGCTATTCATTCTTCTACAGGATATTCACCTTTTGAGCTTGTTTATGGTTTTAACCCACTAACAGTTTTGGATCTTGTTTCTTTACCTTCTCATGAGCTTGTTAGTTTAAATGGTGAGAAGAAAGCTAAATTGGTGAAAGAGATACATGAGAAAGCAAGGGCGAATATTGAGAAAAGGAACAAGAGATATACTGATTCTGCAAATAGAGGGAGACGTGAGATTAAGTTTCAAGTAGGAGATTGTGTTTGGGTGCATTTTCGAAAAGATAGGTTTCCTAACCAAAGGAAGAACAAGTTGCAAGCAAGGGGAGATGGCCCATTCCAAGTGCTGGAGAAGATTAATGACAATGCCTACAAGATCAACTTACCAGGTACGTATAATGTTAGTGCTACTTTCAATGTAAGTGATCTTTCTCCTTTTGATGATGCAGATTTGAGGATAAATCTTTTTGAAGAGGGGGAGAATGATGCAAGAAAGGATCCCTTGAAGCTAGCAAGTGGACCAATCACTAGGAGCAAGGCAAAGAGATATCAAGCTAGTATGACTTTGCATATTCAAGAAGAGATTTCCAAAGAGCTTCAAGAATTATCATTCAAGAAGATGGAGATAGAGCTTGAAGAAGGCACAACAAAGCTGATTATGATGCTTAGTGTGGAAGCTAAAGGCTAGCTAAAGAAAGGTCCAACATGCAAGAAAGGTCCATGGGGGTTCATATAAAGCCTTGGAAAGTAATTTAAGGCCCATGGATAGCCCAAATTGTGTGGGGCATTTCTTATGTTGAAGGGATTAGTTTGGTTGTTTCCATACTTTATATTTTCCTTATTGGATTAGGATTTTGTTTCCATACTTTATATTTTCCTTAGTGGATTAGGATTTTGTTTCCATACTTTATATTTTTCTTAGTGGATTAGGAATGTTTTCCTTATGCAATTAGGAATGTTTTCCTTATGCAATTAGGAATGTTTTAGTTTTCCATATGCAATTAGGAATTTTGTAACCCTTATTTAAGGGCACTATTAGGCCGAATTTCAGACAACAACAATTAATAAAAAATTTTGAATTCTTCTACAAGTTCTTCTTGTGAATTTTCGTGTGAGAGAGATTAGAGTGGATTCTTTAATTCTTTCTTTGCATCAAGAATTAGGTTTACTTATCAACAAGAGTTGTGGCATTTTCCTTCTTCTTACCAACTAAATCCTTCAATCATAGTGAGTTCGCATCTCTTTATAGGTGTTGGGTTCCTTAGGAGGTGATTATCAAGTTTCAAGGAGTTCTTTACCATTGTTATACGTTGGGTTTGCTGCCATCATTGCTAAGGGTCCGTGTCACTTCACCAAATTTGATATAGGCTGGGTTTGTGCCATCAGGATACTTCACCGAATCCGATATAGGCTGGATAGTAGATGCTTCAACAAATTTGTCTAAAAATGTCCGCCTTTATATAAATGGATCTTTATTTTGATCTTCTATTCTTGGGTATGGACCTCTAACTCTTCTAGCTAGGCTGACCTCTTGTCAATTGAGGCTGTAGGATTTCTTCTAGCCGCTTGTTCCATTCTTCAATGGATCGACTTCAGCTCTTTTAGTTGTCATATGAGAGATTTGGCTTTCTTCTAGCCGGTTGTTCCATTCTTCAATGGATTTGGCTGATCTTCTGTCATCAAAGAGTTCTGGCTTTCTTCTAGCCATCAACTTCAGCTCTTCTACCCAAACATCATGTTTGTATCTTTAAATGTTGGATCTTCACCCTTCACAATGGATTTTCATCCTTGAACTTTGGGTGTTCACCCTTCAATATGGATATTCATCCTTGGACATTGAGTCTTCACCCTTTAAAAATGGATCTTCATCCTTTGGATATCGAGTCTTCATCCTTCAAAAATGGATCTTCATTCTTTGGACATTGGGTCTTCACCTTTCAAATTGGATCTTCATCCTTTGGACATCGAGTCTTCACCCTTCAAAAATGGATCTTCATTCTTTGGACATCGGGTCTTCACCCTTCAAAATGGATCTTCATCCTTTCGACATCAGGTCTTCAGCCTTCAAATTAGATCTTCATCTTTAGACATTGGGTCTTCACCCTTTAAAATGGATCTTCATCCTTTGGACATTCGGTCTTCACCCTTCAAATTGGATCTTCATCCTTTGGACATTGAGTCTTCACCTTTCAAAATGGATCTTCATCCTTGGACATTTGTCCTGCATTGGCTTTAACTCTTCTAGTTAAACTGATCTTTTGTATCTTTCTTCTTGTTCCATTCTTTTATTTCTTCCTTTTTGCAAAAAAATTAGTTATTTTTTAGCTAGACCTCATATCCTTTCTTTACCCCCCGTGTGGCAAAATATTGAAAGTTTGGAAATATTTTGTACATGCATAAACTCAAAAATTGAAAAGAGGAAGTTTTGCCCCCTGTGTGACAAAATATTGAAATTTTAAAAATGTTTTGTACATGCATAAAATCAAAAATTGAAAAGAGGAAGTTTTGCCCCCTATGTAGGCTCAAACCAATGATTTCGTTCCCATACAGGCTCTGATTGATGTTTGTGTTTTATCTAGTTCCTTGCACAAGCCTGCATCTCTTCTTTCTTTTGCAATGGCCCTTCCATCCCCCCCTGATTCCATATTTTCTTCTTAATGTTTGCTTCGTAGTGTTTTGTTGTTCATTTTGACAAAGAATGGACAATTCAAGACAACAAAATGCAATGTGATATACTCATATATGCATGATATGCATGAATAATACTTACAGTGGTTCCATTGACTCACAAATTGAGGTGATCAGCTGAAGTGCTCCCATTGATTCATTCCAGATGGCCGTTCAGGTTTTGCATTAGCACAATAAAAGACTACACATCTATGACTTTATTTTTAAAATATTGGAAACATGTATAATGGGGGCCCAAACATGGTAGTTAAAGACATGAGAGACATCCATTTCAACATATTTGGTCGGCAACTTCTTTACCACATGACCTTAGAAGTGATCCTTTCATTGGCCCACTTTTGCTCAATATGTCCTTTGAGGTTCGACAGTGCAACACACTTCCCTAAGCTTGAAGGCTTGTTAAGACAAAAACACCCCTTTTTTTTAAATCATTCAAATCACATGTTGGCTTTATCAAATCAGTGTCATTATAACTCAGAGCTTGGTTTTTTCAAATTAACACATTTATAACATGATAACCCTAGTTACCATACTAAACTCGAGAATCAATTCTATTTGAGCAAGAACTGTTGCACTTCAGATAGGCATATACACATTACTTGGCCAAAGGTCTCATTTGGTAATATTATCTATCTCATATGCATGCATTTTCAAACAATCTCCACTAATAGACTCTACCTACCAAAAGAGATCAACAGGTCTTTAATAGGCTTGAAATAGGGTCTATAAGGGACATGGTTTAAGTGAATAGCCTTTTTAAATTGAAGTTGATGTAACACTATAGACAAACCTTTACACTCTAAACTCTTAGTTGGAACCATATGTTGTTGGAAGTATTCTTAAACTCTGGGCATTACTTTCATCTTCTAGATGTCTTGTTATCTTGCTTCATGAAAATTCAAAACTTGAAATCTTACTTCATGAAAAGATAGATCATGTCTTTTTGGTAGACATCTGGATTTAATTAGTACGATCTTGATCTCTCATTTTTTTTTTTGCAAAAGCCCAGGACCATTATTCCGTCCTTTTCCCTTTTTGGAATAATAAATCTACTACTTTCAAGATTATGGACTTGGAGCTGTGATGGATAAAATGAAAGATGGACTTTCTCTTATTTCTTTGATTTTATTTGAGTCTTTGGCTGGGCTGGACCAATCCAAGTTAATCTATCCTCGTAAACTAAGTGGAAGTCTTTCACTACTTCAGGTAAAAAAAACTCCGTTAGCTTTCTGAACAGCCCTCTTTTTTGGATTTTATTTTACTTTATTTTTTCCTTTTTTTGTCCTAGTTTTTAAGAGAGTTGTCTTGATTGCACCATTATATGCTTTTGACTATGGATGAGTGGAGTAGAGTGAGTCTGCTTCAGTGAGAATGAGTCCTTCATTATCCCGAATTTATCTCAATGATGAAAGAGATCAAAAATATTAAATCTAGTTCACGTAAACTTTAACTATCTTTATGGTCTTGACTATGCATGCTTTTTCTTGAACTTCTTGCCCCTCTATCTCAGTGATTATTAGACTTATCATAAGTTTCTCATCAAAATAACATAAGTTATCAGGCTTACAAGCCAATAAAAAGCAAGCTAAAATCTTATGAAGGCTCAACGGGACAAACTAAGGATTGATGTTAATATGGTGGATACTAGTTATTGGCTCAACAAATAAAGCCTAGATCATCTTCCTCTTAAATGAGTAGAGTTTAATTTCACCTTGAATATTTGTCAAAGCATGTTCTAAGATCAACTAGAACCTAGACACCTGTAATTATGCAGGAGCCCTCTCTAAGTAAGCATACAAAGCTCAATGCTATAGAAAAAACTCCCTCACCTAGGAAAGTTATTCGAATTATAATACATAGATATACAAATTTATAAATATCAAGCTAGATTTGCCATTGGTTGAGCACTAAAATGAATAAAAAAATTTAATGAAAGTAATTTATTCAAACAATTCTTAATTTGAAAAAAAACATAATTTTTTTAGAAAACATTAAAGAAAGAGGACCAAACAAGCCAAGGGAAGTTTGTTGAGTTAGAGTAAAAAAAAGTGCTTCATCTACTTGGACCCATCAGGAGTAAGGATTATGCTAGCTTGGGTCCTTTTCAATTGCTTAAGGACAACATCATCTTCTTCCTTCTTTCCTTCTATCTCAACATCTCTACCTTCGTCAGTCTTTACTTCTTTTGGAGGAGCTTTTTCATAGGGCTTGATGCGGAACCCTATGGCAATGAAGGCCTCAAACCCCAATGCACGATTGATAGAAGAAAAACCAAGAACGAAGGAAAAACCACCTTCTAAAGCACCCAGTTGCTTAGCAAAGCACGAACACTTATAACGGAAGGATTTAAGAAGCTCAAATTAGAAGAACGCCACAATCGAAATTGATAAGTAAATCTAATTCTTGATGCAATAAAAAGAAAAAGAGAATCCACTCCTGTTCTATGATGGCCGAAATTTTCAATAAGAAAATTGAGAATATAATTTGTCATAAATTGTGCTTACAAGAAAAATAATGCCCTATTTATACTAAAAGGCACACATAAATTCGAAACCCTAATTCTAATGGGAAAAGGAAAGCTACAAAGTCAAAATCCTAACCCATTAAGGAAAATATAAAGGATGGAAACAAATTAATATTTTGAAATAACTAAATAGGAAACCACACATCCTAACCCACTAAGAAAAATATAAAGTATAAAAAAAGGGCCAAACTAAAACCCTTTAAAATAAGAACACGCCCCACACTATTTGGGCTGTCCATGGGCCTTAAATTACTTCCCAAGGCTGTATATGAACCCCCCCCATGGACCTTTTTGCATGTTTGACCTCTTTAGCTAGCCTTTAGCTCCCATATTCACACTAAGCATCATAATCAGCTTTGGTGTGCCTTCTTCAAGCTCTATTGTGCACTTTTCCATTGCCATTTCAGTCACTTCCTTTGAAATTTGATCTTGAATATGCAATCCCATAGCTTCTCCAAACTTCTTAGCTCTGCTCCTAGTCAATGGCCCATTTGGAAGCAACAATGGATCCTTACCTCGTGGCTGGTTCGTATCATTCTCCCCCTCTTCAAAAAGATTTGTCCTCAAATCTGCATCATCATAAGGAGATAAATCAGACACATTAAAAGTAGTACTAACACCATACTCACCAGGCAAGTTTATCTTGTATGCATTATCATTGATCTTTGCCAACACTTGAAATGGACCATCACCACGTGCATCAAGCTTATTCTTCCTTTGATTTGGAAACCTCTCCTTTCGGAAGTGTACCCAAACCCAATTTCCAGGAGCAAACACTATCTTCTTGCGTCCTCTATTCGCTCGATCAGCATATGACTTGTTCTTTTTCTCCATATTAACTCGAGCTTTCTCATGCATAGCCTTCACCAATTATGCTTTCCTGTCTCCATCTAAACTAACAAGCTCATGTGAAGGTAAAGGAATAAGATCAAGTATAGTTAATGGGTTAAAACCATAAACAAGCTCAAATGGCGAATAACCTGTAGAAGAATGAATAGAACGATTATAAGCAAACTCAATAAAAGGTAAACAATCTTCCCAAGCAGCCAAATTCTTTCCCACTATAGCTCTCAACAATGTACCAAGTGTACGATTAACTACCTCTGTTTGCCCATCTGTTTGTGGATGACAAGTAGTAGAAAACAAAAGCTTAGTTCCTAATCTACCCCATAAAACTCTCCAAAAATGGGACAAAAACTTAGCATCTCTATCAGGCACAATAGTCCTAGGCACCCCATGTAGTCGAACTACTTCTCTAAAGAACAAATTAGGTACCCCAAAATGTCCCATCAATCCCCCATAATGAGATTCTAACACAAGCAAATCACGCATGGAACATTTAGGCACACATAATTTATTTCCCTTAAACAAGTATCCATCATGCCTATAAAATGAATTAAAAGCTCCATGTTCACATGCAACATACACATTGCCAAAATCAACATCACCTACATATAAGTCCTTAACGTACTCAAAACCAAGCAATTTAGTACTCAACACAGATAGTAATATATATCTTCTAGACAACGGATCAGCCACTATATTATCCTTTCCTTGCTTGTATTTAACAATATCAGGGAATTGTTCTATAAATTCTATCCACTTACCATGCCTCTTGTAAAACTTACCTTATCCCTTCAAGTGTTTGAGGGACTCATGATCCGTATGTATCATGAACTCCTTTGGAAGGAGGTAGTGCTGCCACACATCCAATGCTCTCACCAAGGCATACAACTCCTTATCATAAGTGGAATAGTTCAATTGTGCACCATTGAGTTTCTCACTAAAATAGGCTATGCGCTTTTTCTCTTGCATCAATACAGCTCCAATACCTACACCAGAAGCATCACACTCAATCTCAAATGTACTCTCAAAATTAGGTAATGATAAAATAGGAGCGGATGTCAACTTCCCTTTTAGGTAGTTGAAGGCTTTTTGTTGCTCCTCTCCCCATTGGAACCCAACTTCCTTTTTGATTATGCTAGTTAACGGTGCTGCAATAGTAGAAAAGTTCTTCATGAACCTCCTATAGAAAATAGCCAATCCATGAAAGCTCCTCACGTCCGTCACACTCTTTGGAGTAGGCCACTCCTTTATAGCTTTCACTTTCTCTTCATCTACTTCAATGCCTTGCGCATTCACAACAAAACCAAGAAACACAAGCCTATCTATGCAAAATGTGTATTTCTTAAGCTTGGCATATAAGTTTTCATTTCTCAATACTTCCAAAACTAGCCTAGCATGCTCAACATGGTCATCCAAAGTTTTACTATAAATCAGAATATCATCAAAATAGACTACAACAAATTTGCCCAAATAAGCTCTCAAAACATGGTTCATTAGTCTCATAAAAGTACTAGGTGCATTAGACAACCCAAAAGGCATTACTAGCCACTCATATAGATCATATTTAGTTTTAAATGCTGTTTTCCATTCATCACCAAGTTTCATACGAATTTGATGATATCCACTCATAAGATCAATTTTAGAAAATACCTGGCACCATGCAGCTCATCCAACATGTCATCAAGTCATAATATTAGATGCCGATACTTCACTGTGATCTTATTTACAGCCCTACAATCAATATACATTCTCCACGTGCCATCCTTCTTTGGAACCAACAACACAGGAACAGCACACAGACTCAAACTCTCTCTAATCAGCCCTTTCTCCAGTAACTCATCTACTTGCTTTTGCATCTCTTTCATTTCCATGGGATTACTCCGGTAAGCTGGTCTATTTGGGATGGTAGAACTAGGCACGAAGTCTATTTGATGCTCAATTCCTCTTAGCGGTGGCAATCCACTAGGTAATTCATCTGGAAACACATCCTGAAAATCCTGCAACAAAGACACAAATATAGAAGGTAAACTATCAAGCGAAACATTAGTGTCAGCAAACAAAGTTTCTTTGTATCTAATGAACAATAATGGCTGCCCAATAGACATTGCAAAATTAACCTCTCTCGCTCTTGCATAAAAAGTTTGTTTTGCTCTCCCTTCTTTCTTATTTTCTCTCACCAA
Organism: Garcia nutans; assembly: GCA_947685225.1. NCBI lineage: Eukaryota > Viridiplantae > Streptophyta > Magnoliopsida > Malpighiales > Euphorbiaceae > Garcia > Garcia nutans. The sequence continues at coordinate 1,393,980 of CANTUV010000091.1, forward strand.
TGGGCCATTTATTTGTTTTGTTTCTTTTCTAGCCTCTTTTCCCATTTTCTTTTCACTCTCACTCACCTTATCATGTTCTCTCAAACACCCTTTAATTTTTGAATTGGTAGCCCCAACTTTCCTCTCTGCCTCAATCATCTTTCTTTGATCTTTATACACTTCTAGGGGTGATAATGGAACAAGAGTGACCTATTTTCCTTCATAGGTAAATGTGTACCTATTAGAAAACCCATCATGTTGCGCTCTCCCATCGTATTGCCACGGTCTGCCCAACAACATATGTCCAGCTTGCATAGGAACTACATCACAATCAACTTCATCTTTATACCAGCCTATTGAAAATGGTACCCTTACTCGCTTAGTTACTTTCACCTCACCACTATCATTAAACCACTGCAACTTATAAGGATTGGGATGCTTCATAAATTCTAACCCCAATTTTTCAACCATAGTAGTACTTGCAGCATTAGTACAGCTCCCACTATCAATAATAAGTGTACAAACCTTATTATTCACTAAGCATCTAGTATGAAAAATATTATCACGCTGTACTAGGCTTTCCTCTTTCACCTGCATATTCAATGCACTCCTAGCAATTAACAATTCACCATGCTCAGCTAACAAAGTACAATCAACATGCTCATCACTACCAACATCATCATATATAGGAGAATCAAAGTTCCCAACATCATCATTATCATTATCACTAGGTTCAGAATCAGACACAACATCACCATCATCTGTAGCAATCATAACTCTTTTATTTGGACATTGGGATGCAATATGCCCATTCCCTAAACACTTAAAACATTTAATCTCCCTACTAGGAGTGGTAGTGTTAGGTGTACCTGTTTGCTTGTTTGGACCACTAGATAGCCCTTTTCCACTGGAGGTTGCAGCATTGCTTTTCTGGAATGAATTCTTGAACTCTCCTTTCTCTCCACCCTTATTGGCTGAATTTGCCCCACCATTATATTGGGGTCCTCTATAGGCTGAATTACTCCCAAACACATTTTGTGGTCTCTCATAGCCAAGTTTGGTGGAACTCTTGCTCTTTAACCTCCTCTCTATCTTCATAGCTTTATCAACCATCTCCTCCATGGTATTGTAATCATACATGTCCAACTCACTTGCAATATTCTGATTAAGTCCTCCAAGAAATCTAGACATCATCCGTTGTTCATCTTCCTCAATATTGGTTCTAGCCATGATCATCTCCATCTCCTTGTGGTATTCTTCTACACTCTTGCCACCTTGCACCAGTCATGCTAAGCGATTATAAAGATCCCTATAATAATGAGAAGGGATAAAACGCTGCCTCATCAGGTCTCTCAACTCCTCCCATGCGGGTACGGCTCTCAACCCCTTGCCTCTTCTAGTGGATTTTAGTTGATCCCACCAGAATGTTGCATAACCCTTGAACTCCACAGCTGTAATGTGTGACTTCTTTTCTTCAGAATAATTATGGCACTAAAAAATTTGCTCTACTTTGCGCTCCCATTCAATGTATTCTTCAGCATTATTGTTCCCTCTAAATTCAGGAACCTTCATTTTGATGGAAGTCAAATCATTATCATTGATAGGTGCTTGATAAATTCCAGCTTCTCCTTCTTCAAATCCATAATCAGCCACACGGCCTCTCTCATATGCACCTCTTGGTGCCCTCCTCCTAATTGGCTCTTCTCTCTCTTCAGCTCTTACTGGTTGTAGAATTCTCTGTGGTAGCCTTAATGGAGTAGGTTGTTGTGCTTGCATTAAGTGTTCCATGGACTGCTGCAAGCTAGCCAACATATTTGCTATTCTTTCCATATTGTCCTCATTTGCTTGCTTGTACGTCTCAAGATCATCTGCAATATCCCGGATACTCATCTCTTCTTTCTCAACAGCTATGCCTTTATCTCTACTAGAATTGCTACTCATTATCTCATAAAACAAAGAACTCACCTTCGATAATTCTTCGATTGCACTTCAGAACAAAGGCTCACAAATCAATCACCAAGCATGGTCAAGGGAACTAGAACCTAAATCCTAGAATGACACCTAGAAAGAAACTTGACAAATTTGGAGGCAACACAAGAAAATTTTGTGTCACACAATTATATCAACCATAGTATAGAATCAAACAAATAATACTCTAGCAATGTCACGGAATCAAAACGGTAGCTCAAACAAGAAATAGAAACAAAGAGGTCAAAAATTATGACGAATCTGGTCAAAATGTATCAAAACCAACTCACCTTAGCAAGTTAGTTTATGGACCTAATAATTCTACCCAAGAAAGCTAGTATCAAGACTCCTCAAGAATTCAAAATTTAAAAAGGAAACTTCCAAATCAGCAAGAAAAACATAATAAAACAGCCCCTCAATTGACCGAAATTGGTGGCCAAAATTTTGATTACTTTCAACCTGATCCAAAATGATTCTAATACCTTAAATTACTAGAAAAGCAAAGAATTTTTATTGAAGTGATTTTGTACTTTTTTTTAAGGATCTGGTCATTATCCTTGGATCACCAACGAAACACAAAGCCTTTAGTCCAATTTATACCCAATTCGGAATAAGAAAAACGTATTTCGAATCAAAAGGCAAGAACACAATTTCAAAATTGAACAAAGAATTCTATAACCCTAATTTCGAAAATCCAATTAGAACCCTAACGGAACAACTAAAACAACCCTAGAAAGACAGATAGATAAAGATTTACTTGTAATTGGCTCTGATACCAAATGACGCGGAACCCTATGCCAATGAAGGCCTTAAACCCCAACGATGATTTATAGAAGAAAAACCAAGAATGAAGGAAAAACCACCTTCTAAAGCACCCAATTGCTTAGCAATGCACAAACACTTATAACGGAAGGATTTAGGAAGCTCGAATTAGAAGAACGCCACAATCAAAATTGATAAGTAAATCTAATTCTTGATGCAATCAAAAGAAAAAGAGAATCCACTCCTGTTCTATGATGGCCGAAATTTTCAATAAGAAAATTGAGAATATAATTTGTCATAAAGTGTGCATACAAGAAAAATAATACCCTATTTATACTAAAAGGCACACATAAATCCGAAACCCTAATTCTAATGGGAAAAGGAAAGCTACAAAGTCAAAATCCTAACCCATTAAGGAAAATATAAAGTATGGAAACAAATTAATATTCTGAAATAACTAAATAGGAAACCACACATCCTAACCCACTAAGGAAAATATAAAGTATAAAAAAAGGCCAAACTAAAACCCTTTAAAATAAGAACACGCCTCACACTATTTGGGCTGTCCATGGGCCTTAAATTACTTCCCAAGGCTGTATATGAACCCCCATGGACCTTTCTTGCATGTTGGACCTCTTTAGCTAGCCTTTAGCTTCCATATTCACATTAAGCATCATAATCAGCTTTGGTGTGCCTTCTTCAAGCTCTATTGTGCACTTTTCCATTGCCATTTCAGTCACTTCCTTTGAAATTTGATCTTGAATATGCAATCCCAAAGCTGCTCCAAACTTCTTAGCTTTGCTCCTAGTCAATGGCCCATTTGGAAGCACCAATGGATCCTTACCTCGTGGCTGGTTCGTATCAGGGCTTACTGGAGTGAGTATTCAACAATTCTTCTTTTCCTTCAAGCTGGAACTGGGTCCATTCTTCTTCCTTAGATTCTAATCTCTCATTACTATCAATCATATCCTAAGACTTATTTGCAACATAATTGGTCACTACCCTCTCAACCTCAGTTGGTTCAATCTTATTTGACAACATCACCTCTTTAGTGATTTCTCCATCTACATCTTGAAAAGATGACAAGATAAATTTTTCTTCAATCCTCCCCCTATCATGAAGGTTGCTGGAGGTGGCACTCTTCTAAACTTAGGCAATGGATTGCTTTTAGTATTGGGCTTATCAGGCTTAGGTATTTTATCACTGTCAAACAAATCTTAGATCTCGTGCCTTAATCAAACACATTTATTTATCTCATGCCCTTGCACTTGATGGAATTGACAGAAGGCCTTGGCATCAAAGTTTAATGGCAGAGGGTCGTGTAGAGGTCGAGGTGCCAAATGTTGTAGTAAATCCATCTTTATTAGATTTTCTAACATATTTGACAAAGGTTCCCCCAGGTCTAAAAATTTATGCTTCTTTGCTGACTTAGTTTTTGCATTTATCTCAACACCTCTTATTTCTGTTTGACTTTGTCCACTAGGGTGGTAGCCACCCTTATTGCTCCACTTAGACAGCACATGGTTTCAATTGGTCTTGAAGAATAGGGATTGACCCCTCATTTCTCATTTGATCTCTATCAGTGGGCTTGTTCCTTATTTTAGTGGGAGATGCCTCATTGGTATTATTGATGATCTCCAAAACCTCAACTAACTAGGTCTTTATAATCATAGACAATTGATCCCGTAGCTCGGCCATCTTTATTTCAAGAACTTCATTTACTATATCCCTAAGTTGGTTAGCATCCATCTTCCAAATAAAGCACTTGAACCAGAATCACTGGTGTAGGTACTATTTTTATACCCTTCAACTATTGTACCTTAGGTCTGCGAGTTGAAAATGATCAATGCCATGAAATGCAATGCATGTATGCATGTGTGCATAAACAAACAAACAAATAGAATAATGGTGCTCCTTTCAACCTTATATCACCCACACACAGATGCTGAGTCTCTTTTCTTAGGTATATGGTCAACAAAATATCAACATGCGATATCTTATTTTCGAGAGATCTACTCAAATGGTTTAATCAATAGTTATATTTTCAAATTTAAAAGTCAGCCCATGATAATTCCCATCAATTAAGTCTTAATCCATTGGGCCAACAAAAAGATAGCTTTTATGCTATATTTTGGATTAAAACCAAATTAAAGAGTTTATCATAAATATATTTCTCATTTGGAAAAGAAACTAATGATTCATACCACGAATAAGCCCATGATTTAATAAGTCTCGGTGTAAATTAGACCCATAATTGATTTTAATATTCCATAATTGACCTAACTAGTTGTAAGCCCATTTAAGAAAAGGTTGGAATAAAGGTTTTCATGAAAAATAGTCTTGAGATAATCTTTTGAAAATATTTAAGAGCCCATTGCAAAAATTTTTATTTAAAAATGAATTTTGTGCTTTAAGTTTGGGCCATAAGGTGAAAAAGGATTTTGACCCATCTAAAAAGGTTTCACGTCCAAAGACCATCTTTGAAATAGAGTTTGAAAATATTTTTGGTCTTTTGGCTTAAAAGAGTAAAATCATTTTGGTCTTTAAAGAATAAAATTACTTTGGACTTACACCATAATTAGGTCATATTAGGAAAAAGCAAACCAAATGTACCATAATTCAAACTAGGATAAGTTAATTATAGTAAAAAAAATAAGCATTTGGGGTAAACCTAAGGAAAGTTACTAGGCCAATTACATGAGCTTTAGTCATTGAGTTCAAAAGTTTAGGCTCCCACGGCAAGTATATACCAAAAGATATGAGGATATGAGTGGTTATTCCATGCTCAATCTCCATATCTTGATTGAAAGTATAGTATCCCTTACATAACATAACATGGGTTACACAATGCAATCTAAATATTGCAACGGATAATACCATATTAAGAAAGAATAAAATAATATAAAGACCAACAAAATCAACTTCTCTTATCCCCAGCGGAGTCCCCATTATGAATGAGGATTTTCGCTCCCACTACCATGTGGAATGGTTCTTGCAACTTTGACACTATTAGGCTAAGGACTTTAGAGAACACGAGCCTAAATTCGGAGAAAATGGAGTCGCCACCCGGACGGGCTGAAAAAATAGAAAGGGATGGATGACTTCATTCCTAAGGAATCCCCAACCACCTATTGGGTTTGGAAAGTTGAGTACTCATAGGGAAGGTGAGAATGACCTAGCACCACTATAGTGCCTGGTTCATTGGAACTGGCCTCCTTTTCAGGTCTAAATATTATTAAGTTTGTAACTTATTAAAATATCATCTAGACTACATACAATTTAAAGTAAACATTCATTATATTAAAAATAAAAGAAGGTATTAACAAACAAATAGAAATGGCACCTATACAAAATGGAAACATGCCCTTACAATAATGTCCAATGTCCAAAACTAAACAAAATAGGATACCCACCATTTGGTGAAAACATGTCCTTTACATTAATGACAAAACTTAAAATAGATTGAATTACATTGAGCTTCACAAATGAGATACCCACGAAGTGGAAACATACCTCTTACATCCTTGAAATCAAAATAAACCAATTAAAATATTCAACCATTCATCACAAATTAAAGTAAATCATCCGTCACAATCATACATTAACAAATTAAATGATCAAATCTAGGTTTTAATATTAGATTTCAAGAAATTAGGTTTTACATATTACATTAGGGTTTTAAGGTGAAATTAGGTTTTTAAACTAAAATTTAGGGTTTTGGAGATCAAATTATGGTTTTTATTTTAAAAACATGCACGTAGGGTTTTGGATGGACTAATTAGGATTTTGGGTTTTTAAAAATTTGCAAGTTAGAGTTTTGGAAATTAAATTAGGGGCTTTGATGTGAAACTTAGAGCTTTTAGATTTTTTTATACAAAACTAGGGTTTTAGGATTTTTGAAAACAAGATTGGGGTTTTTAAATGAAAATAAAAGTTTTTAAAGTGTAAGCTAGGGTTTTATGTTTAATCATTGCTATTGTGATCAAATCCATGAATACATATGTTGTTTAAACTTAATTTATGCCCAAAACAATCATTTGTTTTGCTATTGAATTATTTATTTGGCTACTGTGTTTATGTTTGTAAATTGATGAACACTGGGTGTTAATATGTTACCAAATTAATTACTACTGGATGAATATGGCTAATGCACAATAATAAGAATCACTAGTATAAACTTAAACAATTGCAAAATGATGAAATAATAATATAAATGGCTACTGTAAATTTTAAATAAGAAGTAAAAGATCCATTTTTTGGCTCCACCAAGTTGAAGAAGATGAACCAAACTTACTGCCTGAATCCACTTTAAGTCTTGGTTGAGCAGCATGGAGAAAGTGCCCACTGCCTTCTGCTGTCTAATGTTTATAATTGTTGCCATTCATCTCTACTTTCTTTTGATAGTCCTTGTTTTGATAATTGTTGTTGCCTTTTGATAATTGTCGCTGCCCGTCTTAATTGTTTAAGCTCCTTATTTATAGGAGTCAATTAGGTTAAAATTAGCAAAGACCAAACTTAATTTGAATTTCCAAATTAAGTACAGCTCGATATTAAGTCCAAAACAGGAACCATGTTAAATTAAAATCAATTTATTTCAACGTGGAACCCATCCATATCAAAATAAATTGTGTTTAATTTGATATGGACCAATCATATTGAATTGGATGCAATCCAATTCGATATGGATGGTTCCATATCAAATTGATGGTGAGTCCAACTTGATATGGATGTTGTCCATATCAAGTTAGGCAAGTCTAATTCGACACTGCATGGCCCATATCTAATTAAGCTGAACCAAACCCAATCAAATTTCGAATTAGACCATTTTAGAGATTTAAAGCTTGAACTGGCTTATTTTGGGCCTTATAAAACTGGTCCAATCTAATTAAAAGCTTTAAACAAGGTTTAAGCCATTAAGAATGGGCCAAACTTGACTAGACCTCTATTAATCGAGATCAAACTTGCTTTTGGGCCAAAGTTAAGGGTCTACATCATGGTGAATTAGCTTTCAGCTTGATTTAATTTTAGTTATTTTTAAACCCAAATAGATTAGGATAAACAAGGGATTTTTTGGTGGGGTTAGGACTTTTAACCAGGTTTAGCCTAACCCTAATTAAAACATTATAAAAGGAAGGATGAACCATCTTTAAAAGGGAGGATGGCAACACAGTAGCAGCAAAAATAAATAGAGGGTCTCAGAAAGCAATAGCAAATATTATGAGACCCAAAAAATAATCTTTAGATTGTTTAAATAGTAGCCGTGATTATCGATTAAACAGCTAATATTACAAAACCAAAAGAGAGGCAGTAAGTTTAAACAAGGAGAAATAATGAACTTGGTTTAACAAACTCCTTGGTGGAGCCAATAATACAAGTTTAGTTTTTATTAGCTAATTTAAAATAATCATCCTTATTGTTTAGTTTTATTTTGTTTGTTTTTTTTTATTCCTTAAATTATAACCCGAGACCAATTCAATTGATCATCCTCATGGTCTAGCTTTGTAAATTTAATGTTGCACTTTGAGACATTAAATTAAATCCTTAATCTTAGATTTAAAACCCTAAATCATGTGATTAAACCTTATTTTCTAAAGTCAAACCCTAAATTGCATACCTTAATGTTAACTTTAGCCTTAAAACCCTAATTTTATATGTTAAAGCCATAGTTCTAGACTTTCATCCCAAAACCCTAATTTGGCCTTCTAAAATGCTAGTTTAGGTTTAAAAGCCCCAATTTTATACCAAAACCCTAATTTTACATGTTTTAGTCCTAGTTTGCATAAAAAATTTGGATTTTCATGCATTAACCTTAGTCCTAGTTTGCATAAAAACTCTAAAATTGAATGCATTAACCCTGGTTTAGAATAAAACCCTAATCTTGCATGGTTAAACCCCAACTTTATACAATAAACCCTAATTTTATGTGTTAAGCCCTAATTTAATTAAAACCCTAATTTTAAGATTATTAATGTTTAATTGTATGTTTAGAATATTTATTTATCATGGATGATTGATTCATATTCACTTATTATTTGGGATTTCAAGTGCTTGTAAAATGCATGTTTCCACTTCATGTGTGCCTTATTTATTTTAATTATTTATTTTATTTTTAAGCATTTTGGGACTATTTTAAGGGATATGTTTCCACCAATTGGTGGTTGTCCTATTTTATTTATTTGTATGGGCATTAAGACATTGTATGGGCATGTTTCCATCTTTGTATGAGTGCTCATTTTATTTGGTTATTTGATTTACAATAAGATGAATGTTTATTTATTTTGATCGTATGTAATATGGATAGTATTATAATGATTAAGAATTCAATAATATTTAGACTTGAAAAGGAGGTCGGTTCCAATGAAATGGGCATTGTGGGGGGTGCTGGGTTATTTCTCACCTTCCCTATGCGTATCCAACTTTTCAAACCCAGTAGGGGTTGGGGATTCCTTAGGAATCGAGTCATCCACCCCTTTCTATCTTCTCGGGCCGTCTGGGTGGCAACTCCTATTCTCTATATTTAGGCCAGTGTTCTCTAAAATCCAAAGTCTAATAGTGTTAAAGTTGCAAGAACCATTCTACCTGGAGTGGGGGAGAAAATTCCCACTCATAGTGGTGACTCCACTGGGATAAGAAAAGTTAATTCCATTGGTCTTTATATTATTCTATTCTTTCTTATTATGCTATTATCCATTGCATCACTTAGAATTTCATTGTGTGCGTGAGTTAGGATGCTCTGTGTAACTCATGTTATGTGTGCATAAGGGATACCATACTTTCACTGTAGGTATGAAAATCTAGCACCACATAACCACTCATAGCCTCGTACCTTACTTGATATGGGAACCTAAACTTTTCAACCCAAAGACTAAAGCCCATATAGTTAGCCTAGTAGCTTTCCTTAGATCTACCTTAAATGCTTATTGTTTGACTATAATTGACATATCTTGGTTTGAGTTATGACCCATTCAGTTTGTTTTTTTTTCCTAATATGACCCAATTATGGTGTGTTGCCCCCAAATTAACAATCAAGAGGGGTGTGAATTGGTTGATTGGAGTAGTGTTGATCAATTAAAAAATTTGAGCAACAAAAAATATGAAGATGAAGATGGAGTAGAGAAGAATAAAACACAAAGAATTTATAGTGGTTTGAATTTACCTCAATCCTACATCCACTTCCGTAACAACTTGTTAAGGTTCTACTAATCTTGAGTTTTTTTTACAAGCTTAACTCTAACTTAGTGCTTTCATAAGCTTGCACCAAACTTCAACAAGGTTTAAGATTAATCTTCACAACCCTTATAAGAGTTTTCCCAAGGCTCAATCTAAAACGCAAGTGTTTCAAAGCTAACACTCAACTGACAATGGTGTTCTTAATGCTAATACCTAACATTCAAATAATACAAATGTTAATTATAGAATATGGAATTAAAAGTATATTGCTTTGGCTATTAGAATCACAATTACCCTCAAACAAGAGTTTTCCTAAAGTATTTATAGCTAATTGGACTTGAACTAGGTATTTGAAGTGTTTCCCACACATTTAGAGCTTGTCTTCCACTAATTTGGTGGTTGAGTCATCCTGTGTGGTAGCACTACCACTTGTGTGGTCGCACAATTCAAATATTGCTCTAAGGTTAATTCCAATGAGAAGATTTAGTTTTCTAATAGGATCTTGATTGCCTATGATCACATGTCTTGCGGTCGCACAACATAATTGATAAGTGCACAATTGATGATATTTTATTCCTATTTCTTAATATGATTATTATCCAATTGAGTTTAATTTGTTTGTTCAAGTGTATTTTAGGGTTAATTTTAGGAATTCTCTGTATTTTATGAATTACAGATGAAAGTAGAAGGAAAGATCAAAATTCATCAATGGACACGCCAATGGACATGGGCGTGTCAATGGACGTGCCCTTGATGCTGCATACAGAAGCATTGACATGCCCAGTGACATGGGTGTGTCACCAAGCGTGCCTTTTGCAATGTTTCACAATAGCTGTGACACATCCAGTGACATGGGCGTGTCAGGCGAAATTATCTGCACTATAAAAGCTGCGCTGAAGCACAAATTAAGGATCCGAATTTCATATTTTATAACCAAGAGTCGACTTCTAAAGCAAAAAGGAGAGTTTTGGAGCTAAGATGAGGGTGAAGACATATTTTAAACAAGATCTAAACCAAGATTCAAGGATTCAAGAGAAGATATATGAATTATTCACAAAGGATTGTTTGGATTCTTTTTCTTATTTCTCTTGTTCTAGTTTTCTGATTTTGAACAAGAACTAATTTATTCTCTATCTAGATATTGATGAACCCTAGCTTTATTGTATGGATTGAATAATTTTATTAAATTGAATCATTTGATTGACTTGTTTTATTCTTATGATGCTTAATGATTTATTTCCAATTAATAATAGCATGCTTATTGATTGGTTGCAATTTTCATATTATTGACTTGAGAAAGCTTGATATGAATTGAATATTCATAAGAATTGAGGATTGATTGGGGTACTAGAGATAGACTTACAAGATCCTTTGGTTTATAATTCCTTATTCTTAATGCAAGATCTATTTAATTATGTTTGAGAAGAGATTCCGACATTCTACTTAGTGATTAGGGATTAATTCGCTTGAGAAAGGTTTTAGTCTAATTTAGAGGAATACCAATTCAACTCTATAATTTGGTTTAATTGAATTGATTTTCATAAATATAGTTGTGGCTAGGGGGATTCAATATCTGGATAGTATCATCATCATCAATCAATTTATTCAACTCTCAATTTCTCTCTATTTTCATTTATTAAGTCAATTATCTTTAATTATAAAACTTCACAAAACTATTGAGTCGCTAAACAACGGTTGAAATTTGCACCAGTACTTGGCATTATCCTCAATGGAATGATAACTTACTCACTACTTTATTACTTGAGCAACCCGTGCACTTGCGGTATTATAATAGCATAGGTTCCTGCTGTCAAGTTTTTGGCGCCGTTGCCGGGGACAACAATTTTCAGTATTAGTATTATAATTAAGATTGTTGATTTAGTTTTTATTTTATTTTGTTTTAACATAAGTTCTTGCTTTTTGACTGTCATTCTAGGTTCCTGTTTATGACCCAAGCTAGCTCTTTCCAACTTTTTGAAATAGATTAAGAGTTAGAGAGAAAATTGAGAAGAAGGCGAAAGGAAGAAGAGGAAATAGTTCTGGTAGAGATGGAATCAAACTTTGAAGATCCCATCCTAGAAGAATAAATGGAAGAAAATGAGCCAAGGATGATGCAAGAGTTTGCTAGGCCTACTCTTAATGGGGCTGAATCAAGTATACAAAGACCAGTGATTGCTGCCAATAAATTCAAGATTAAAACAAATGTCATTCAAATGGTGCAGCAGACTTGTCAGTTTGATGGATTTTCGGATGAAGATCCTAATGCACACATTGAAACTTTTCTAGAAATATGTGACACATTTAAGATACAGAATGTCTCTAAAGATGCAATCAGGCTGAGGTTGTTTTCATTCACACTCAGAGACCGACCAAAGAAGTGGCTGAAGTCTTTTCCTCCTAACACTTTCACTACATGGGACCAACTAGCAGAAAAATTTTTAGAGAAGTATTTTCCACCGTCCAAGACTGCTAAGTTGAGGAATGATATTTCTTCTTTTCTTCAGCTAGATGGTGAAACCCTATATGATGCTTGGGAGAGATTTAAGGATTTATTGAGAAGATGTCCTCACCATGGGCTTCCACTATGGCTTCAGATCCAAACTTTCCACAATGAATTGAGTTACTCAAGTAAGCAGTCCATCAATGCAGCTGAAGGAGGTACCATAAACAATAAAACACCTAAAGAAGCAGGGGATTTGATTGAAGACATGGCCCTTACAAATTATCAGTGGCAAACCCCAAGGGAACAAGGAAGATTAAGGGCTGCTGGTTCACATCAATTAGATCCCGTAGTTGCTCTTTTAGCACAGTTGGAAGCAATGAACAAAAAGATCGATTCTTTAGCTTCTTCTTCTTCTTCAGGGAAAGTGATGCAGGTGATATCCTATGAATGGTGTGGGGGTGGACATCAAAGTCAAGATTGCCTAAGTGGCAACATGTTTGCTAGGCAAGAGCAAGTAGATTATATTGGAAACATGCCAAGGCAACAACAGAATAATCCCTACAGCAACATGTACAATCCGGGGTGGAGAAATCATCCTAATTTCTCATGGAATAATCAGAATAATCCACGACCTCCCTTTGGATTTCAGCAGCCCCAACATCAACAAGCTGCCCCTCCAAGAAAGAGTAATTTGGAGGACATGATGGAGAAATTTATAACAACTTCTGAAACCAGGTTCCAATCAACTGAAACCTCCTTAAGAATTCAGCAAGCCTCTATTCATAATTTGGAGAATCAAGTGGGGCAAATTGCCAAGTTGCTCAGTGAGAGACCATAAGGAAGTTTGCCTAGCAACACTGAGGCAAATCCTAAAGAGAAGCTTAAGGCAATGACACTAATGAGTGGAAAAGAGATCAAGGGTAATGTGTATGAGAAAAAAAGAGAAGTGGCAGAGAAAAGGGCTGAAGTACAAGAAAATGATAAAGATGAAAATCCTCCTGTCACTTCGGAAAAGCAAGCTGCGCAAGAAAGTGAGAAAGAGAAGCAGCCACAAGACAGCAGCTCTATAATGAAGGAATACCGACCTACAGTACCATATCCGGCGAGGTTGAACAAGGACAAGATTGATGCTCAGTTCAGTAAGTTTCTTGAACTTTTCAAACAATTGCACATTAACATTCCATTTGCTGAGGCTTTGTCACAGATGCCTAATATGCTAAATTTTTGAAAGATATACTTTCTAATAAAAGGAAACTCGAGGAAGTGTCTTTAGTGCATTTGTCTGAAAAGAGTTCAGTGATTTTGCAAAGGAGGTTACCTAAGAAGTTAAAAGATCCAGGTAGTTTCACCATTCCATGTTTGATAGGTAACCTTGAGGTTAAAAGTGCATTAGCTGATTTGGGGCCTAGCATAAGTGTTATTCCTTATAAAATGTTTAAAGAGTTAGGCATTGGTAACCCTAAACCAACATTAATGACCATCCAACTTGCTGATAAGTCAGTAGTCCACCCTCGTGGCATTATAGAAGATGTGTTGGTAAAAGTTGGGGATTTTATTTCCCCAATGATTTTGTTGTCATTGACATTGATGAGGATGTGGATGTTTCACTTATTCTTGGTAGGCCATTTTTAAATACAGCCCGTGCCCTTATCGATGTTCATGATGGCACCCTAACTTTGAGAGTGGGTGGTGATAAGGTTATTTTTAGGATATATGATGCTATAAAACATTCACTTTCACTTGATGAGGCGAAATCTTGCAATGATATTATTGAGCATGAGACCATAAATTGTGTTACTAACATTGTTTCCAAGGATCCCCTTAAGTTGTGTTTATTATAGGAAAATATTGAGGATCAAGAAGCAATGGAGCAACTTGCTTTTCTTGAAGTAAGCAAATCGTTCAAATGCAGGGCATATGAGACTATTGAGATGGCAAAGGAAGAGAAGCCAAAACCATCGGTGATTGATCCACCTAACTTGGAACTAAAACCCCTTCCAGATCACCTTGAGTATGGATTTCTGGCGGAGAAGAAGAAATTACCAATAATTATGAGCTCCCACCTATCTTCTGAGCAGAAAGAAAAGCTTATCCAATTGTTGCAGAAACATAAGAAAGTGATAGCTTGGAAGATAGCAGACATCAAGGGTATCAGTCCATCCTATTGCACTCACAAGATACTAATGGAGGACGAATTCAAGCCGGTAGTGCAACCACAATGGAGACTAAACCCAAAGATGAAAGATGTAGTGAAGGCTGAAGTGATAAAACTACTTGACGCAGGGATTATATATCTGATCTCGGATAGTTCTTGGGTGAGCCCAGTCCAGGTAGTACCAAAGAAAGGAGGGATGATGGTGGTCCCTAATGAAAATGATGAGCTGATTCCAACAAGAACAGTTACCGGTTGGAGGGTTTGCATTGACTATAGGAAATTGAATGATGCAACTAGGAAGGACCATTTTCCTTTACCCTTCATTGATCAGATGTTGGAGAGGTTATCCGAGCATGAGTATTACTGTTATTTGGATGGTCTTTTAGGCTATTTCCAAATTCCAATCGCCCAGGAAGACCAAGAAAAAACTACATTCACTTGCCCATATGGGGCATTTGCATATCGAAAAATGCCATTCGGGTTGTGCAATGCACCTGCAACTTTTTAGAGGTGCATGGTGGCAATCTTTGATGAACTTATTGATGATATTATGGAGGTGATTATGGATGATTTTTCAGTCTATGGCAGCTCATTAGACAGATGTTTAGAAAATCTTGAAAGAGTCTTGGTGAGATGTGAGGAAACCAACTTAGTGCTTAATTGGGAAAAGTTTCATTTCATGGTTCAAGAAGGAATTGTGTTGGGACACAAAATTTCAAGCAGGGGCATTGAGGTAGATTGGGCTAAGGTAGACACCATTGAGAAGTTACCACCACCCACATCTGTGAAGGCCATTAGAAGTTTTCTAGGACATACAGGCTTTTATCAGAGGTTCATACGAGACTTTTCTAAGATAGCCCGGCCATTGACAAGACTCCTTGAGAAAGATGTGGATTTTGTTTTGGATGAGGAATGTTTGAGAGCATTTACAACTCTTAAGGAGAAATTGACCTATGCTCCAATCATAGTGTCTCCTAATTGGAATCTACCATTTGAACTAATGTGCGATGCAAGTGACTTTGCAGTGGGATCAGTCTTGGGTCAACGCAAGGAGAAATACTTCCAGCCTATCTACTATGCAAGCAAGACTCTGAACATAGCTCAAGCTAATTACACAACTACGGAGAAAGAGCTGCTAGCTGTGGTTTTTGCTTTTGACAAGTTTAGATAATATCTAATCTTGTAAAAAATGATTGTTTATACGGACCATTCGGCTTTGAAGTACTTATTCGTGAAGATTGATGCTAAGCCCAGGCTAATCCGTTGGGTTTTGTTGTTGCAGGAATTTGACTTGACGATTCAAGATAAGAAGGGAGCTGAAAATCTTACAGCAGATCATCTTTCTCGCTTAGAGAATCCAACCTTGGAGAGGTTTAAAGAAGGGGACATTGATGATCACTTCCCCGATGAGAAGCTATATGCCATGGTAAGTGAGGTAAGTAATTTAAATTTTAAAACACCTTGGTTTGCAGATTTTGCTAACTATTTAGCTGTTAGGGAAATTCCTAAGGACTTAACTTATCAAGCAAAAAAGAAATTCTTTTCTGACTTAAAGTATTATTTTTGGGAGGATCCCTTTTTGTTTAGACTATGTAAGGATCACATGATCCGATGATGGCATGGCTTGAAACAATGAACATTCTTAATCAATGCCATGCTAGACCAGCTGGTGGTCATATGGGAGCAAATAGGACTGCTCAAAAGGTACTAGAATCAGGATTTTATTGGCCCACTTTGTTTAGGGATAGCTACGAATTTTGAACTGTTGTGATCGTTGCCAAAGGATTGGAAACATTTCATCTCATGATGAGATGCCCCAAAATGGAATTTTAGTGTGTGAAGTCTTTGATGTATGGGGCATTGATTTTATGGGACCGTTTCCAAATTCTTTTGGTAACAAATATATTCTTGTAGCTATAAATTATGTCTCTAAATGGCCTGAACCCAAGCCTTGCCAACCAATGATGCTAGGGTAGTGATGAAGTTTTTGAAGAAGTTGTTCTCTCGATTTGGTACACCAAAAGCAATCATAAGTGATAGGGTACTCACTTTTGTAATGTTCAACTTGAGAAAGTTTTCAAAAGATTAGGAGTTACGCATAAGTTTGCTACCCCTTACCATCCCCAAACTAGTGGCCAAGTTGAGAACACGAATAGGGAGATTAAACGAATTCTGGGAAAAACTGTAGAGTGATCCCGAAAGGATTGGTCTGAGAAATTGGACAATGGTCTATGAGATTTTAGGACTGCATTTAAAACTCCTTTGGGCACTACACCATTTAGGCTAGTATATGGAAAAGATTGTCATTTACCTGTCAAAATTGAACATAATGCATATTGGGCTATTAAATAGATTAACCTTGATCTAGCTCGTGCAGGTGAAAGGAGAAAGTTGGAGGTAAATGAGTTAGATGAGTGGAGATTGCAAGCTTATGACATTGCCAGAATGTATAAGGAGTGTACCAAGAGATGGCATGATGCTCGCATTAAGGACTGGAAAGAGTTTCAATAGGAAATCAGGTATTATTGTACAATTCAAGGCTTCGACTCTTTCCAGGTAAGTTAAAATCTCGATGGTCTGGTCCTTTTACTGTTAAGGAAGTTTTCCCCTATGGAGTGGTTGAAATAACTCAACAAAAAAAAAAGGAGATTTTAAAGTTAATGGGCACAGGCTCAAATTATACCTTGGAGGGGAAATACAGGACTTGAAGGAGGTTTTACACCTCTAAGACTAGGGAGGTTTACCCTGCCATCCAACTAATACGACGTTAAAGAAGTGCTGGGTGGGAGAAAACCCACCATTTTATTCGTTTTTTGATTTTTATGTCTTAAATTTTTGTGTTTTTAATTTGTGTCATCATTTTGTTTTAGTTTTATCCTTCTATTATTGGGTGGTGGTTTGTTTGTTTTGCATTCATTTGAATTTGTAGAGAAAATTTGATTTTGAGGAGTAAATTGAGCATATTAAAGGACATGCCCGTGTCATTGGGCGTGTCATTATTTTTTTCAGGCTGTAGCTACAACACGCCCAGTGATGCGGCCGTGTCTCTGAGCATGTCATTTTACATGAGAAACAGTAGCTATGACACGCCCAGTGACACGCCCGTGTCACTGGTCGTGCCTTAAAAAATGAAAAATTAGCCAGCACGCCCAAAGAACACGCCCAAGCTAGTGGGCGTGTCGTTTGCTTGGTTGTCACAGTACATGTGACACGCATATGGACACGCCCGTGTCTGTGGGCATGTCGATTATCATTTCATCCAGTACCTGTGACACGCCCATGGACATGGTCGTGTCTTTGGACATGTCGTGTACACTGTCTTTTATACTATAGGGCATGCCGCGTGTCACTAGGCGTGCCGACGTCTTTATATATAGAACCAACGCCATTTTTCACGCAAATTTTAGTTTTCTTTCTCATTTTCTCTCATTTTCTCTCAACTTTCTTGCACACCCACCGGTGCATTCACACACCCACTCACTTTAGGAGAGATTCTCACTCCCGGCTTGCATTATTTGCGTGCATTTGCTCGTTTTCCTTTGAATTTACTTGTTCCACGTGATTTTTGCTTTTTAGGTACGAAATCTCAATTTTAGTGATTTTTGTTTGTTTTCTTTCGTTTTTCTTTTGTTTTTCATATACATTCCTTGTATTTTCTTTTCTTTACCTTGAAGTTTCAAGATTTATGATGCTTTTGCTTTATTTTGCTGTGTTTTTATTTACCGTAATTTTTGCGGCATTTGATTAATTTTGCTTTTGTTTGTTTTGAATTCCATTTTGATTCGGCGTTTGTTTATTTTTGAATTAGTTTGTGTTTGAGTTATATATTGATTATTTTGTTTGTTGGGTTCTAGTTACTCATTATTTTTGGAAAATGGTATTGTTATTGTGGGAATTGCCTTTATTGTGGTATTGTTATTGCCGTCGTTCGGATTGGTTTGTCGCTTTTGGTTGATTAAGTTTGTGTTGCTATAGGTCGATTATATTTGGTTTATATTGGCTGTTAGTATTGCCTTTATTAGAATATACATTATGCTTCATTGTTATAATGCCGACATTTTGGTAACCTTGTGTCGGTCTTTTATGGGTGTTTTGAATCGTGCTATACTTTTGTTGTTATTGAGGAATCTTTTTGGTTTGTTTTGTAGAATAACCGACAATGGGCCCTCGCAAACAATCATCTTCCCAGCTTCCTGCCAAGCGTGCATGAGGGGAAGGCAGTTCCAGCCAACCCGCTACACATCCAACTTCTAAATTCCTAGCCACCCACAAATGCCTTAGATTTTCGAACGCCGAGGAAAGAAGGCGATTCAAACTTTTCGGCAACAAAGAATGGTCCCCACCTCGTGTTTTAGATTGGGATGCTATGGAACTGGCTAATATTGCAGTAGATATTTGGGAATTGATTAATCAACTAGGGTGGGACCAACTACTCTCCATCAATGAGCCTTCCTATCGAGAGCTGACACTGAAATTTTACCGCACCTTCCAGTTCCAGAAGACTAAGGTTCAATTACTGAGCCAACAATTAAATTCAGACTGGGAGGGCAGAGATTCAATATGAGCATTAATGACCTTGGGGTCCATCTCGGGTTATATACTGAACAGGAGGTACAGACCTTTGATTATCTAAACTCCGAGGTGAATTTTGTTGAGTATGAGGTTGCTCCTCCTTGGATTTGGCGGACCTTTGCACCCACTGTCGATAAATATCAACCCAAAGTTTCTAAAGCATTCAACTTTGAGTCGTTCTCCTGCCGAGTGGTGCACAACCTATTAGTTCACACTCTTACAGATTGGCTGAGTAGCACAGGGTGCAAGATTTGTTTTTCCTGAACTGCATGGTACATAAGACCTGGTGCAATGTCGCACACGCCATCACACATTTTTCTACGAGCAGTCTAAAAAAGGAGCATCACGTACTTTACATGGTGGCATGTATGTCACAAGACTCGCTAGTCGCCTGGGTGTGTTAGATAGCAGTCTCCCTATGACGGTGGATGGTATGCCCAAGTTGTTGGGTATGGACACATTAAAGACTGAACTGGAAGAAGGTAGCTGGGCTACAGGCAACTCCTATGGATTCAGATATACCAGAGGCAGCTCCTTCTGCTCCTCCTTCGGATATACCACCACCTCCACCGTCAAATTTTTTGGGTTCATCCACTGCCGTTGGGCCTTCGACCGCTGCTGTTGCACCTTCTTCTTCTTCTGCTGGACCTTCTTTTGTCCAGACTCCTGCATTTCGGGATTGGCGTAAGTCAGTTAATGTTGAGTGGGATGATGATAGGAAACCCATAGATTTAGAGCGTCAGATTTGTAAGATTGAAGGGAAGATAGGGAATATCGAGTTAAATCAGAATAAGATCTTAACCCAGCAGGACCAGCTGCAACAGTTTATACTTGACTAGACTACTTCTTTCCAAGCCCAGCTGGATCACGAGATCTTGAGACGGCAATGGCTGGAGCAATCCATGTTGGAGTTCTGGCGGTATCAATGGTTTCACCCTTCACAACCACCACCTCTACCATACCAACCACTTGCCCCTGCTCCTGCACCTCAAGTTGATGTCTCCGATGATGAGGCCAGCAGTGAAGATTCCGGCGATGCGCCGATTTTTTACTAGCCCACATTTTAATTTTAATTTAATTTATTTTCATTTCTTTGCTTATTTAATATTCTTTTTCTATTTTTTTTTCATTGCTTTTGGACAATTGTTATTTTCTTTACGAACTATTTCTTTTATTTGTTTATTTCATTTATTTATGTCTTAACCTTGTTTTTGCATTTTAGATTTTTGTTTTGAAGCAAATCCACCTTCACCATACTCTTGGCACCATACTCATATTTATCCATTCATGGACATGAAAGGGCAGTTTTTCTCTCTCTTCATTATTTCTTGTTTTGCACACACATTGGGGACAATGTGCGTCTTAAGTGTGGGGGAGAGGTATACTTTCTTGATTGAATTTTTACTATTTCATTCTTTCTATTTGACTCATTTGTCTCAATTAATTTCTGCAAATTATTTTTTTTTGGATTTAAGTAAGCTAGATTATTGTAATAAGTGTGAATTGTTGTGGTTTCCCTTTATATGTTAAACTAATTTGAGATTTCCTAAATGACAATTTCTTGTTGAGGTTAACTTAGTGATCTTGATTAATTGCTGAGGATTGATTGTAATAGCTATAGTTGGGTTGTGGATTGATGGAAATTGGACACATCTAAAGTTTAAAACCTTAGTTACATTTTTTAGCATGTTATAATTCCTTAGATTCTTGAGTCGGACATAGTATGATCCTTAAGTTTTTGACCTTTAAGTTGTTTAAAAGTAAAAATAAAAATATATATATATAAATGAAAATAAAAATAAAAAAATAATTCTAATTAAAGGAGCTTTGAAAATTTATCCCTGTTCCGCTGATTTTTACTTTTGAATTAAAACAAATGAGTTGGAATCATGAATAGTGCTAGTAGCCATTTGAACAGTGATTCTGGCTGAGTAACCGGGGGTCGGCATCTCAAATGTTTACCTTCATGTCAAAAGGTTAGTATCAGTTCAAACAAGTCGGGCTCCTTAAAATGTATATATATTTGTATATACATTTAAAATGAAAAAAAATTGAGGGTTAGAGAACTTAAGAGAAAATTTACATTTTTCATACTTTGTTCATGGCTTTTGGATTTTCTGGAATTTTATGCTCAATCTTTTAACTCTGGATTTTTAGGTTTTAGGTCTATGAAATTTTTGTTTTGAAACTTCTTGATTCAGCTGTTATGTTTGTGAATTAGTTTTTGGTTGAGAAAGTGGAGTTTTCTGATTCGAGTATTGTCAAAACTTCTTGGGCGTGTCACCAAGCGTGACTTTTGCAATTTTTCACAGTAGCTGTGACACACCCAGTGACATGGGCGTGTCACTGGAAGTGCCTTTTGTTCAAAATCTCAGTGGCAATGACACGCCCAGTGACATGGGCGTGTCAATGGGTGTGTCAGGCAAAATTATCTGCACTATAAAAGCTGCGCTGAAACACGAATTAAGGATCCAAATTTCATATTTTATAACCTAGAGCTAACTTCTAAAGCAAAAAGGAGAGTTTTGGAGCTAAGATTGAGGGTGAAGACATATTTTAAACAGGATCTAAATCAAGATTCAAGGATTCAAGAGAAGATATATGAATTATTCGCAATAGATTGTTTGGATTCTTTTTCTTATTTCTCTTGTTCTAATTTTCTGATTTTGAACATGAACTAATTTATTCTCTATCTAGATATTGATGAACCCTAGCTTTATTGTATGGATTGAATAATTTTATTAAATTTAATCATTTGATTGAGTTGTTTTATTCTTATGATGCTTAATGATTTATTTCCAATTAATAATAGCATGCTTATTGATTGGTTGCAATTTTCATATTATTGATGACGCGGACCCTTAGCAACGATGGCAGCAAACCCAAAGTATAACAATGGTAGAGAACTCCTTGAAACTTGATAATCACCTCCTAAGGAACCCAACGCCTATAAAGAGATGCGAACTCACTATGATTGAAGGATTTAGTTGGTAAGAAGAAGGAAAACGCCATAACTCTTGTTGATAAGTAAACCTAATTCTTGATGCAAAGAAAGAATTAAAGAATCCACTCTAATCTCTCTCACACGAAAATTCACAAGAAGAACTTGTAGAAGAATTCAAAATTTTTTATTAATTATTGTCATCTGAAATTCGGCCTAATAGTGCCCTTAAATAAGGGTTACAAAATTCCTAATTGCATATGGAAAACTAAAACATTCCTAATTGCATAAGGAAAACATTCCTAATTGTATAAGGAAAACATTCCTATTTGCATAAGGAAAACATAAAGTATGGAAACAAAATCCTAATCCACTAAGGAAAATATAAAGTATGGAAACAAAATCCTAATCCACTAAGGAAAATATAAAGTATGGAAACAACCAAACTAATCCCTTCAATATAAGAAACGCCCCACACTATTTGGGCTATCCATGGGCCTTAAATTACTTCCCAAGGCTTTATATGAACCCCCATGGACCTTTCTTGCACGTTGGACCTTTCTTTAGCTAGCCTTTAGCTTCCACACTAAGCATCATAATCAGCTTTGGTGTGCCTTCTTCAAGCTCTATCTCCATCTTCTTGAATGATAATTCTAGAAGCTCTTTGGAAATCTCTTCTTGAATATGCAAAGCCATACTAGCTTGATATCTCTTTGCCTTGCTCCTAGTGATTGGTCCACTTGCTAGCTTCAAGGGATCCTTTCTTGCGTCAAGAACGATTATAAGAAAACTCAATAAAAGGTAAACAATCTTCCTAAGCAGCCAAATTCTTTCCCACTATAGCTCTCAACAATGTACCAAGCGTACAATTAACTACCTCTGTTTACCCATCTGTTTGTGGATGACAAGTAGTAGAAAACAAAAGCTTAGTTCCTAATCTACCCCATATCTCTTTGCCTAGTTCCTAGTGATTGGTCCACTTGCTAGCTTCAAGGGATCCTTTCTTGCATCATTCTCCCCCTCTTCAAAAAGATTTGTCCTCAAATCTGCATCATCAAAAGGAGAAAGATCACTTACATTGAAAGTAGCACTAACATTATATGTACCTGGTAAGTCGATCTTGTAGGCATTGTCATTAATCTTCTCCAGCACTTGGAATGGGCCATCTCCCCTTGCTTGCAACTTGTTCTTCCTTTGGTTAGGAAACCTCTCTTTTCAAAAATGCACCCAAATCCAATCTCCTACTTGAAACTTAATCTCACGTCTCCCTCTATTTGCAGAATCAGCATATCTCTTGTTCCTTTTCTCAATATTCGCCCTTGCTTTCTCATGCATCTCTTTCACCAATTTAGCTTTCTTCTCACCATCTAAACTAACAAGCTCATGAGAAGGTAAAGAAACAAGATCCAAAACTGTTAGTGGGTTAAAACCATAAACAAGCTCAAAAGGTGAATATCCTGTAGAAGAATGAATAGCACGATTATAAGCAAACTCAATAAATGGCAAAAAATCTTCCCATGAACTCAAATTCTTACCCACTAAAGCTCTCAACATGGTACCTAAAGTTCTGTTTACTACTTCTGTTTGTCCATCCATTTGAGGATGACAAGTGGTGGAAAATAACAACTTGGACCAAACTTTCCCCAAAGCACACGCCAAAAGTGAGACAAAAACTTGGTGTCTCTATCAGAAAATATGGATTTTGGTATCCCATGAATTTGAACCACATCCCTAAAGAAGAGTTCGGCCACTAAAATAGCATCATCACTCTTATGACATGGGATAAAGTGTGCCATCTTACTAAACCTATCAACAACCACAAATATGCTATCTCTCCCCCTCTTAGTCCTTGGTAATCCTAAAACAAAGTCCATACTAATGTCCATCCAAGGAGAATAAGGAACGGGTAATGGCATATACAAACCATGAGGCATAGACTTAGACTTAGCTTGCCTACAAGCCAAACAAGCCTTACAAATCCGAATTACATCCCTTTTCATATTTGGCCAATAAAAGTGTTCATTTAGCATGTCTAAAGTCTTATAAACTCCAAAATGCCCCATCAAACCCCCACAATGTGATTCTAATACTAGCAAATCTCTCATAGAATATCTAGGCATGCATAATTTCGAACCCTTAAACAAAAACCCATCATGTCTATAGAAAGAATTAAAAGCACCATGCTCACAAGCATCATAAACATTGCCGAAATCAGAATCACCAACATGTAAGTCCTTTATACATTCAAATCCAGGAATTTAGTACTCAAAACATTAAGTAAAGCGTACCTCCTTGAAAGTGCATCTGCCACTACATTGTCTTTACCTTGCTTGTATTTGATCACATAAGGAAACTTCTCAATCTTCATAACCCATTTTACATGTCTTTTATTCAACTTGCCTTGCCCTCTCAAATGCTTCAATGATTCATGGTCTGAATGGATCACGAATTTCTTGGGCAGCAAATAATGCTCCCATACTTCCAATGCTCTCACCAAAGCATATAGCTCCTTGTCATAAGTTGAATAATTCAGCTTTGCTCCATTAAGCTTTTCACTAAAGTATGCAATGGGCTTCTTCTCTTGCATCAAAACAGCTCCAATACCTACACTAGAAGCATCACATTCAATTTCAAAAGTAGAATCAAAGTTAGGTAAAGCTAAAATGGGTGTAGTAGAAAGCTTCTCTTTCAAAGCATCAAATGCTTCTTGTTGCTCCTTGCCCCAAATGAATCCCACTTCTTTCTTGATTATGCTAGTCAAGGGGGCTGCCAATGTAGAGAAATTAGGGACAAATCTCCTATAGAAGCTTGCCAATCCATGAAAACTCCTCACTTCTGTCACACTTGAAGGATTCGGCCACTCTTGGATAGCTTTCACCTTCTCTTGATCAACTTCAATTCCCTGCATACTTACAACAAAACCAAGAAAAACAACCCTATCTAGACAAAAAGAACACTTCTTAAGTTTAGCATAAAGGTTTTGCTCCCTAAGGATTTCAAGCACTTTCCTAACATGTTCAACATGTTCTTCCTCAGTTTTGCTATAAATCAGAATATCATCAAAGTAAACTGCCACAAACTTACCTAAATAAGCTCTCAAAACATGGTTCATTAATCTCATGAAAGTACTAGGTGCATTAGATAAACCAAAAGGCATAACTAACCATTCATACAAACCATATTTCATTTTGAAGGCAGTCTTCCATTCATCTCCAGGCTTCATGCGAATTTGATATAACCACTCATAAGATCAATCTTTGTGAAATATTTCGCCCCATGCAATTCGTCCAACGTGTCATCAAGTCTAGGAATGGGATGTCTATACTTCACAGTAATCTTGTTCATAGCCCTACAATCAACACACATCCTCCAAGAACCATCTTTCTTAGGTACTAATAAGACTGGAACGGCACAAGGACTAAGGATCTCGCGAACCAAGCCTTTCTCCAAAAGCTCTTCAACTTGTCTTTGCATCTCTTTTGTCTCCATAGGATTGCTCCTATATGCTGGCCGGTTTGGAATTGTAGAACCAGGTATGAAATCAAATTGATGTTCAATCCCTCTTAATGGCGGCAAACCACTAGGAAGGTCTTCAGGAAGCACATCCTTAAAATCCTGCAACAAAGACACAAAACTAGAAGGTAAAGAATCAAGAGATTCTTCACTGTCAGCAAGTAACAATTCTTTATACATAATAATGAGTACAGGCTGCCCTACATCTATCTCTCTGGCTCTTGCATAAAAAGTATGTTTTGCTTTTTCTCCTTGCTTATTTTCTCTCACCAATGGGCCATTTATTTGTTTGCTTACTTTCTTTTGACTCTCGGCCTCTTTTCCCTTTCTGCACTCACTCACTTTATTATTTTCTCTCTCCCTACCCTTAGAATTACCCTTGGGTGTTGAAGAAACATCATTGGCCGAATTTGAACCCACTTGGTTCATGTTGGCCGAAACTTCTTTCTCCCTCTCTAGCATCCTCTTTTGATCTTCATACACCTCTTGAGGCTATAATGGTGCTAGAACAACCTTCTTTCCTTCATAAGTAAAGGTATACTTATTAGAAAAGCCATCATGTTGTGCCCTTCTATCATGCTGCCATGGTCTTCCTAATAGCAAATGTCCAGCTTGCATTGGCACTACATCACACAAAATCTCATCTTTATACCACCCAATGGAGAATGGTACCTTGACTTGCTTCAACACTTTTACTTCCCCAGCGTCATTGAACCATTGCAACTTGCAAGGATTGGGATGTTTAAAACAAGTTAACCCCAATTTATCCACCATTGTAGTACTAGCAGCATTGGTACAACTTCCACCATCAATGATATGTGTACAAACCTTACCATTCACCAAACACCTAGAGTGAAAAAGATTCTCCCTTTGATCCAAGCCTTATTCCTTGACTTGAATATTCAAGGCTCTTCTAATAACAAGCATCTTTCCATGTTCAGCATTCAAGACTTGATTCTCCCAAGCCTCTTCATCATATTCAGCCCTATCACCACATTCGGCCTCCTCTTCCTCTTCATGTTTAGATTCTGATTCAATTTCCCCTTCATGGGTAGCAATCATCACCCTCTTATTCGGACATTGAGAAGCAATGTATCCACTTCCCAAACCCTTGTAGCATTTAATTTCCCTACTTGGAGTAGGTCTAGAAGGTGTTTCCTTGGCTTTTTTGCATCCCCATCATTCGGCTTCTTGAAATTAGGATTGTAGGAAGAATTCTTTTGGAAAGAACCCTTGTAATCCCCTTTGTAGGAACCTCCACTCGAACTTGAACCCTTGAAGTTTGAAAAATTTCCACTAGCTTTAGAGTAGCCAGTTTTTGAAATAGCTTTATTCTTCAATCTTCTCTCTATCTTCATGGCCTTTTGAACTAACTCTTCCATTGTGTTGAATTCATACATCTCCAATTCATTGGCTATGTTCAAATTTAATCACCCAAGAAATCGTGACATCTTCTTATCTTCATCTTCATCAATATTTGCCCTAGCCATGATCATCTCCATCTCTTTGTGGTACTCTTCCACACTTCTTCCACCTTGAACTAGTCTTGCTAGTCGATTGTACAAATCCCGAATGTAGTGAGATGGTACAAATCGGCTCCTCATTAGTTCTTTCAAGGTTGACCATTCAGGAATAGGCCTCATACCTTTCCCTCTTCTATTAGCTTTCAATTGATCCCACCAAAAGGTAGCATACCCCTTGAACTCTACGGCTGCCAAAACTGATTTCTTCTCTTCGGTGTAGTTATGGCATTCGAAAATCTGCTCAACTTTCCTCTCCCATTCTATGAACTCTTCTGCATTGTTCTTCCCTTCAAAGGAAGGAATCTTCATCTTGATGGAAGTAAGGTCACCATCAGTGGTAGGTTGATTTCCACCTTCATCTTCATCTTCTACCCTTTCGGCTGCTTCTAGGGCTTCAAGATTTCCTTGCCCTTCTCTCCTAAGCACTCTTCTAGCTCGCATTACGGGATTTGGATGTGCGGCTGGCTGCCCTTGTTGCAATTGCTGAATTTGTTGTGCTTGTCGTGCTGCATTCTCTTGCAATCTAGTATCCATCATCTCCATTCGACCAAGCATTACTGCCAAAGTCTCATTAAGCCTAGCCAAGCTTTCGGCCATAGCTCCTTCTTTGCTAGTCTCTTCTCGTTTTCCAGCCATATTAATCAAACAAACAAACTCAAAGAAACAAGATTAGTAATAATCGAAATTCACTCAAGTGTTTAGAATTACCTCACATTTCTTGTCTTCCTTGATTGCACTTCAGAACCAAGCTCACCAACCAACAATTGTCAAGTCGTTCAAGAAACTAGAACCTAAATCCTAGAACTAGATAGAAAACAAGACAAGTATCTGGAGGCAATGCAAGGTAATTTGCACTACACTATATAAAATCAAGTATCGACACAAGCAAATGATACTTAGCAATGTAATGGAATTAAAAGCTAGATAAAGAAATCAGAAACAGTGAAGACAATAAACAAGACAATTTTGGATATAATGAATCAAAAACAACCCACACTTGGCAAGCTGCTTTATGGACCTAATCAATTCTACCCAAAACGCTAGCTTCTAGACTCTAATTCCCACCTATAACACTCAAATAACATGAATATTAAGGTCTAATTTTCGAATTCCAAAAGCCCCTCAAAAGGTGAAATTTTTCATCCAAAAATTTTATTACTTCTCATCCACCTAGATCTGATCCTTAGCACCGAAATAGCAAGAATATCAAACAATTTTTGTTGAGTTGGTTTTGTACTCTTTTTTTTTTTTGCTTCCTCTCACTATCCCCTTGATTCGGGACTTAATTTACTCCCAAGGACTTTTCGAAATCTGGACTTAATTCGCAACCCCATATTCACTCAAGACCAAATCGAAATCAAACTTGAACACAAACTCTAGTTTTTGCTTTCTTTCAAGAACCCTAATTCTTGGTTTCAAAATTCTCCAAGAATCCTTTCCTAGGTTTTGTTTTCACCCTAAGAATACCCTCCTTCAATTCGGCCTTGATCAGAATTGATATATGACTCTTTTTCAAAAATTAAAGACTAGACTCTCTAAGAACCCTAAAATGCAGAAATTTAAAAGACCTAAATTAACAAACCCTAGAAAGACAAAGTAGATAAAAATTACCTTGTAGCAAGGCTCTAATACCAAATGACACGGACCCTTAGCAATGATGGTAGCAAACCCAAAGTATAACAATGGTAGAGAACTCCTTAAAACTTGATAATCACCTCCTAAGGAACCCAACGCCTATAAAGAGACGCGAACTCACTATGATTGAAGGATTTAGTTGGTAAGAAGAAGGAAAATGCCACAACTCTTGTTGATACGTAAACCTAATTCCTGATGCAAAGAAAGAATTAAAGAATCCACTCTAATCTCTCTCACACGAAAATTCACAAGAAGAACTTGTAGAAGAATTTGAAAATTTTTATTAATTGTTGTCGTCTGAAATTCGGCCTAATAGTGCCCTTAAATAAGGGTTACAAAATTCCTAATTGCATATGGAAAACTTAAACATTCCTAATTGCATAAGGAAAACATAAAGTATGGAAACAAAATCCTAATCCACTAAGGAAAATATAAAGTATGGAAACAAAATCCTAATCCACTAAGGAAAATATAAAGTATGGAAACAAAATCCTAATCCAATAAGGAAAATATAAAGTATGGAAACAACCAAACTAATCCCTTCAACATAAGAAACGCCCCACACTATTTGGGCTGTCCATGGGCCTTAAATTACTTCCCAAGGCTTTATATGAACCCCCATGGACCTTTATTGCACGTTGGACCTTTCTTTAGCTAGCCTTTAGCTTCCACACTAAGCACCATAATCAGCTTTGGTGTGCCTTCTTCAAGCTCTATCTCCATCTTCTTGAATGATAATTCTAGAAGCTCTTTGGAAATCTCTTCTTGAATATGCAAAGCCATACTAGCTTGATATCTCTTTGCCTTGCTCCTAGTGATTGGTCCACTTGCTAGCTTCAAGGGATCCTTTCTTGCATCAATTGACTTGAGAAAGCTTGATATGAATTGAATATTCATAAGAGTTGAGGATTGATTGGGGTACTAGAATAGACTTACAAGATCCTTTGGTTTATAATTCCTTATTCTTAATGCAAGATCTATTTAATTATGTTTGAGAAGAGATTCTGGCATTCTACTTAGTGATTAGGGATTAATTCGCTTGAGAAAGGTTTTAGTCTAATTTAGAGGAATACCAATTCAACTCTATCGTTTGGTTTAATTGAATTGATTTTCATAAATATAATTGTGTCTAGGGGGATTCAATATCTGGATAGTATCATCATCATCAATAAATTTATTCAACTCTCAATTTCTCTCTATTTTCATTTATTAAGTCAATTATCTTTAATTACAAAACTTCACAAAACTATTAAGTCGCTAAACAATGGTTAAAATTTGCACTAGTACTTAGCCTTGTCCTCAGTGGAATGATAACTCACTCACTACTTTATTACTTGAGCGATCCGTGCACTTGCGGTATTGTAATAACATAGTTTCCTGCTGTCAATAATGTTGCTGTTCGATGTGAATTTCTTCATCCATGTGTCCGATCAAAGGTATTTGGCTCTAAAATTTAAATGTATTGGATTTGTGTAATCGCTCGGTTGGATCAGGCTGTTGCACAAATGATTAAGCATTGAGGAAACACCGCACGGGCTGACCACTATCACTTCTACCACTTTTAGGTTTTTGGGTCATTGGGAGGTGCGATCACTTGGTGTTCCAATGCGGTTGCATGCTTGCCTCGCAACTTGACTTCACCGCACACTGAGACCATGATCTCTTCTGCAAATTTAAGGTTTTAGCTTGATATGTCATTCGGTCGCTCGGTTTGCTCGGGCGGTCGCACAACCAGCTCGTGTTCTAACTTCATTGCTAATCAAGCCTGCTATCCTTTTTGTGTCTTTAGTACATTTTCTTTATATGCTTGTGAGATCACTCGATGGGCTTGGGCGATCGTACAAGAGTTAGGGTTTTGTGCTTGCAACATCAAACTTCTTTGAAATCATTAATACATATCGATTTTATTATTAATGATCAAAATAGAATTTAATTATCCAACATGGTGTAAGCCCAAATTAAATTATTCTTTTGAAGCCCAAAAGACCAAATTATTTTCAAGCTTTTTTTTTAAGATGGTCCTCGAACATAAAACCTTTTTAAGATTTGTCAAAAATCCTTTTCCACCTCATGGCCTAGGCACACAGCCTAAGACTCATTTTTAATCAAACCTTTTTACAATGAGGCTTGGAAATATTTTCAAAGATGGGTTCAAGAATATTTTTCACTTCATTACAACCTTTTCTTAAATGGGCTTGCAACTAGTTAGGTCAATTATGTAATATTAAAATCAATTATGGGCCTAAATTATGCCAAGACTTGTTAGTTGTGGGCTTGTTTGTGGCATGAATCATTATTTGCTTCTGCAAATGAGAAATCTATTTATGAAACACCCTTTAATTTAGTTTTAATCCACAACATAACATAAATTTTCAATTGATCCAATAGATTAAGGCTTAATTAGTGAAAATTATCATAGGTTGAGTTCTAAATTTGAAAATACAACTATTGGTTAATTCGTCTAAATGGATCCTTTAAAAATAAAAATCCCCTGTTGATATTTTATTGACCAAATACCTAGAAAAGAGACTTGTCATTCATGTGTGGGTGATATAAGGTTGGAAGGAATGTCTTTACTCTCTTTGTTTGATTGTTACATGTGCATACTGCATACATTTATTGCATTACATTGCATTAATCCTTTTTGGCTCATAGACCTGGAGCATGATAGTTCAAGAGCTAATAACAACCTAACCTACATTAGTGACTTAGAGTCCAATGAGAATTCAGTCAACTTTACACAAAAAGCAAAGGATTTTGAGCTTGTTCAGAAGCTGGTGAATGATACTCTCAACTCTAAAATGGAAGAATTAAAAGGGGCCTTGGCTAAAATTGTGAGAAGTCAATTACTTTCATTGTTGGAGGATAACAAAAGGATAAGAAAAAGGCTAAGGTAGCTAAAGTAGCCTTTGATGAAGACAAGGTAGTGATGGATGATGATGATGACTGGGATGTATACTTCCAAGACCCTTAAGAAAAGAGGAAAGAAAAGAAGGTTGTGGAAATGATTGAAACTGCTGATGTGGAAAAATTGATTACTGATTTGGCAAAGAAGTTTGAAAAGAACCTGAAGGCTAAGGAGTTGTCAGAGGTGGACAAAATATTTGAATAAGATGAAGAAGTTCCTTACAAGTTCAAGATGCCTTCTTCCATTAAGTTTGATGGAATGGGGAATCCCCACTTGCATGTCAAGCAATATATCACGACCATACAGTCTACTAGAGCTATTAAGGCTTTAACTCTAAAGTATTTTATGCTCTCACAAGACCATTTTATGCAAAACTGGTTTAATACCTTAGAGGAAAGTACTCAAAAGGATTATGATTGGCTATACAAAGCCTTCATCCAGTAATATGGGTATAATGTTGAATTGGAAGTGACTCTAATGGAGGTAGAATCAATCAGACATAAACAAAATGAGAACTTTATTGATCATGTGAAAAAATGGAGGAATAAGGCTACACTTCTTAAAAAGAGGCCAAATGAGTCTGATTAGATTAGGATGAAATTGAGAGATGTCTTGCCTAATCTTTACGAATAGATATCTTACACTCTTATCAAAGACTTCAAAGATCTTTCCCAAGCTGGTTTGCAAATATAAGAATGTGAATGAGAGAAGAACCATTTTTCTGGCAGAAGGAATGAGGGGGGAATTATCAGTCTGGTAGTGTAATACCCTTATACCCTATATACGTATAATACATACACCCTGCATATGTAAAATAAGTGTATAAAGAATAAAAATATCACAATCCGGTTTAATAAAAATTTTCACAATTCCAATTCAAAATCTCAAATAGTATAAAATTTATATTTAAATAACAAATAAAATATTCTTTATAAATCATAGGTTCCAAAATAAGCATTTTCATAAAAATCTTTGGGTAAAATTTGTCAGAGTTTTTTCTATAATTTGGACATCTTTAAATTTCAACAAAACACAACCTGCACTAAAAATACTCCCAATATATACTACATCTCGCATTTCACCTATACTCCTCAATTTCTCCAAGTTTCTCAAAACATTTATACACACACATATATATATATATATATCAAAACACATATAAACCTCACATTACCCAAGTCATCCAAAACATTCTTTATAATTTACATCATATACTTTAAAAATATGTACATAATATACATAAAGAAAAATGTAGTATAATATAAAATATATATGTTGGCAGTGTCTTTGATCTTGATGCTCTAAAAATCAACTTAAATCTAGACACGATCAGATCTAGAAAAACTCTCCAGCTCAATCGAATCACCCCTGTCACCTGCGCTTGAGTTACAATCTCGCTATGGTAAAAGTCTAGTGGTACAAACTTGATAACAATAAAACTTAAATATAATGCCAATGCATAATGTATTTATGCTATGTCACAATGTGGCATCCAAGCTCACTTTTAAACATATTCTTTCATCATTTACTAATTCACATAAACACATACACAAGCATGGGCCCAAATAAACTAATACATTATTCAAATTCCAGAGTTACTATTTTGGTCCAAATTGACACCAAGTGTCTAGCCCCGAAAGGCAAATCAAAGTAATGCTCAAAAGCTAGCCTTAAAGGCAAATCATATCAAAGTGAAGCCAAACGTCTAGCTCTAAAGGCAGATTATATCACAGTGATGCATAGCGTCTAGCCCCGAAGGTAAATAATGAGGATAATCTCATAGGCATGCCACCAAATATAGAACTCTGAAAATTGAATAACATACTAGGCACACAAATAATTCATATTTTCCATATCAACTTTTTCTCATTTTTTCATAATCAACTAGGCTCATTGCCTCATTTCTCATTATCAATTAGGCACATTGCCTCATTTTTTTCATTTTATCCACAATGAGTCATTTTGATTTTTATTTCTTTTTATCATTCATATCAATGTCATTTCATTCTAATTCACCATATTTCATGACAATGTATCACCTTTCACATCAAAATTACATTACCTAAATATTTTGGGTCATTTTTACATAATTCACATATTTCACATTTTATACAATTTAGCCATTAACAATGGCTTTTCACAATACATATAATGTATACACAACAATTCACATATCATAGCACATTATTCATGAATGGTCAATGTATCAAGTAGCTTAAAACATTTTCCAATCCAAAATGTGTTAAGCCTAATGTAATGCGAACATATCCAATTTATCCAAAGTTTGTATTACCTCTAAAGACTTTCAAATATTAGCTCAAAACTCTCACCAACCTTTTCTTCCAAGTTGCCCTTCAACAATAAGGTTGGGCAAACTACTACCTCTTAATGCCTATACCAAATGTGATCATAAACAATCATTTAGTATCACATTTAAAGGCAATTCCAAACTTAAACCATAATTAAACATCATTCTACACAAAACCCCAAAATTAAGCCTCACCTCACTTTAACTTTGAAAAACCATATTAAATCATATAAATTGGTGTTTTAAGTTTATTAATATCATTACAACATATTTTAACATGTTTAAACCATTTGCGTTAATTAAACACATGCTTTAATACAAAATCCTAAAATGGCTAACCTTTCCCATTGAAGATTCTCCATTTCAACACATTTCAATTATTAATCCAAGCTTAATTCCATCATTAATATTATTAAATAACATGCTTCTTGTAATATCCCGGAATAGACCCTAAGAGTTTTGGAGTTATTGTTGTTGTATTTGGATTTAATGTATATGTGTATATGTGAAATATAAGGATAATATATGTAAGACATATACATATACATCACATATACATGGGATATATATAATGGTGAAGGATAAGTGAGTTGTATATATATTTGTATAACTAAATAATAATAATAATAATAAAGACAAAAAGAAAAGAGAAGAAGAAAATCAAAGAAAGAATATGTGGTGGAGATTTAAAGTATTATTATGGTTATTATTATTATTATTATTACTATTGTTATTGTTATTGTTATTGTTATTATTATTATATATATATATATATATATATGGATAAGGACAAAGGAAAGAAGTAGAAACTTCTTCTTCCTTCTACTCCTTCTTCGTCTTCTTCGTTCTTCTTGGCCGAGAGAGAGAGAGAGAGAGAGAGAGAGAGAGAGAAAGAGAGAAAGATGTGATTTTCTTACCAAATTTCTTAAGGAATTCAAGAGATTTGATGATAGAGATGAAGATTTGATAAAGGATTCAAGTAAGTAATTATTTCTTTAAATTGATTTTCATTGTTTGAGTTGGGTTTGGTATGGTTGATGTGTGATGATGATGATATTGAAAGATTTAAGTATATATATGTGTTGATTTGGTATTTGGATGATGATAATATGATTATTTGTGAAGATGATGATGAATTGTTGAATAAGGGTTGAGTTTAATGAAATTTGGGGATTTGATAAATTGGTATATGAATGATGTTTATAATGATGATTGGTGTGTGTTTTGAGTGTTGTTGATGTTTTGGTAAGTTTGTTATGGTTTTTGGGTGTGTTTGATGAAGATTGTTTGAAGTGAGTAATGATAAAAAGATGGGTATTGTTGGATGTTGTTGTGTGTTGACCGGAATCTGGGTTTTTAGCCGGACACGCCCAGAGACACGGCCAGTTTGTTAGGCGTGTCGTTGGTTCTGTTTTCTGGAGTTGGTAGCACGAGCAGTGACACGCCCATGTTATTGAGCGTGTCATAAGTTCTGTGTGGCAGTAGAATTGACACGACCAGTAACACGCCCGTGTTATTGAGCGTGTCATAGCTACTGTGAGTTTGGAGAATTGACACGGCCATGAGCATGCTCTTGTTGATTGGACGTGTTGATGTTTTTGAGATACAGAATGTATTACACGCCCAGTGACACGCCCGTGGTTATGAGCGTGTCAATGTTTCTGTGTTGTGGAGTTAGGGCACGATCAGGGACACTCCCGTGTTGATGAGCGTGTCATGTGTTGAGTTTGCCCTAATTGATTCTTATTTGTATTATCTCATGTGTATTTCTAAGTGAGTGTGTATGATTACTTTTGGATTAGGTTTTAAAAGATGGAATTGCCCCTAATCCAAGTATTGAAAGATCTATGGAAGAGAAGTTATATGGGAGTGAGTTCTTTAGAGGTAAGTACAAAACCCTATTGGATTGCATATAAGTATATTGTTAAAATAAATATTAATATTGTATATGCAATGAAAAGATAAGAAATATGATAATACATTAATACATATAAGATGTGAAGGCATTCAATATATATATGTTATGAAATGTGAAAGATGTGAGGATATGATTTGTATGATGTGTATTCCAATTTATATGGTAATGCAATTGATTGTGCATACTTGAGTAATGAATGATTATGTATATAAATATCAATGATGAACTATGAAATGTGATAATGTGATATTGTGATGAACTATGAAATGTGATAATGTGATATTGTGATGAACTATGAAATGTGATAATGTGATATTGTGATGAACTATGAAATGTGATAATGTGATATTGTGATGAACTATGAAATGTGATATTATGGTGAACTATGAAATGTGATATTGTGATGGAATATGAAATGCAAATTGAGAGGTGATGATGTATAAAGCCATTGTGGTTGGCTGTGATATTGAGAATGAGATAAATGAGGCATGTTTTGCCTAAATGATGCCATTGTGGTTGGCTATGATGATGTAAATGATGATGAGAATGAGAATGAAATTGATAATGAAATAATAAATGAATTGTGTGGCTAATGTGTTATTCATTTTCAGAGTTTTGTTGTTGGTGGCATGCCTAATAAGTGTAACAATCTCTTGAAGTTAGGTTGGATTGAATCCTTGAAGCCTAATTGAGATGTTACCACCCTTGAAGCTAGGTTGGGTTAGTTCTTGAAGCCAAGTTGGGTAGAAGCTTAGCATGCTTTGCTCCCCTTGAAGCTTGGTTGAACTTAATCCTTGAAGCCTAGTTGGGTATATGATATTGATAAATGTGATAACAAAACCAAAGCATTAACTCTGAACTTTGAATGACATATTAGTGTCTTTTGGGCCCGAGTCTGTCTTTGTTGTTAATGTGAAGTATATACAAGTTGAAATAAATGAGTAATGGGATCTATGTTGCCTTTGTTGGAAATGTGAGTTGTGAATGATGAATTGTGGTTAGTGATATGATTATATAACATACATGAATTATTGAAAGGAGATATGGTTTGTGAAGTTATATGCAATATGCGATTATAAAGTATAAAATGATATATATGATATGTATGAGGTGAAATTGGTAAGTATCATAATATGAAGGTTCTATCAATTTATTGAATTATGTTTGATGGTTATGTTATATGTGTATATGTATATCCTCTATAAGGTTAATAGGATTATATGAAGAATGCATTGAAAAAGGGGAAAACGGAGTAAGAAAATGTTAAAACATGAGACTAAACATATGAGGTATGTTTCCTTTATATTGTATATTTTAATGGTTACTTGTACTACTAAGCTTTCGAGCTTAGAGCGGTTATCTTAATCGCGCAGGTATATAGGTGATGAAGCTGGAGTTAAGCTACTATGTCACAACGAGGACAAGTATAGTTCGAGACCAACTAGATGGTGGTGCATGCATGTAATTATACTGTATTTTCATAAGAATGTATTCATTTGTATAAATGAATCTTTGGAAGAAACAATGTAACTTATATTTATGTATTACCATGATAAGAATAACCATTTTGTAAATACTTTCATATGATTAAAATGTATTATGGTTTTAAAAATTAAAGTAAAGAGTTATAATGGTGATGGAAAGTGACATTCTTATACTCTATATACATATTGTATGTGTACCTGGTATATGTACAGTATTTATATGGGGTATCGGGGTGTTACAATTATTTTGGTATCAGAGCTTAGGTTTCGAGATTCTCGGCCTAAGTAAATTTACAAAGAAAAGTTTTAAAAAAAAATGATGATAGATGAAAATAAAAAGAATGAAAATTTTGATACATGCACATGCATTAACACCTAGGTTGGTCTCGGATGTGGCATAATATGATTTGTAAAATATTTGTGTTACATGAGATGTTTAATATAGTTGATGATATATGTGTATACTATGTTGATGTGAGAAGAAACCATGATTGTTGGCAATGATGTTGGAAATGAATTATAATTGAGGCATAGTGCCTGATTATTTATGAGAAACGAATTACGAAATGTAATGTGAAATATGCATGTTGATGAGACATATGAAAAATGTTATGTCATGTGCAACATGGAATGTAATATTGATGTTTATGAGTAATATTACGTATGACATAATATGAATTGAAAAATAAAGAAATGGAAAGGAAAATAAAGTTGGAAATGAGTTGAAAATCAAATTAAGATAAGAGTATGTACTCTTTCTTCTATACTTTAAACCTCTTTATAAGAAAGTTTATGTTGAGTTTGCTAGACAGAGGAAATAATGTCGAATTGTGAATATTGAAAGTTATGTTATTTAAATGAAGAGAGTATGGTGGTATATTGAATGAGTTGATGGGTATAGACAAAGTTTGACCATTTATGATTTGAATATGTAAAGTTAAAGTTTTTAAAAGAAAAAGAGATGATGTTGGTTAAATAAGGAAATATAATGGTGTTGTTGCATTGCTGTTTTAAATGCAAACATTGTGATTTTAATGTTAGAAATGTGATACGCTTGAGTGTTGTTAAAGCTCATATTAATGGTGGAAAGATGTGATAATTAGATTTTTGGAAATGAGCTTTAATATTTGTGAAAAGAATATACTTTGAGGTTGTTTTGTAATGTGTATATATAAGATGTTTTTTTTTAAGTTGATATTAAGAACATAAGATGAGTGAATGGAAGTTTAAGTAAAGTAGTAAGTTGTGAAATTATAGTGTTAATGGAATTTGGGTAAAGACTATTTGAGTATTGATAATCTTAATGTAAGTTAAACCCATGAGCTTGTGGAATGAATATTACTGTATATGAGAGTACTATTAAATTGAATAATGTGATTGATAGTATGAGAATGATTATGCTTGCATTGACAAACCTGAGCAAAGCTAGGTCATGGGATAATATTGACAGTAAGAAATGGGATGGATCAATGTGGATTTAAGAAATTGAGATTTGTCATAATTAGACTTGGAGAGTATAAAGAGATTATTGAGCCCAATGTATATATGAGTGGATGTAATGTACATGTGTATAGATATGTGAGTAATATATATATATATATATATATCTATGTATTGAAGAATAAACAAATGGATGTATAGATGGTATACTAATGCATTTTATAAATATATGTGAGAGAGATGTCACCTTAGTAGCGTGACTAAGATTTTGTGAAGTAATATCATGGTGATAATGTATATGTGTTGGGTTGATAAACAACTTAAGTCATGTCAAAAAGGGATAAAAATGATGTTGTTCACGGAATAGTAAAATGTTAAATTGTGTTGAAAATATGTAAAAGAGGAATTAAATATCATTGTATGATTATGTGTATACATGTATAGAAAATGTGGAATGAGTTTTTGATATGAATGTAATTGTAAAATGTAAGAAATGTGGAAAGTAAATCACATTGTGAATGTGATCTATGGATGTGTTATATAATTGCATATTTGATGTATATTGGAAATGACATTGCATGTAGTAGTGGACCTAAGAGAGATTAGGCCTTGATTGACGTAAAGAGTATGTGATGAAATGAAAATAAGAATAAACTTAAGAAATGTTGGATAGTGAAATGGTTATGGAAATAAGGATTAATTTGGGAAATGGTGGATAGTAATATTGTTATGATAATAACTGAATTTGGCTATCATAAATGTTATGAGCCAAAGTACTTGTGTGAGGAAATGTTCTGTGTATATAAATTTAATAAGAAATTATAAGGGAAAAAGAAAGTATAAAGAATGAAATTTATGTAAGATCTGTATAAGATTGAATGATGTGTGAAGGAGAGGTTAAGGATAATATTGTTGTATATGAGACATGCAAATGGTGATCAAATAATTAAGAGTAAATTGTGTTGAGATAGAGTTGACATATGTTAATTTTGGATGTAGTAAAGTTTGGAGAATGGAGATATAATATTTGTGATGCAACTTAGTAGTATAATTGGAAAGTTGGAAATAAAATAATAGAGGAACAGTATTGATTTATAAATTTCAGATGTGATCATTAATCTCCTATGGCCATATAGTGTATTTATGGTATTTGGCCGATTAACTTTGTTATCCACAGAATTGAGACTAAGAAAGTATAACTGTAATACTACTTTGGTAAGATTGATAATTATGTTTCTAGAAACATGATTAACGGTTATGATTGATGAAGTGTATTTTATGGTTTTTGTGTTAGCAATTTGGTTATAATTCTGGAAAAGAAAAGACAGAAAGGGAATTGTGGAAATACTTTAAGTTATGAGTAATGTGAGAAAAAGGTAATTATTGTTAATATAGTAATGATATGATAAGTGAGAAGATGATAATGAAAGAAGATTGCAGAATGTGTTTGAGAGCTATATTGATTATGTTTATGGTATACGGTGAATAAGTGGATGGGTTTAAAATTTGAGTGAGTAAACTATGAATGATAAGCATGGTATGAGATAATTATGAAATTTGGTGGAATTGTATTGAGATAATGAAAGATAAACTATGTGTATATTGAAAGATAAATTAAAGTGGATGGTTATTCATGATAAATTTAGATAAGTGAACTATTGATTTGAATCAAACAAGATTATGATGTTAAGATATTGTGGAGAATAAATCAATTGATCTGGATTTTTGCTATAATTGTGAATTATTATTGAGATTTAATATGTATGGTTGTGCTAAAGGCATAAGAGATAAATAATGATGTATACAATGTAAAATTTTGATAGATGAACGGACATGAATTAATTGAATTATATCAATTTTAATGATGAGAAAAGGGAAGAAGTTGATTTCCTGTAAAGTAAGTTCAAAAGCATTGTATTAATATTGATGTTAAGTGAGAAAATACTAGAGAAGGAATGAAGTGTATGAGAAATAAGAATATTATTATC
The DNA here is from genome assembly GCA_947685225.1 of Garcia nutans. Lineage (NCBI taxonomy): Eukaryota > Viridiplantae > Streptophyta > Magnoliopsida > Malpighiales > Euphorbiaceae > Garcia > Garcia nutans. The sequence continues at coordinate 1,434,687 of CANTUV010000091.1, forward strand.
AATGAAGGTTTGATAAATGTTTGTTTGTAAGGATGATTGTAATGATGGGATAATTAATATTAAGATATAAGTTTATGATCTTGAAAGTTAAAGTTAAGAGAATAGTTATAAAGAGATGAAGTGATAAAATATTTTGAATGTAATAATGGAATGTAACATAAGTATGTTAAAGGATGATTGAATTTTTGCATATAGATAAGGTATTTGAGAGTATAATGAGTTATTTTGAATATTGGATGAGAATGTAATAAGGTATAAAGATTTTTATCGTGACAAGTTGTGGAATTGAATAATATAATTGACTCTAAGGGGGAGAGTGCAAACTATGTGATTTGATGAAAATTTTAAATGGTGTATTGGTAAGAATGGAATGTTATTGTACTGAGTAATTTCGAGGACGAAATTTTTTTTAGGGGGAGAGAATTGTAATATCCCGGAATAGACCCTAAGAGTTTTGGAGTTATTGTTGTTGTATTTGGATTTAATGTATATGTGTATATGTGAAATATAAGGATAATATATGTAAGACATATACATATACATCACATATACATGGGATATATATAATGGTGAAGGATAAGTGAGTTGTATATATATTTGTATAACTAAATAATAATAATAATAATAAAGACAAAAAGAAAAGAGAAGAAGAAAATCAAAGAAAGAATATGTGGTGGAGATTTAAAGTATTATTATGGTTATTATTATTATTATTATTACTATTGTTATTGTTATTGTTATTGTTATTATTATTATATATATATATATATATGGATAAGGACAAAGGAAAGAAGTAGAAACTTCTTCTTCCTTCTACTCCTTCTTCGTCTTCTTCGTTCTTCTTGGCCGAGAGAGAGAGAGAGAGAGAGAGAGAGAGAGAGAGAAAGAGAGAAAGATGTGATTTTCTTACCAAATTTCTTAAGGAATTCAAGAGATTTGATGATAGAGATGAAGATTTGATAAAGGATTCAAGTAAGTAATTATTTCTTTAAATTGATTTTCATTGTTTGAGTTGGGTTTGGTATGGTTGATGTGTGATGATGATGATATTGAAAGATTTAAGTATATATATGTGTTGATTTGGTATTTGGATGATGATAATATGATTATTTGTGAAGATGATGATGAATTGTTGAATAAGGGTTGAGTTTAATGAAATTTGGGGATTTGATAAATTGGTATATGAATGATGTTTATAATGATGATTGGTGTGTGTTTTGAGTGTTGTTGATGTTTTGGTAAGTTTGTTATGGTTTTTGGGTGTGTTTGATGAAGATTGTTTGAAGTGAGTAATGATAAAAAGATGGGTATTGTTGGATGTTGTTGTGTGTTGACCGGAATCTGGGTTTTTAGCCGGACACGCCCAGAGACACGGCCAGTTTGTTAGGCGTGTCGTTGGTTCTGTTTTCTGGAGTTGGTAGCACGAGCAGTGACACGCCCATGTTATTGAGCGTGTCATAAGTTCTGTGTGGCAGTAGAATTGACACGACCAGTAACACGCCCGTGTTATTGAGCGTGTCATAGCTACTGTGAGTTTGGAGAATTGACACGGCCATGAGCATGCTCTTGTTGATTGGACGTGTTGATGTTTTTGAGATACAGAATGTATTACACGCCCAGTGACACGCCCGTGGTTATGAGCGTGTCAATGTTTCTGTGTTGTGGAGTTAGGGCACGATCAGGGACACTCCCGTGTTGATGAGCGTGTCATGTGTTGAGTTTGCCCTAATTGATTCTTATTTGTATTATCTCATGTGTATTTCTAAGTGAGTGTGTATGATTACTTTTGGATTAGGTTTTAAAAGATGGAATTGCCCCTAATCCAAGTATTGAAAGATCTATGGAAGAGAAGTTATATGGGAGTGAGTTCTTTAGAGGTAAGTACAAAACCCTATTGGATTGCATATAAGTATATTGTTAAAATAAATATTAATATTGCATATGCAATGAAAAGATAAGAGATATGATAATACATTAATACATATAAGATGTGAAGGCATTCAATATATATATGTTATGAAATGTGAAAGATGTGAGGATATGATTTGTATGATGTGTATTCCAATTTATATGGTAATGCAATTGATTGTGCATACTTGAGTAATGAATGATTATGTATATAAATATCAATGATGAACTATGAAATGTGATAATGTGATATTGTGATGAACTATGAAATGTGATAATGTGATATTGTGGTGAACTATGAAATGTGATATTGTGATGGAATATGAAATGTAAATTGAGAGGTGATGATGTATAAAGCCATTGTGGTTGGCTGTGATATTGAGAATGAGATAAATGAGGCATGTTTTGCCTAAATAATGCCATTGTGGTTGGCTATGATGATGTAAATGATGATGAGAATGAGAATGAAATTGATAATGAAATAATAAATGAATTGTGTGGCTAATGTGTTATTCATTTTCAGAGTTTTGTTGTTGGTGGCATGCCTAATAAGTGTAACAATCTCTTGAAGTTAGGTTGGATTGAATCCTTGAAGCCTAATTGAGATGTTACCACCCTTGAAGCTAGGTTGGGTTAGTTCTTGAAGCCAAGTTGGGTAGAAGCTTAGCATGCTTTGCTCCCCTTGAAGCTTGGTTGAACTTAATCCTTGAAGCCTAGTTGGGTATATGATATTGATAAATGTGATAACAAAACCAAAGCATTAACTCTGAACTTTGAATGACATATTAGTGTCTTTTGGGCCCGAGTCTGTCTTTGTTGTTAATGTGAAGTATATACAAGTTGAAATAAATGAGTAATGGGATCTATGTTGCCTTTGTTGGAAATGTGAGTTGTGAATGATGAATTGTGGTTAGTGATATGATTATATAACATACATGAATTATTGAAAGGAGATATGGTTTGTGAAGTTATATGCAATATGCGATTATAAAGTATAAAATGATATATATGATATGTATGAGGTGAAATTGGTAAGTATCATAATATGAAGGTTCTATCAATTTATTGAATTATGTTTGATGGTTATGTTATATGTGTATATGTATATCCTCTATAAGGTTAATAGGATTATATGAAGAATGCATTGAAAAAGGGGAAAACGGAGTAAGAAAATGTTAAAACATGAGACTAAACATATGAGGTATGTTTCCTTTATATTGTATATTTTAATGGTTACTTGTACTACTAAGCTTTCGAGCTTAGCGCGGTTATCTTAATCGCGCAGGTATATAGGTGATGAAGCTGGAGTTAAGCTACTATGTCACAACGAGGACAAGTATAGTTCGAGACCAACTAGATGGTGGTGCATGCATGTAATTATACTGTATTTTCATAAGAATGTATTCATTTGTATAAATGAATCTTTGGAAGAAACAATGTAACTTATATTTATGTATTACCATGATAAGAATAACCATTTTGTAAATACTTTCATATGATTAAAATGTATTATGGTTTTAAAAATTAAAGTAAAGAGTTATAATGGTGATGGAAAGTGACATTCTTATACTCTATATACATATTGTATGTGTACCTGGTATATGTACAGTATTTATATGGGGTATCGGGGTGTTACACTTCTAACATTAAAATCAAACAATTCACTATTCTTTGAAAATTCCCTTTTCTAAAACCCTAAATTAACACTACCATTCCCAAACTCTATTCAAACTTAACCAAATCCATCATTTGACTTTAAAATCCTTGTTTATGCATCAGAAAAAACACATTTAGAATCAAATTGCACAATTAAATCACATGATTTCACAAACCCAAAAGTTCTATAACTGTAAATTCACTCTCTTCACCAAACTCAACTTAAATTCAACCATTTCTTATCTCTAACCTTAAAATCATTAATAACTACTCAAAAAAACTTCATTTATACCCAAATAAGCAATTAAAACATACTACTTCAAAAGTTGAAAATCAAACGTAATCATAAAATCATGGATTTCCAAAGAAAAAGCTATAAAACTTACTATTTTTAGTGGAAAACCCCAAAATTTCACTTAAAACCTTGAAAACCCTTCAATTCTAGAAGCATGGAAGAAGAAAAATCTTGAGCTTTGAACAATAATGGTGGTCAGCCTAGAAGGAAGAAGAAGAAGAAGAAGTTAACTGTTTATTTTCTCTCCATCCACTTTCTTAAAGACCAGATATATAATATTTAATTATATTTTTAATTAATTAATTATTTATTAAATAAAAACCCCAAAATTACATCTTTCATTAAAAATAATTTATTTTAAAATTATTTAAATAATTTTTAATTTTTAAAGTATATTTATAAAAATGTCATTTGTTATTTGACTTTTCTTTTAAAAGAGTTGACTTTTATTGACTTTTATATACTTTTATGTATATTTCATGTATATTTCACATATATATTCTAATTTTTTACTTAAAATCCTTTAATTTTCTATTTAAATCATTTATTTTAATTTATTTAATTTAATTTAATTTTAATTTATTTAATTTTTAAAAATTTCGGATGTTACAGGTAGTCAAAGCACACAGAAGGCTGTATAAGTCAATGTAACTACTATTCAAGCAAAAAGAAGAAATTTTTAGATCTAGAAAGACCTGTGTCCTGGGTTTTTAATAAGCTATAGAAGAAAGAGTTATTACAACCACTGGCTTCTTGACCACCACCCAATCCTCTACCATTTGACCTTTGATGTCAAGGCTTCCTGTTAATTTTACCAGATACAAAGGGCATGAGATGGATAAATGCATTCGGTTAAGGCGCGAGATCCAAAATCTAATTGATAGTGAAAAGCTTCCTTAACCTAATAAACCTAGCATGAAAGAGTCCAATTAGATGAAGCTTTTTTTTTACTCCAACTCAATAAACTTTCCTGGCTTATGTGGTTTTCATTTCATCTTCTTTCTTTGGTATTTTTGGAGCAATTGTGTTTTTCAAATTAAAATTGTTTGAATAAATTATTTTCATCTTTGTTGATTTTTTGTTCATTTTGGTGCTCAACCGATGATGAATCTAGCTTGATATTCATAAATTAGTGTATCTATACATCATAATTCGAATACTTTACTAGGTGATGGGATTATTTTGGTAGACCAGTGACTGAACAGAATGCAGAGGGTTTTTATCCAGTTATAAGCCACTGCAGAGGAGAAGTTTGATTATGCATTGTCTCTTTTACAGGGAGATGCCTGTGACTGGTGGAAGACTGTACCCCATGGGATGGATGAATTGCCAGTGTTGACCTATGTTGATTTTCTATCAGAATTTGAGAAGAAGTACACACCCAGAGAGTATAAAGATGCCAAGAAAAGGAATTTATGAGCTTCAAGCAAGGAGGGAACACAATTACAGAATATGAGAAAGACTTCATCCGGTTGAGTAAGTCCACAAGAGATTTATTGTTAGATGAGATAGACAGATGTAGGAGATTTGAGGAGGGTCAGAGGCCATCTATCATGTGTCTGGTGTTCTCTCATTATAAGGATTTTTCCAAAGTGGTTTCAATTGTCAGAAATGTAGAGAAGGCATAGGGACTTGCAGCAACTACTAGAGTAGAGGAGAGTAGAAGCAGGAAACCCCAGGCTAAAGCAGGGTCCTCATTTGGAAAGAGAAGTAGAGAGAGTTTTCCTCAGAGGTTTAGTGGGAGTCAGGGGCAGTCTGGCTAATCATTTCAGCAGCAGAGGCAGAGATCTACAGCCTCAATAGCTAGTGCCCCAACCCCAGTTCCACAGAGATCTCCTCTACCTATTTGTACTCAGTGTGGATGGACACATAGGGGTGTCTATTGGGGGACCCGTACATCAGCTTGTTTTAGGTGTGGCTCCACAGATTATTTTCTTAGAGATTATCCAGTGCCATCTGTAGATAGACAGACTGAGATAGTAGTTTCTACACCTAGTGATAGAGGGAGTTGTGGTGGAAAAGGTGGCAATAGAGGTGGCAGACCTGGATTCAATCAGAGAGGGGGATCCACGGTAGGGACTAGTGGACCAAACCAGGCAGGATCATCACAGAGAGTGTATGTGATGCAGAGACAAACATATGCTTTGGATGTTGTGACTGGTATATTTCTTTTAATTGATATTCTTGTGCATGCATTGATTGATCCTGAATCTACATATTCATACATTAGTGTATCCATTCTGCCTGTGGGTGATATGCATTTTGAGTCATTAAGGTTTGATGTGCTGGTAACCAACCCTTTGGGGGCATAGTGTGGTAGGTAGCAGGATACATCGAGATAGTCTAGTTATTGTTCATGATGAGGAGTTTTTAGTGACCTAATCAAGATGCCCTTTAGGGAGTATGACTTGATTATGGGTGTAGATTGGTTATCCAGACACGGGGCTATAGTAGGCTGTCAGCAGAAATGTGTTACTTTGAAAACACATGATGAGAGAGAAGTAATGGTATCTAGTGAGCAGAGACACCTCGCATTCATATTTATTTCATCTACATCAGCTATAAAGATGACTTAGGAGGGGTATGAGGCTTATTTGGCTCATATGGTGGATACTAGAGTGGTAGGATCTTACTTGGATAGTATAACTATAGTATTAGAGTTTCCAGATGTGTTCTCTGAGGAGTTACTAGGGTTACCTCTAGAGAGAGAGATGAGGAGTTTGGTATTGATGTGATGCCTAGTACCACTCCTATCTCCATTACCCCTTATCGGATGGCACCTGTAGAATTAAAAGAGTTGAAGGTGCAGTTGCTGGAGTTACTTGATAAAGGGTTTATTCATCCTAGTGTATCAACATGGGGAGCACCAGTACTGTTTGTCAAGAAGAAGGATGATACTTTGAGCTTGTGCATTGATTATCGCCAGTTGAATAAGTGACCATTAAGAAAAAATACCCATTACCTTGCATCAATAATTTGTTTGATCAGTTGAAGGGAGTAATGGTATTTTTTAAGATTGATTTGAGATCTGGGTACCATCAGTTGAGAGTTAGAGATGTGGATATACCCAAGACTGCCTTTTGGACGAGGTATGGGCATTATAAGTTCTTAGGGATACCTTTTGGACTGACGAATGCACCAACTACATTCATGGATTTGATGAATCAGGTATTCAGGCCATACTTGGATCAATTTGTTGTGGTGTATATTGACAATATTTTGATATAATCTCATAGTAAAGAAGAGGATGATAGACATCTACAAATTATATTATAGACATTGAGAGAGAAATAAGTGTATGCCAAATTATCCAAGTGTGAGTTCTGGTTAGATCAGGTGACTTTTCTTGGACATGTGGTTTTAGTAGAGGGGATTAGAGTTGATCCAAGTAAAGTCGAGGCAATCTTGAACTGGAGTCCACCAAAGAATGTAACAGAGATCAAAAGTTTTTTTTGGTTTGCTGGTTATTATCATTGATTTGTGAAAGTATTTTCCATGATAGCTTTACCACTTACCAGAATACTTTTGGAAGGATGTGAAGTATGTGTGGATGAACCAATGTCAGGCGAACTTTGAGCAATTGAGAGATATGTTGACCGAAGCTCTAGTTCTTGCCCTTCTGATAGATGGTGAACAATATGTGATATACAGTGATGTATCACATCACGGTCTAAGTTGTGTTCTAATGTATGAGGGTAGGGTCATTGCTTATACCAATAGATAGTTAAAGCCTCATGAGTTAAATTATCTTACTCATGATTTAGAGTTGGCAGCCATTGTCTTTGCATTAAAGATTTGGTGACATTATTTGTATGGAGAGAAGTGTTTCATCCACACAGATCACAAGTGTTTGAAATATTTAGGTGTCCCAAAAGAATTAAATCTTCGCAGAGGCGGTGGCTAGAGTTAATAAAGGATTATGATTTTTTGATCGATTATCATTTTTGACAAGGCTAATGTGGTTGCAGATGCCTTAAGTCTAAAGTCTATGGCAAGGTTGACTACCTATGCTCTCACATTGATTGTTGAGTTGAGAGCTTTTCATGCTAGATTTAAGATTTATGATAATGGTGCTCTAATGGCCTAGTTGTTGGTGAGGCTATTACTACTTGATCAGATTAAAGAAGCACAAAAGTTGGATATGAAACTCTAGAAGATTGTAGAGGACTACAAAAAGGGGGAGAGTAAGGATTTTCATGTGAGGGATGATGATAGGTTATGATGCAGAGACAGATTGTGTATTCCTGATGATGTGGAATTGAAAAAGAGGGTTTTGTAAGAAGCACATCAATCATCATATGTTATGCACTCTGGAAGTACCTAAATATACCAATATTTAAAGCAACATTATTGGTGGTCTGCTGTGAAGAGGGACATAGCAGAATTTATGTCGAGATGTCTCACATGTCAGAGGGTGAAGACTAAACACCAAGTTACTTCAAGATTGTTACATCTTTTAGTTGTGTCTGAGTGGAAGTGGGAATGAGTAACCATGGATTTTGTGATAGGGCTTCCTTTGACCTAGAAGAAGCATGATGCAATCTGGGTGATTATGGATAGGATGACTAAGTCAACTCATTTTCTTTCCGTAAGGGTGGACTACTCTCTTGATAGGCTGGCTAAGCTGTATATCAGTGAGAATGTGAGGTTGCATGGAGTCCCATTTTCTTTGGTATCAGACGAGACCCCAGATTCACATTTAGGTTTTGGAGGACTTTGGAGGATGTATTAGGTACTCGGTTGCACTTTAGTACTGCTTTCCATCCGCAGATAGATGGGCAGTCTGAGAAAGTGATATAGGTATTGGAGGATTTGTTGAGGAGCTATATCATTGAGTTTATAGGGAGTTGGGATAGACATTTGCCATTGGTGGAGTTTGCTACAACAATAGTTTATAGTCTAGCATTGAGATTGCACTGTTTGAGGCCTTGTATAGTAGAAGGTGCATGACACATTTATGATGGAATGAGGCTGAAAGAGGATTTTAAAACCTAAAAAATAGATTGGAAGCCATTTTGGTTGAATATGGTCTATTTAGTTTGATATGGACCTTGTCCATATCGAACTGGGACAAGCTAGTTCGATATGGGCATCCATATCGAATTGGGGCAAACTAGTTTGATATGGACATCCATATCGAACTGGAACATGTCAAGTTCAATATGTGTACTTGTCCATATCGAACTGGGAGTTACCTAGTTCAATATGGAGGTCCATATCAAACTAAACAGACCCTATTAGACCAAAATGGCTTCTAGACCCTATTCAAACTAAACAGACCCTAAGGGTGTCTCCTTGGAAGAGGATTTTAAGATTTGGTCGAAAAGAAAAATTGAATCCTCGATTTATTGGGCCATGTGAGATTCTAGAGAGAATGGGAACCATGACCTACAAATTGGCTCTATCGCTAGAGTTAGATCAGATACATAATGTCTTCCATATCTCGATGCTTTAGAGATACAGATCGGATCCATCTCATATGTTATTTATTGAATCTATTGAGGTGAGTTGGATATGACATACGAAGAGGAACCAGTGCCAATCTTGACATAAGAAGTGAAAGATATGAGAAAGAAGAAAGTGCCATTGGTAAAGCTTCTTTAGAGGAATCACTCAATTGAGGAAGCAACATAGAAAAGTGAGTAAATGATGAGGAGCCAGTACCCTCAGCCTTTTCAAAGCTAACATTAGGTAATTTCGAGGATGAAATTATTTTAAGAGGGAGAGAGTTGTAACATCTGCGTAATTGCTAAAATAAATAAAATTAAAATTAAATTAAAATAAATTAATAAGTTTAAGGGTTAAATAAAGTGTTGGAAGTGAGAAAATAGATAATGTATATGAGAAATATAGAGGGAATACACATTGCATATAAAGTCAAAAATAAGTTAGAAAAAGGCACAGTATGAAAAGTAAAAGGAGGGACAAAATGGTAATTTATAAAAATAATAAAATAACATATATAAAAAAATAAAATAAAAAGGATTTAAGGATAGGAATAATAAAATATCTAAATATTTTATTAATTAATAATTTTATAATTATGTAAATATATGAAGGGTAAAATTGGAAATATTGAAAAATAAAAGAAAAACTCTTCTTCTTCTTCTTCCAACGATGGAGGCCAAATTTTAAGAGAGAGGGGGAGGTTATCTTCATCTAAAACACCAAAATTCTTAAGAATTTCAAAGGATTCAAGGTAGTTTTGAAGATTAAACAAGGATTCAAGTAAGTTTTCATCACTTTTAAGCTTGTGTTGTTAAGTTTATGAATATGTGAATTTTGGGTTTATGATGAAGATGACTATAATTGTTGAAATGGGATTGTAAGATGTTATTTTGATGAGTAGGTAAATATTTTATGGTTAAATATTAGATTTGATTATGTTTAGTTAGAGTTTAGAAGAGGTAGTATGGATTTTAGGGTTTTGGTAAGGTTTTAATAAAAAGTGATGGTGTGTAACACCATAATTTTTTTTTATTAAATCTAGTTGGATATTAATTGATGAAGGATTATGGGAGATTTAGATGTGAGTATGTTGAAAATATAAATGATATATATAACATATGAAAGTAAAAGAAGTAAAAAGTTAAAAGTATAAAAGATAATAATATAAATAATAATAATATTTTATATAAATATCTAAATTAATTATTATATATATAGCAATGGAAAATTATGGGGAAAGTCAAAATTTCTAGAAATTGCTTCTTATTTTCTTTTCCTTTTGGCCGATTCCATAGACAAGAAAGAGAGAGAGAGATGATTTAATTTCTTTAATCATCAAGTTTGCTAAGAATTTTCAAGAGTTGGTGATAGTTTTGGTGCTAAATGGAGTAATAAGTACATTTCTTTAACTATTGATGAATTTTCTTTTGAGTAGAAATTTCTAATAAATTGGATGATATTTTAAATGATTAAAATAAAGTTAATCAATATTGAAGTGATGGATTTAAATTTGAGTGAGTGATTGAATATATTTGATAAGGATTTGGAGTGGTAAAGATGAAAAACATGATTTTATAAGGGTTTTGACTAATTTTGAGTTCGAATGGTTTAATAGGTTTAAAAGTATATAAATGAGTTCCTAATGTTATCCATGGATCTATAATTTGTATAGGTGTCAATTAAATTAGTTGGTGGAATCTATAAGAGAAAAGATTTTTAGGTGAAGTAAGAGATTTGGTGAAGTTGCTGTTGGTAAGGGGTTTATATTACCAATTTTGGCTTCAAAAGGTTAGTATATACTTTGATTATGTCTTTTATTATTATTATTTTTTTTGCTTTGAGTTTATTGAATGAGATTTGGTGCAAAGTTTTGTGAAGTGGCAGTGCCAAATTGGATGCCACAAGCTTGGCATTTAAGAGGCACGACCGTGGGCATCATATTTTAGTTGGTAGTGGCATTTCAAAGCCATGGGTATGGAACTTGGTAGCCACGACCATAGCATTAATTTAATGATATGTCAGTGGCATTTTCAAATCCACGAGAGTGGTACTGGTGAGCCACGACCGTGGTCTTGATTCAAGTGTATGGTAGACATATTTTAAAGTGCACGGGTGTGTCCTATAGGTAAGCATAGTCATGGCATTTGGTTATGCTTAGAAAATTGTTTATATTGTGGATATCCTTGAGAATATGATACAAATAATGATGCTATGTGAAAAGCATGATCAAAATGTGAAATAGAATAACAAGTTAAAACAATGACAATGAATTGTGTGTAACCATTATGCTTTAACCATTTGCTAGAAAATTATGTTTGGTAGTTGACGTGCCATATGCAATGAGATGAGACATAGGATGTCACAGATATTGCTATGCCCTTGAGCTAGACACATTGATATCACTATTGATGAGATACGTTGTGGATAAGATACTGGGTGTCATAGATATTGCTACGTCCACTAGCAAGACACATTTGTGTCATTGTGATGAGATAGGCCAAAATAATAGTTTTGGAAATAGTTCATTGTATAAGGATTTTGGGCCCATTGCATGTTGTATGCTATATATATATATATTTGTCCTTATATTAAAGTTTGATGCATCTCTATATTATGTTGCCATATTAATATTGTTTTGTCAAAGTATATATATCACTGAGCTTGTAGCTCAGCGTGAGTTATCCATCACATAGGTGACATGATAGAAGCTACAAGTCCATCTAGACTAGGATAGGTCGAATTAGAGGTTGGATAGTAGAAGCCTCTGGTTGTCATAGATCAAGCCTAAGATATCATGTAAATATTATTTTGAGTTGTTGTAGATATAATATCTATTTTAAAACATAATGAATTGTATTATGACTAAAGGATGTTTTGTATATAAGTAATATCATGTTCTCATATTTATAAATGTATGTATGAAAATATAGGATTTTGGGATGTGAGTGAATGAAAACATTTTGAGAACTATTGGGTATTCACAGGTTGAGTTGATTGGATTTGGTAATACTCGTATTTTAAATTAAACTCTGACAAAATTTTTATAGATTTATTTATTTTTCTTACACCTACTGTACTATTTATATAATACTATTAACTATAGCTAAATTAAGAAGAGTAATAAGGAACAACCATATCATTTTAGTAATGATTTTATATCCTATCTATGTATGCTACATATTCAAGGAAATGTGTATTATATGTGGATAGGTTATGAGGGTGTTACATTTATTTTGGCATCAGAGACAAGGTTTGAGATTCTCAACCTATGTGAGTTTTAAGTGAGAGAAAATGGGGATTTCAAAGTTGATTTCAAAAGTTTTATTTCATGGATATGAATAGGCATTTAAATTGATTTTTTATGTGGCAACTCTTGATCTTGTAACAGATATAGGTAGTAGAGATGTCTCTATCCTATAGATCAGATGAAAATAGTGCAAAGAGCTTTACTCTAGGGGAAGGTATGGTTGAAGCAAGTACAAAATTTGCTGGGGAGGCATCAATGCTAGCCAGACCAGTAGTTAAGGAGGTTCTGCCAGGGTTGGTGCAACATATGGTGGAATTATTACAACAGGTTTCGGAGCAGCTGTAGTCACTGCAGAAGCAATAGTTACCAACCAAAAAATATGACAAGCTAAGGAAATTTGGACCTACAGATTTCTTTGGGGCTACAGATCCTGCTATAGCGGAATAATGACTGGATAAAGGTTAGAGGATATTTATCCAGTTACAGGCTAGTGCAGAAGAGAAGTTTGATTATACCATGTCTTTTCTGCAGGGGGACGCTTATGATTGGTGGAAGACAGTTCCCCATGCCACAGTCGACCCTCCAGTGTTAGCTTATGCTGATTTTCTATAGGATTTTGATAAGAAATATACTCTTTGAGAGTATAAAGATACAAAGAAGAAGGAGTTTTTGAGTTTAAAGCAGGATACAAAGACAGTGACAGAGTATGAGAAGGATTTTATCCGGCTAAGCAAGTACACATGAGGGATTGTGACAGATAAGATTGATAGGTGCCAGAGGCTTGAGGAGGGTATAAGGCCATCGATTATGTGCTAGGTGGCTAAAATTCAGTATAAGGATTTCTCCCAATTGGTGTCTGGTACTAGAAATATGGAGAAGGCTCAGGGCATTACAGCTGCAGCCAGAGCAGAGAGTAGAGATAGGAGACCTTAGTATGAGGTCATCATCTAAGAGGAGCCGAGATAGTTTTCCACATAGGTCTGGTATAGGCTAGGGGAAACATAGCAGAGGGTTTCAGCCGTAGAGATAGAGATAGGGACCTACTACTTTAGTGGCTAGTACTCCGACCCCAGTTACACATATATCTCCTCTACCCACTTGTGCCCAGTGTGGTTGAATGCATAGGGGGTTTGTTGGAGAGCCGATCTCAGAGGTTGCTTTAGGTGTGGATATTCAGGTCATTTTGTTAGAGATTATCCAGAGCCACCAGATGAGAGATCAGCTGATACCTCAGGATCCAAATAGAGCAGTAGAGGAGGTAGGGGAAGTCGAGGTGGTATAGAGGTGGTAGATTTAAGGCTAGCCAAAAAGGAGATTCGACATCTGTTATTAGGCCAAAGGAGACTAGAGTTTCTCAGAGAGTTTACATGATGTAGAAGAAGCCGAATGCTTCAAATGTCATAGCTGGTACATTTTTTTTATTCGGTACCCCTATGTATGCATTGATAGATCCCGGATCTACTCATTCATATATTAGTGCATCAGTTTTGCGTGTGAGTGATGTGCATTGATACGAACCAGCCACGAGGTAAGGATCCATTGGTGCTTCCAAATGGGCCATTGACTAGGAGTAGAGCTAAGAAGTTTGGAGCAGCTATGGGATTGCATATTAAAGATCAAATTTCAAAGAAAGTGACTGAAATGGCAATGGAAAAGTGCACAATAGAGCTTGAAGAAGGCACACCAAAGTTGATTATGATGCTTAGTGTGAATATGGGATTGCATATTCAAGATCAAATTTCAAAGGAAGTGACTGAAATGGCAATAGAAAAGTGCACAATAGAGCTTGAAGAAGGCACACCAAAGCTGATTATGATGCTTAGTGTGAATATGGAAGCTAAAGGCTAGCTAAAGAGGTCCAACATGCAAGAAAGGTCCATGGGGCTTCATATACAGCCTTGGGAAGTAATTTAAGGCCCATGGACAGCCCAAATAGTGTGGGGCATGTTCTTATTTTAAAGGGTTTTAGTTTGGCCATTTTTTTATACTTTATATTTTCCTTAGTGGGTTAGGATGTGTGGTTTCCTATTTAGTTATTTCAGAATATTAATTTGTTTCCATACTTTATATTTTCCTTAATGGGTTAGGATTTTGACTTTGTAGCTTTCCTTTTCCCATTAGAATTAGGGTTTCGGATTTATGTGTGCCTTTTAGTATAAATAGGGCCTTATTTTTCTTGTAAGGACACTTCATGAAAAATTATATTCTCAATTTTCTTATTGAAAATTTTGGCCATCTTAGAACAGGAGTGGATTCTCTTTTTCTTTTGATTGCATCAAGAATTAGATTTACTTATCAATTTCAATTGTGGCGTTCTTCTAATTCAAGCTTCCTAAATCCTTCCGTTATAAGTGTTCATGCTTTGCTAAGCAATTGGGTGCTTTAGAAGGTGGTTTTCCTTCGTTCTTAGTTTTTCTTCTATCAATCGTGGGTTGGGGTTTGAGGCCTTCATTGCCATAGGGTTCCGCGTCATTTGGTATCAAAGCCAATTATAGGTAAATCTTTATCTATCTTTCTTTCTAGGGTTGTTTTAGTTGTTCCGTTAGGGTTCTAATTGGATTTTTGAATTAGAGTTATAGAATTCTTTGTTCAATTTTGAAATTGTGTTCTTGCCTTTTGATTCGAAATACGTTTTTCTTATTCCGCATTGGGTATAAATTGGACTGGAGGCTTTGTGTTTCGTTGGTGATCCAAGGATAGTGACCAGATCCTAAAAAAAAAAAATCGAAATTTAAGGTATTAGAATCGTTTTGGAATCGATTCAACAAAAATTCACTTCAACAAAAATTCTTTGCTTTTCTAGTAATTTAAGGTATTAGAATCGTTTTGGATCAGGTTGAAAGTAATCAAAATTTTGGCCACCAATTTCGGTCAATTGAGGGGCTGTTTTATTAAGTTTTTCTTGTTGATTTGGAAGTTTCCTTTTTCGAAATTGAATTCTTGGGGAGTCTTGATACTAGCTTTATTGGGTAGAATTATTAGGTCCATAAACTAACTTGCTAAGGTGAGTTGGTTTTGATACATTTTGACCAGATTCGTCATAATTTTTTACCTCTTTGTTTCTATTTCTTGTTTGAGCTACCGTTTTGATTCCGTGACATTGCTAGAGTATTATTTGTTTGATTCTATACTCTGGTTGATATAATCGTGTGACACAAAATTTTCTTGTGTTGCCTCCAAATTTGTTAAGTTTCTTTCTAGGTGTCATTCTAGGATTTAGGTTCTAGTTCCCTTGAACGTGCTTGGTGATTGATTTGTGAGCCTTTGTTCTGAAGTGCAATCGAAGAATTAGCGAAGGTGAGTTCTTTGTTTTGTGAGATAATGAGTAGCAATTCTAGTAGAGATAAAGCCATAGCTGTTGAGAATGAAGAGATGAGTATCCGGGATATTGCAGATGATCTTGAGACGTACAAGCAAGCAAATGAGGACAATATGGAAAGAATAGCAAATACATTGGCTAGCTTGCAGCAGTCCATGGAATGCTTAATGCAAGCACAACAACCTGCTCCAATAAGGCTACCACAGAGAATTCTACAACCAGCAAGAGCTGAAGAGAGAGAAGAGCCAGTTAGGAGGAGGGCACCAAGAGGTGCATATGAGAGAGGCCGTGTGGTTGATTATGGATTTGAAGAAGGAGAAGCTGGAATTTATCAAGCACCTATCAATGATAATGATTTGACTTCCATCAAAATGAAGGTTCCTGAATTTAGAGGAAACAACAATGCTGAAGAATACATTGAATGGGAACGCAAAGTAGAGCAAAATTTTGAGTGCCATAATTATTCTAAAGAAAAGAAGCCACACATTGCAGCTATAGAGTTCAAGGGTTATGCAACTTTCTGGTGGGATCAACTAAAATCCACTAGAAGAGGCAAGGGGTTGAGAGTCGTACCTGCATGGGAGGAGTTGAGAGACCTGATGAGGCAGGCATTTTATCCCTTCTCATTATTATAGGGATCTTTATAATCGCTTAGCACGACTGGTGCAAGGTGGCAAGAGTGTAGAAGAATACCACAAGGAGATGGAGATGATCATGGCTAGAGCCAATATTGAGGAAGATGAACAACAGATGATGTCTAGATTTCTTGGAGGACTTAATTAGAATATTGCAAGTGAGTTGGACATGTATGATTACAATACCATGGAGGAGATGGTTGATAAAGATATGAAGATAGAGATGAGATTAAAGAGCAAGAGTTCCACCAAACTTGGCTATGGGAGACCACAAAATGTGTTTGGGAGTAATTCGGCCTATAGAGGACCCCAATATAGTGGTGGGGCAAATTCAGCCAATAGGGGTGGAGAGAAAGGGGAGTTCAAGAATTCATTCCAGAAAAGCAATGCTGCAACCTCCAGTGGAAAAGGGCCATCTAGTGGTCCAAACAAGCAAACAGGTATGCCTAACACTACCACTCCAAGTAGGGAGATTAAATGTTTAAAGTGTTTAGGGAATGGGCATATTGCATCCTAATGTCCAAATAAAAGAGTTATGATTGCTACAACTGATGGTGATGTTGTGTCTGATTCTGAACCTAGTGATAATGATAATGATGATGTTGGGAACTTTGATTCTCCTATATATGATGATGTTGGTAGTGATGAGCATGTTGATTGTACTTTGTTAGCTGAGCATGGTGAATTGTTAGTTGCTAGGCGTGCATTGAATATACAGGTGAAAGAGGAAAGTCTAGTACAGCGTGATAATATTTTTCATACTAGATGCTTAGTGAATAATAAGGTTTGTACACTTATTATTGATAGTGGGAACTGTACTAATGCTGCAAGTACTACTATGGTTGAAAAATTGGGGTTAGAATGTATGAAGCATCCCAATCCTTATAAGTTGCAGTGGTTTAATGATAGTGGTGAGGTGAAAGTAACTAAGCAAGTGAGGGTACCATTTTCAATAGGCTGGTACAAAGATGAAGTTGATTGTGATGTAGTTCCTATGCAAGCTAGACATATGTTGTTGGGCAGACCGTGGCAATATGATCGGAGAGCGCAACATGATGGGTTTTCTAATAGGTACACATTTACCTATGAAGGAAAATAGGTCACTCTTGTTCCATTATCACCCCTAGAAGTGTATGAAGATCAAAGAAAGATGATTGAGGCAGAGAGGCAAGTTGGGGCTACCAATTCAAAAATTAAAGGGAGTTTGAGAGAACATGATAAGGTGAGTGAGAGTGAAAAGAAAATGGGAAAAGAGGCCAGAAAAGAAACAAAACAAATAAATGGCCCATTGGTGAGAGAAAATAAGAAAGAAGGGAGAGCAAAAAAAACTTTTTATGCAAGAGCGAGAGAGGTTAATTTGCAATGTCTATTGGGCAGCCATTATTGCTCATTAGATACAAAGAAACTTTGTTTGCTGACACTAATGTTTCGTTTGATAGTTTGCCTTCTAGTTTTATGTCTTTGTTGCAGGATTTTCAGGATGTGTTTCCAGATGAATTACCTAGTGGATTGCCACTGCTAAGAGGAATTGAGCATCAAATAGACTTCGTGCCCTGTTCTACCATCCCAAATAGACCAGCTTACCGGAGTAATCTCATGGAAACAAAAGAGATGCAAAAGCAAGTAGATGAGTTACTGGAGAAAGGGCTGATTAGAGAGAGTTTGAGTCTGTGTGTTGTCCCTGTGTTGTTGGTTCCAAAGAAGGATGGCACGTGGAGAATGTGTGTTGATTGTAGGGCTGTAAATAAGATCACAGTGAAGTATCGGCATCCTATACCACGACTTGATGACATGTTGGATGAGCTACATGGTGCCAGGTATTTTTCTAAAGTTGATCTTATGAGTGGATATCATCAAATTCGTATGAAACCCGGTGATGAATGGAAAACAACATTTAAAACTAAATATGGTCTATATGAGTGGTTAGTAATGCCTTTTGGGTTGTCTAATGCACCTAGTACTTTTATGAGACTAATGAACCATGTTTTGAGAGCTTATTTGGGAAAATTTGTTGTAGTCTATTTTGATGATATTCTAATTTATAGTAAGACTTTGGATGACCATGTTGAGCATGCTAGGCTAGTTTTGGAAGTATTGAGAAATGAAAACTTATATGCCAAGCTTAAGAAATGCACATTTTGCATAGATAGGCTTGTGTTTCTTGGTTTTGTTGTGAGTGCGCAGGGCGTTGAAGTAGATGAAGAGAAAGTGAAAACTATAAAGGGGTGGCCTACTCCAAAGAGTGTGATGGACGTGAGGAGCTTTCATGGATTGGCTAGTTTCTATAGGAGATTCGTGAAGGACTTTTCTACTATTGCAGCACCGTTAACTAGCATAATTAAAAAGGAAGTTGGGTTCCAATGGGGAGAGGAGCAACAAAAAGCCTTCGACTGCCTGAAAGGGAAGTTGACATCCGCTCCTATTTTATCATTACCTAATTTTGAGAGTACATTTGAGATTGAGTGTGATGCTTTTGGTGTAGGTATTGGAGCTGTATTGATGCAAGAGAAAAAGCCCATAGCCTATTTTAGTGAGAAACTCAATGGTGCACAATTGAACTATTGCACTTATGATAAGGAGTTGTATGCCTTGGTGAGAGCATTGGACGTGTGGCAACACTACCTCCTTCCAAAGGAGTTCGTGATACATACAGATCATGAGTCCCTCAAACACTTGAAGGGACAAGGTAAGTTGAACAAGAGGCATGGTAAGTGGATAGAATTTATAGAACAATTCCCTTATGTTGTTAAATACAAGCAAGGAAAGGATAATATAGTGGCTGATGCGTTGTCTAGAAGATATACATTACTATCTGTGTTGAGTTCTAAACTGCTTGGTTTTGAGTACGTTAAGGACTTATATGAAGTTGATGTTGATTTTGGCAATGTGTATGTTGCATGTGAACATGGAGCTTTTAATTCATTTTATAGGCATGATGGATACTTGTTTAAGGGAAATAAATTATGTGTGCCTAAATGTTCCATGCATGATTTGCTTGTGTTAGAATCTCATTATGGGGGATTGATGGGACATTTTGGGGTAGCTAAGACTTATGATACTTGTTTGAGCATTTTTATTGGCCGTCTATGCATAAGGATGTTGAGAGATTGTGTTCTGCTTGTATTGCTTGTAGACAGGCGAAATCTAAGTCTATACCTCATGGTCTATATATGCCTTTACCTGTACCTAGTTCACCTTGGATTGATATTAGCATGGATTTTGTGCTTGGATTGCCTAGAACTAGAAAAGGTAGGGATAGCATTTTTGTAGTTGTTGACAGGTTTAGTAAGATGGCACATTTTATTCCTTGTCATAAAGCTGATGATGTGATTGTTGTAGCTGATTTGTTCTTTAGAGAAGTAGTTCGACTACATGGGGTGCCTAGGACTATTGTGTCTGATAGAGATGCTAAGTTTTTGTCCCATTTTTGGAGAGTTTTATGGGGTAGATTAGGAACTAAGCTTTTGTTTTCTACTACTTGTCATCCACAAACAGATGGGCAAACAGAGGTAGTTAATCGTACACTTGGTACATTGTTGAGAGCTATAGTGGGAAAGAATTTGGCTACTTGGGAAGATTGTTTACCTTTTATTGAGTTTGCTTATAATCTTTCTATTCATTCTTCTACAAGTTATTTGCCATTTGAGCTTGTTTATGGTTTTAACCCATTAACTGTACTTGATCTTATTCCTTTACCTTCACATGAACTTGTTAGTTTAGATGGAGACAGGAAAGCAGAATTGGTGAAGGCTATGCATGAGAAAGCTTGAGTTAATATGGAGAAAAAGAATAAGTCATATGTTGATCGAGCAAATAGAGGACGCAAGAAGATAGTGTTTGCTCCTGGGGATTGGGTTTGGGTACACTTCCGAAAGGAGAGGTTTCCAAATCAAAGGAAGAATAAGCTTGATGCACGTGGTGATGGTCCATTTCAAGTGTTGGCAAAGATCAATGATAATGCATACAAGATAGACTTGCCTGGTGAGTATGGTGTTAGTACTACTTTTAATGTGTCTGATTTATCTCCTTATGATGATGCAGATTTGAGGGCGAATCTTTTTGAAGAGGGAAAGAATGATACGAACCAGCCACGAGGTAAGGATCCATTGGTGCTTCCAAATGGGCCATTGACAAGGAGCAGAGCTAAAAAGTTTGGAGCAGCTATGGGATTGCATATTCAAGATCAAATTTCAAAGGAAGTGACTGAAATGGCAATGGAAAAGTGCACAATAGAGCTTGAAGAAGGCACACCAAAGCTGATTATGATGCTTAGTGTGAATATGGGATTGCATATTCAAGATCAAATTTCAAAGGAAGTGACTGAAATGGCAATGGAAAAGTGCACAATAGAGCTTGAAGAAGGCACACCAAAGCTGATTATGATGTTTAGTGTGAATATGGAAGCTAAAGGCTAGCTAAAGAGGTCCAACATGCAAGAAAGGTCCATGGGGCTTCATATACAGCCTTGGGAAGTAATTTAAGGCCTATGGACATCCCAAATAGTGTGGGGCATGTTCTTATTTTAAAGGATTTTAGTTTGGCCTTTTCTTATACTTTATATTTTCCTTAGTGGGTTAGGATGTGTGGTTTCCTATTTAGTTATTTCAGAATATTAATTTGTTTCCATACTTTATATTTTCCTTAATGGGTTAGGATTTTGACTTTGTAGCTTTCCTTTTCCCATTAGAATTAGGGTTTCGGATTTATGTGTGCCTTTTAGTATAAATAGGGCCTTATTTTTCTTGTAAGGACACTTCATGAAAAATTATATTCTCAATTTTCTTATTGAAAATTTCGGCCATCATAGAACAGGAGTGGATTCTCTTTTTCTTTTGATTGCATCAAGAATTAGATTTACGTATCAATTTCGATTGTGGCGTTCTTCTAATTCGAGCTTCCTAAATCTTTTCGTTATAAGTGTTCGTGCTTTGCTAAGCAATTGGTTGCTTTAGAAGGTGGTTTTTCCTTTGTTCTTGGTTTTTCTTCTATCAGTCTTGCATTGGGGTTTGAGGCCTTCATTGCCATAGGGTTCCGCGTCATGCATTATGAATCTTTGGGATTTTATGTATTGGTGACTAATCTCTTAGGGCATAGTGTGGTAGTTAGTAGAGTTTATCGAGATAGTCCTGTTCTGGTGCAAAAAGAGGAATTCTTGGTAATTTGATTGAGATGCCCTTTAAGGAGTATGATATTATTTTAGGCATAAACTGGTTATCGAGGCATAAAGCTATAGTTGATTATCAGTAGAAAAATGTTACTTTAAGAACACTTGAGGGAAAAGAAGTGGAGGTGAGAGGTGAGCCAAGACACCTCTTGTCTACTTTTATTTCAACAGTTATTGCCTGAAGGATAATGAGAAAGTGGTGTGAGGATTATTTGGCACATGTAGTGGATAATAGAGCAGAGAAGTCTAAGCTTGACAGTATTCCTACAGTGGCTAAATTTTTGGATGTACTCCCAGATGATCTACCAGGGTTACCTCTGTTAAGAGAGATGGAGCTTGGTATCGATGTGATGCCGGGTACCACTCCTATCTCTATTACCCCTTATCAAATGGCATCAACAGAGTTAAAGGAGTTGAAGGTGCAATTACAAGAATTGCTGGATAAAGGATTCATACGCCCTAGTGTTTCACCATGGGGAGCATCAGTATTGTTTGTTAAAAAGAAAGATGGTACCTTGAGATTATGTATTGATTATCGGCAGTTGAATAAGGTGGCCATCAAGAATAAATATCCATTACCTCATATTGATGATCTCTTTGATCAATTGAAGAGAGCAGATGTGTTTTCTAAAATTAATTTAAGATCAGGGTATCATCAGTTGAGAGTGAAAGAGGTAGATGTGCCTAAGATCATTTTTCGTACAAGGTATGGATACTATGAATTTCTTGTGATGCCTTTTAGGTTGACAAATGCACTAGTGGCTTTCATGGATTTAATGAATTGAATTTTTCAACCTTATTTGGATCAATTTGTAGTGGTGTTAATTGATGATATTTTAGTGTATTCATGTTGTAAGGAGGATCATGATAGACATTTACAGATTGTATTGTAGCTATTAAGGGAGAAGCAATTGTTTGTAAAATTATCCAAGTGTGAGTTTTGGTTAGATTAAGTAACTTTCCTCGAGTATGTTATTTTAGCAGAAGGGATTAGAATAGACCCAAGTAAAGTTGAGGCATTCTTGAATTGGAATCCGCCTAAAAATGTTACAGAAGTAAGGCTTTTTCTAGGATTGGCAGGTTATTATCATCAGATTGTAAAATGATAGCCATGCCACTCACCAAATTACTTCGAAAAGGGGTGAAATTTGTATAGATAGACAAATGCCAAATGAGTTTCGAATAGTTAAAGGATATGTTGACTTAGGCTCATGTTCTATCCTACCTATAAAAAACAAACCATATGTAATATATAGTGATGTTTCACATAATGATTTGGGATGTGTGTTAATGCAAAAGGGTAGAGTTATTGTCTATGCCTCTAGACAGTTAAAACCACATGAGTTGAACTACCCAACTCATGATCTATAGTGTGCAGCTATAGTGTTTGCATTAAAGATTTGGACACGTTATCTATATGGGAAAAAGTGTTTTATCTATTCAAACCATAAAAGTTTGAAGTATTTGGGTGTGCAAAAAGAGTTGAATCTTCGGTAAAGGCGATGGTTGGAATTGATCAAAGATTATGATTGTTTGATTAATTACCATTCAGGCAAGGCTAATACAGTTGCAGATACTTTGAGTTGGAGGTCTATGGCAGTATTAATTGCCTATTCTCTCATGTTGTTGGTTGAATTAAGAGCCTTAAATGCCATATTTGAAGTTGATAGTGATGGTGCACTTGTGGTGTAGTTGCAAACTAAGCCATTACTTTTGGAACAAATTAAAGAAGCACAAAAGGTAAAGTGAAGATTCAAAAAATTATGCAAGATTGTCAAAAGGGGGAGAATAGAGATTTTCAAATCGGAAATGATGGTAATTTAAGGTATAGAACACAATTGTATGTGCAAGAAGTTGCAAAATTGAAGAGGAAGATTCTTGAAGAGGCACATCAATAAGCTTATGCAGGGAGTACAAAGACGTATCAAGATTTAAGGTAACATTATTGTTGGAAAGGTATGAAAAAAGATATAGCAGAGTTTGTATCTAAGTGTCTCACTTGTCAGAGGATAAAAGGCTGAGCATCAAGTTTCTTCGAGATTGTTACAGCCCTTATCGGTGCCCGAATGGAAGTGGGATAGGGTAACTATGGATTTTGTTACTGGATTACCTCTAACCTAGAGGAAGCATGATGCAATATGGGTAATTATGGACAGAATGATGAAGTTGGCTCACTTTTTACCTGTGAGAATGGATTACTCTCTTAATAAATTAGCAGAAATTTATATAAGTGAAATTGTGAGGCTACATGGAATTCCTATTTCATTGGTGTTTGATCGAGATCCCAAATTCACCTCAAGATTTTGGAAGAGTTTGCAAGGTGCATTGGGTACTCGATTACATTTCAATACTGCTTTCATCCCCAAATTGATGGGCAGTTTGAAAGGGTGATATTAGTATTGGAGGATTTGTTGAGGAGTTATGTTATTGATTTTATTGGTAGTTGGGATAAACACTTGCCATTGGTTGAGTTTATATATAATAATAGCTACCAATCTAGTATTAGTATGGCACCATATGAAGCTCTTTATGGGAGGAAATGTAGAACACCTTTATATTGGGATGACATTGGAGAAAGAAAGATAGTAGGTCTTGAATTGATTAAAGAAATAGAAGAGAAAGTGAAAATAATTCGAGATAAGTTAAAAGCATAGTCAGACCGACATAAGTCTTACTCTGATTTAAAAAGAAGAGATATAGAGTTTAAGGTGGGTGAAAAAGTGTTTTTAAAATTGTCTCCATGAAAGAAGGTGTTGAGATTTGGAAAGAAAGAAAAACTGAGTCCATGTTTTATTGGGTCATATGAAGTGTTAGAAAAAGTTAGACCAGTTGCATATAGATTAGCATTGCCACCGGAGTTGGATAGAATTCACAATGTATTTCATGTTTCTATACTGCAAAAGTATAGATCGAATCTGTCTCATGTATTGTCAGTTTAATCTATTGAAGTAAATCCCGACCTAAGTTACGAGGAAGAACCTGTTCCCGACCTAAGTTACGAGGAAGAACCTGTAGCAATTTTGGCACGAGAAATAAAAGAGCTAAGAAATAAGAAAGTGCCTTTGGTGAAGGTGTTGTGGAGGAATCACTCAACGGAGGAGACTACATGGGAAAGCGAACAAGTAATGAGGAGTCAATACCTATAACTTTTTTTAGAACTAACATCAGGTAATTTCGGGGATGAAATTATTTAAGGGGGAGAAAGTTGTAACACCACAATTTTTTTTATTAAATCTAGTTGCTTATTAATTGGTGAAGGATTATGAGAGATTTAGATGCGAGGATATTTAAAATATAAATGATATATATATATAACATATGAAAGTTAAATGTAAATAGTAAAAGAAGTGAAAAATTAAAAGTATAAAAGATAATAATATATATAATAATATTTTATACAAATATCTAAATTAATTATTATAGATATAGTAGTGGAAAATTATGGGGAAATTCAAAATTTCTATAAATTACTTCTTCTTCTTTTCATTTCCTTTTGGCCGATTCCATAGAAAAGAGAGAGAGAGAGAGATGATTTTAATTTCTTTAATCGTCAAGATTTACTAAGAATTTTCAAGAGTTTGTGATAGTTTTGATGCTAAGTGGAGTAATAAGTCAGTTTCTTTACCTATTGGTGAATTTTCTTTTGAGTAGAAATTTCTAATAAATTGGATGATAAATTTTCTTTTGAGTATAAATTTTTAATGAATTGGATGATATTTTAAATGACTAAAATAAAGTTAATCAATATTGAAGTAATGGATTTAAACTTGAGTGAGTGATTGAATATATATGGTGTAAAGATAAAAAATAGGATTTATAAGGGTTTTGACTAATTTTGAGTTGGGATTGGTTTAATAGGTTTAAAAGTATATAAATGAATCCCTAATGTTATCCATTGATCTATAATTTGTATAGGTTTCAATTAAATTAGTTGGTGGAATTTATAAGAGAAAAGATTTTTGGGTGAAGTAAGAGATTTGGTGAAGTTGGTGTTGGTAAGGAGTTTATCTTGCCAATTTGGGCTTCAAAAATGTTAGTATATACTTTGATTATGTCTTTTATTATTTTAGTATTACTTTGAGCTTATTGAATAAGATTTGGTGCAAAGTTTCGTGAAGTGGCAGTGCCAAATTGGATGCCACAGGCGTGGCATTTAAGAGCCAAGGCCATGGGCATCATATCATTAAATGGTAGTGGCATTTTCAAAGCCATGGGAATGGAACTTGATAGCCATGGCCGTGGTATTGATTTAATGATATGGTAGTGGCATTTTCAAAACCACAGTGTAGACCCTTTATTTTAGCCCTGAGCTAGTTCAGTCTTAATTAAAAAAGGCCTAAGTACTTATCGGTCCATTCTTAATAGGTTAAACCTATTTTAAGCTTTTAATTTAATTAGTCCAATTTTTATAAGGCATAAATAAGGTTGGTTTAGTTTTTAAAACCTTGAAGCAGTCTGAAAGTAAGTTTTAAAACCCTAAAATAGTTCGAAAGTAAAATTGGGTTGATATGGACCATACCATATTGAATTGGGCTTGCCCAATCCAATATTGATGGTCTATATCAAATTAGGCATGGTCTAAATCGATATGGACCATGTCCATATTGAACTAGGGCATGCCTAGTTCGATATGGATGTCCATATTGAATTAGGGCATGCCTAATTTGATTTGGACAATGGTCCATGTCAAATTGAGGCATCCCTAGTTTGAAATGGACCTTGTCCATGTCGAACTAGGGCTGCCAATTTGATATGGACCCTAGTCCATGTCGGATTAAAGTATTTTTAGTTTGATATGGTCAGGTTTTGGCCTCAAATTCAGATTGTTTTAGTTTGACATGGTCACTATTTATCACGAATTCAAATTGTTTTTATTCGATATGCCTCATAGAAACTGTGATTAAGTAGGAAAGTAGTACTAGTTCAACAGACTTAACCTAATTATGTTCTTATAAATACAGGCTTTAAATACAAGAAGCCCGGGGGGGGGGGGTCAACAAGTAGCAATAATCAAATAATAAGCATTAAATCCTAGCAATTGAGTGAGCAGAGACACAAAACATTGAACCATCAAACCAAGAAGGTAGTGAACAACTGTCTTCATCTTGTTCAACCAAGATTTTACCACTGGTGCAAATATAAAGCTTGGATCAACAATAAGTATTGGCGGAACCAACAGCGAAGGTTTGAAATTCCTTATCTAAATCTATTTAACATTCACAGTAATTCATCCATTATTATTTCATTGAATTATTTTATCTCATTATTTTGTTTGTTTCAAATATCCGGTAAATTATTTTAAGACTCATGCCCACAAAACCTATTTTAATTGTTTAGTAAACTACTTTATCCATGGTAGTTTGTTTAACCTATTTTCAATATCATAGTAGCTATAGCAATTGATATCATGCAATGTTAATTTGAATTAAACATATTCAATGATCTAAAATTTATAAACGTAGTCACAGTAGCTTGGCTTTCTCAATATTAGCATTATTTTAGTAACCAAAACCCTAATTCTCATTTATAAACCAATAAAACCAGTTTTCAAACCCTAAAATCAATAAAACCAATTTTCAAACCTCAAAACCTTAAAACCCTAACAAAATTGATTTAGAAACCCTAAACCAACCTATTTTGATTTAAAAACCCTAGTTTAGGAAAATCCTAATTTCTATAAATATAAAACCCTAGTTTAGGAAAATTCTAATTCCCCAATAAAACCATATCATGCAAATTGTCTACCTTTCGGTGGTGTTGCCCCTGATGCCCCACAAGGGGCGCTGCCCCCTTGACTCCCTCCCGCTAATCGACTAGCGGGATCACCGTACATGATCCCTCATCAATGGGATTAATATTTATTTATGGATTATAATTCTTTGCAATTTACTTTAATTCCTTTTATTAAATTCTAATTTATTATTTTTGTGATGATTAACCTATGTGTTTGGATTATTTATTTGATATGAATGGTTGAATGGAATTGCAATTTTTATTTGGGTTTTAAGGATTGTAATAGGCATGTTTCCACAATATATGGGTGTCTTATTTAGTTTGATATTTATTTTATTTTATGGACTTTGGAATTATTGTAAAGGACACATTTTCATCAATTGGCGGGTGTCCTATTTTATTTATTTGTATGAACACTTGCAAATTGTAAGGGTATGTGTAAGCGGGGATTTTTGCCCCCACTCCCACGTGGAATGGTTCTTGCGACTTCAGCACTATTAGGCTCAGGGCCTTAGGGAACATGGGCTTAAATCTGGAGAAAATGGAGTCACCACCGGGATGGGTTGGGAAAATAAAGGGGTGGATGACTCGATTCCTAAGGAATCCCTAACCCCCTAATGGGTTCGGAAAGTTAGGTACGTGTGGGGAAGGTGAGAAATGGCCCAACACTACCACAACGCCCTGTTCATTGAAACCGGCCTCCTTTTCAAGTCTTAATATTATAAAATTCTTAAATATAATGATATTATCCATACTACCTGCAATAATTAAAATAAAACATCATTATATTAAAATCAAAGCAATGTTCAAACAAAATAAATAAATGGGTACCTATCCGAGGATAAAAACGTGTCCTTACATCGTCCAATGTCTAAAACTAAATAGGACACCCACCAAAAGGTGAAAATGTGTCCTTTACATTAATCCCAAAATATAAAAATTAATTAATCAGGTACCCAATCATGGAAACATACCTCTTACAATTTTAATAAATAAATAATAATTGAAAAAATATTCATCCATGATAAATTAAATAAACCAAACATCAAAATTAAATAAATCAATCATCAAGACATATAATAAACTACATAATCAAATCTAAAATTAAATAAAGCAATAAATATATAAATTTAGGGTTCACATCTTCAATTAAAGTTTTTAGAATTTTAACAACTAAATTAGGATTTAAAATAAGAAAAGTTAAACACAAAGACTTATAATAAACAAATAAATATTGTCCTTCGACGAGCCCATACGGCAGTCCCGTTAGCCGGTTAGCGGGCTGGGGTCAAGGTGGCAGTGCCCCTTGCAGGGTCAGGGCCACGCTCCGGAAGATTTTGAAAACTGGTTTTTAGGGCTGTAAGTTTTGGTGTTGAAAATTAAGATTTTAGGGTTTAAGATTTAGAAAATAGGGTTTTGGGATTTTGAGGAACTTATATTATTTTTAAAAGAATAATGCTACTATGAATTTTAGAAAAATATAATTGATTAGGGTTTTGAGAAAACAGATTATTGTTTCGTGGTATTAGAAAAATGCAATTAGGCTTCAAAAATTAGTTTAATGGGTATTAGGATATTAGGGTTTTAAAAATTAATTTTTAGGGTTTTAAATAAAGACTAGATGATAAATAAAATAATTGATCAATGTGCTTGAATAAAAACCCATCTATTGTATGCTTAAACAATTGATCAAACTGAATAATGAGGCTACTGTAAATATGAACAATTTAATAAAAAATCAGACCTCCGTTGTTGGTTCCACCACAATTTTAATTCTAGTTGAACAATAACAAAGACAGTGTGTGCTGCCTTTTATGGATTGTTTGTTTGATCAACGTATTTGGTTGTTGCTGGATGATTGTTTATTACTTGTTGTCTCTTACTCCTTCATTCACAAGTCCAAGGTTTTGAGTAAATTGCTAAGAAGAGTCTGAATAATTCTTGAGTCAAAAAATTCTCCTCCTGGCCGAATAAAATTGTTCCTCCCCCTCAAGAGTGTTAAATCATATTATTTATAGGGAATTAATTAAAAAACCTAATACTATGTGATTAAGG
This sequence comes from Garcia nutans, assembly GCA_947685225.1. Classification (NCBI taxonomy): domain Eukaryota; kingdom Viridiplantae; phylum Streptophyta; class Magnoliopsida; order Malpighiales; family Euphorbiaceae; genus Garcia; species Garcia nutans. The sequence continues at coordinate 1,464,147 of CANTUV010000091.1, forward strand.
AAATAAAACTATTTTGAAAATAAAATAAAAAATAAAGTAAAATAAGGTTTTGGCAAAAACTGCGCGGGGGCTCGGGCAAGATTGGGGTTAGGAGCTGCTGCGCGAGGATCGGGCTGGGCTTGTGAGATTGTGCTGGGCGAGAATTGGCTGTTGGGGGTGAGCTGCTGCTGGGCGTAGGCTGGCATGCGTTGGCCTGTGGCCAATTCATTAAAGGCACTCCTACGACGAATTAGCCCAAGCCAGTTCGTCGCGCTTGCAACTTTCGTTGCCGATTTTTTATTATTATTTTATTAATAAATAATAAAATAAAATAAATAATAAGTAAAATAAATATTATATTAAAATAAATAATATATAATAAAATAAATAATATATACCAAAAAAATTATTTCAGACTGTCAAAAATTAAGGGTCTACAGTATGTTTCAATATAAGGATGGGTACCCATTTTATTTTGTGATGTACCATTTCCTTATTTTATAGATAAATATATTTTATTTTATAATTGCATGTAGTATAGATAATATTATAATACTTAAGAATTTAATAATATTTAGATAGGAAAAGGAGGCCGGTTCCAATGAACCAGGCGTTATGGGGGTGTTGGGCCATTTCTCACCTTCCCCATGCGTACCCAACTTTTCAAACCTATTAAAGGGTTGAGGATTCCTTAGGAATCAAGTCATCCACCCTTTTCTTTTTCCTGGCCTATCCGGGTGGCGATTCCATTTTTCTCTAAGTTTAGACCTGCGTTCTCTAAAGCCCGAGCCTAATAGTGCTAAAGTCGCAAGAAATATTCGATATGGGAGTGGAGATGAAAACCCCCACTCACACACGGGTGTGGCACTGGTGAGCCACGACCATGGCCTTGATTCAAGTGTATGGTAGAGATATTTTGAAGTGCACAGGTGTAGCCTATGGGTAGGCACGATTGTGGCATTTGGTTATGTTTAGGAAAGTGATTATATTGTTGATATCCTTGAGAATATGATATAAACAATGATGCTATATGAAAAGCATGATCAAAATGTGAAATAGAACAAAAGTTAAATCAATGATAATGAATTGTGTGTAATCGTATACTTTAACTAGTTGCCAGAATATTGTGTTTGGTAGTTGGCATGCCATATACGATGGGGTGAGACATTGGGTGTCACAAATATTGCTACAACCCTGAGATAGACACATTGGTGTCACTATTGATGAGATACACTATGGATTAGACACTGGGTATCACAAATATTGCTACGTCCACTAGCGAGACACATTTTTGTCATTGTGATGAGATAGGCAAAAATAATAGTTCTGAAACTAGTTCATTGTATAAGAATTATGGGCCCATTGCATGTTGTATGCTATATAATATATATTTGTTCTTATATTAAAGTTTGATGTATCTCTATATTATGTTTCCATATTAATATTGTTTTGTCAAAGTATATATATCACTAAGCTTGTAGCTCAGCGTGAGTTGTCTATTATGCATGTGACAGGATAGAAGCTGCAAGTCCATCTAGAATAGGATAGGTCTAATTAGAGGTTGGATATTAGAAGCCTCTGGTTGCCACATATCAAGCCTAAGCATAGCATGTAATTATTCTTTTGAGTTGTTGTAGATGTACTATCTATTTTGTAAAATATAATGAATTGTATTATGACTAAAGGATGTTTTGTATATAAGTAATATCATGTTCTCATATTTATAAATGTATGTATGAAAACATAGGATTTTGGGATGCGAGCGAATAGAAACATTTTGAGAACTATTGGGTATTCACAGGTTAAGTTGATTGGATTTGGTAATACCCGTATTTTAAACAAAACTCTGGCAAAATTTCTATAGATTTATTTTTTTTCTTATACCTATTATACTATTTTTTTTATATAATACTATAATCTATAGCTAAATTAAGAAGAGTAATAAGGAACAACCGTATCATTTTAGTAATGCTTTTATATCCTATCTATGTATGCTACATATTCAAGGGAATGTGTATTATATGTAGGTAGGTTATGAGGGTGTTACATGATGCATTTGGTTTTATGGTTTAAATTGTGTTATTTAGTGATGTCAATTTACCACTTGGAATTAGTTCGAATGTTAAACAAAAAACAAAAAGGCTTAGGGCAAAAATTTTGAAATTTTGATGGAAGAGTGATACACATTATACTTTAATCCTTGGAATGTATTAAAATATGATGTTTATGATATATTTAAGCTTTAAAATCAATTTGGAAATGATTATAATGATGTTTCAAAATTGGAGTGTGTTAGGGCACATTTTAGTGTTTTTGAAGGAATGTGCCTAAATTTATGTTTATGCTTTAAACACTTAGAAATGTGATACTAATTCATTATTTGCATTCACATTTTCAACAGGTGTTGAGTAGGTTGTAATTTCACCAACCTAGTAGTGAAGAACATTAAAAGATTTTGGAAGTGGAGTGGAGTTTTAACTCCATTTATTGGTTAATAAAGGTTAGTATATACATTGGGTTATAATGTGTTTAATTGCATTGATTTTTAACATAACATGTTGTAAATGTTAAATGTGTTATGTTACTTGGTATTCATAAATGTGCGCTTGTAGCATTGTTTGGAGTAACAATGCTTGATTTGTGTTAATTATAATATGATAAGCCATTTGAGAATGGCTAAATGAAATGTTTATGCAGAATATTAAAAGTGCAAGTTGTGCAAAAAAATGTGGAGATGAGCCACTTTTGCATTGTATAGATGACAATCTTAAAAATGATTTGAAAATATGAAAAAGAATGTGAAATGTGGAAAAATAAGAGGAAAGTGGAATTTAAGAAAATATGATTGCATGTCACCTTATATAGAGAATAGTTCCAGAATGTTGTTGTTGGATATTATTATGCCCCCTGGGATGAGACATGCTAGTGTCATAGACATTATTACGTCTTCAAGTGAGACACACTGGTGTCATAGATTTTGTGAGCCTTCAGGTGAGATACAGTGATGTCACAAATTTTATGGGTCTTCGGTAATATTTTTGGAACTAGACTAATATATAAAGACTTTTGGGCCCAATGTATAAGGATGATTGATGTGTTGTTAAAATGTGTAAAAATAAATAAATTGTCTGACATTTTTATCATAATGCATTTATGGCATTGTATGTGTTATACCATTTTTTTATTCAACCAAAGTATGTACCACTAAGCATTATGATTAGCGCAATTGAATTGCATCGCATATGTGATAGAGCTTATTCAGAGAGTGCTGTTAGACCACACCGGGTCTAGATTGTAGTTGTTTACCTTTGGAGTTTGTTGAGCTGCCATGGACTACAACCATTTGCATCACATTTATATATTTAAAACCTTGTGTAATTTACTTATATATGAATATTATGCTTACTACATATATATGATGTAAATTATAAAAAGGATTTTTAGTTTTTAATGTTGAAAATTTGAGAGATGGGTTATATGTATTGATATATATAAATACTTATGTATTTTATGGTTATGTTGGAGATTTTATAGAAATGAATGTGTTGAATGAATATTTGGGAGTGTATTTTAAATGCAGGTTGAGTAAATTGAAATTTGAAAATATCTAAAATACAGATAAAACTCTGACGAATTTTTTTCAGAGATTTTCCTTTAAAATGCATCTTTTTACACCTAAATTAATGAGGAATATGTTTAATTATTTTTTAAAAAATATTCTATGTGTTTTTAATATTTATTTCTGAGATATGGGATTTTTATGGAAAAATTGTACTGTGATGTTCTGGTATTTGGTATACGTATTTATTTATACAAGGTGTGTGTATTATATGTATATGGGGTATAAATGTATTACATTTATTTTAATCTCAGAGCTTTGTCTAAGGTTCTTGACCTAGGTGGATTTTTAGAGAGAGAAAATAGGATTTTAAATGGGATTTACCATAACATACATGCATTTGTACTGACATTTTATCTAGAGGCATTCAATGGCTCGATGTCGATACTCAATGGTTCCTCACTATAGGGTATCCATCCTTTGAATCTTTGTTTATTTGTCTTTGCATTTTATTTTGCAGATACTTGGTGCAAAATTTCAAAGCTGATATGTAATTCTCTGAATGAATTCAAGATCGTTCAAATAAGAGGCACAACTATAGACCCTTAATTTTGGCACCAGTTCAAATGTGGTTTTAATTTAAAGGTCGGATCAAGTTTAGTTTCAATAACAAGGTCCAAGTTAAAGAAAAAACTATTTGAATTAGGTTTGGTTGAATTAAAATTGGGCTAATGTTTAAATATAGTCACTTATGTGACGCGGACCCTTAGCAACGATGGCAACAAACGCAACGTATAACAATGGTAGAGAACTCCTTGAAACTTGATAATCACCTCCTAAGGAACCCAACGCCTATAAAGAGACGCGAACTCACTATGATTGAAGGATTTAGTTGGTAAGAAGAAGGAAAACGCCACAACTCTTATTGATAAGTAAACCTAATTCTTGATGCAAAGAAAGAATTAAAGAATCCACTCTAATCTCTCTCACACGAAAATTCACAAGAAGAACTTGTAGAAGAATTCAAAAATTTTTATTAATTGTTGTTGTCTAAAATTCGGCCTAATAGTGCCCTTAAATAAGGGTTACAAAATTTCTAATTGCATATGGAAAACTAAAACATTCCTAATTGCATAAGGAAAATATTCCTAATTGCATAAGGAAAACATTCCTAATTGCATAAGGAAAACATAAAGTATGGAAACAAAATCCTAATCCACTAAGGAAAATATAAAGTATGGAAACAAAACACTATTTGGGTTGTCCATAGGCCTGTCCATGGGCCTTAAATTACTTCCCAAGGTTTTATATGAACCCCCATGGACCTTTCTTGCACGTTGGACCTTTCTTTAGCTAGCCTTTAGCTTCCACACTAAGCATCATAATCAGCTTTGGTGTGCCTTCTTCAAGCTCTATCTCCATCTTCTTGAATGATAATTCTTGAAGCTCTTTGGAAATCTCTTCTTGAATATGCAAAGCCATACTAGCTTGATATCTCTTTGCCTTGCTCCTAGTGATTGGTCCACTTGCTAGCTTCAAGGGATCCTTTCTTGCATCATTATGACTTTAATCCATGTAGTATTCTCATTTCTCTAACATGTACTTATGTTTTGACTTAATATCTCATATTATAATGATCAATAATACATGATCATCAGTCAAACTATATGCTAGTCTTTATTTATTATTGTTCCATCAATAATGATCAACTAGGGATAATTAAGAATGGAATTCATATCACTTTTAAGGTTTTACTAACAAGTCACATACTTGATGACTATAGACCCTTAATTTTGGCACCAGTTCAAATGTGGTTTTAATTTAAAGGCCGAATCAAGTTTGGTTTCAATAACAAGGTCCAAGTTAAATAAAAAAATATTTGAATTAGGTTTGGTTGAATTAAAATTGGGCCAATGTTTAAATACAATCAAAGTTTGTTCGATTCCATTATCCAATTCAATATGAGCCAACTTATATCAAATTGCCTTGACCTAATTCAATATGATAAAGACTCATATCGAAATATGAGGAGATCATATCAAATTAACCACAGCCAATTCTATATGAGGAGATCATATTGAATTGATGGGCAAGGCCATTTCAATATGAGCTTGCTGAATTCGACATGAGCTTGGTTTCTAATAGAATTTAGGCTTCTAATCATGTTAAAACTTGAATACTCTCAAAAAATAGTGAGGTGTTCGAGCAGGGTTAGGGTTAAGAAGCTAAAGTTTGTCCTAATTTGAGATTATAAGTACATCAAGGAAACAGGAAAAAAAAGGGGAAGGAGTAAGGCAGTATACAATTAGGTCTTGACAATTAAAAAATGATGAGCAATAATCAATAAGAAATAGAGAGCCAAAATTAATTCAAAGAGCCATGGTGAACAACAAAAACATTAAAAAAAAGCAAAAGGAATAACTAGAGACAGAAAGTAATAAAGAAGCAGTTCCTAAAATTGGTGGATAATCTGCAGATTATTTAGCTCAACTAAGATCCATTTGACCCAATAAGTTGTAACATCAATTCTGTGGAGTAGTCACAGTACTTGGGCAAGGGCTTAGTTATAAAACTAAGGTTTAGATATCAAATTATGGTTTTGATATATAATTAAACACGATCATAACCTCAAATTAATGTAAAATAAACTTGCAAACAAACATAGGTGGAAATCTCATTAACTAAATAAATGGTTGTATTTAAAGATCATACCCATGTCATTAGCTCCACTAAGGTGATTTTTTTGAACCAAGCTCAGCTATTTAAAAATGTGTAGTTGCCTCTGCCTTGCACAGGTTTTATGAGTTTGGGTCAACTGAAATTCTTGGTTAAACAATGTTGTCCGAGTTTGCTTCTGTGTCTCGAGTAGCTTTCTACCTCTTTTGATTTCTAATTACTCTTTATCTCACTTTGGTTTATGTTCCCTGTGTTAATTTCTAAAAGCTGATCCCCCTCTTAATTCATGATTGGTTGCTTCTTAAATACTAATTGTGGCTTTTTGTTAAAGGTGGCTACTACTTTCTTAGTTATGACTATCCATTGCTCTTGTTAGTTACCCATTTTATAAACAACATTAGGGCAAGTCAGTTGTTAGACAATCATAATTAACTTAGGAAATTCTGAGCCATTTTAATTTTTAGTAGAACTAAAACTGTCTGAATTAAGGGCCGACAAATTGCTCATGGCAAATTGGCATGGCCAATTCACATGAGTTTTGGGTCGGTCCAATTGTTTTAGCTTTTTGAATCATACTAGAGTTGGTTTGGGCTTTTTTAATTGGATTCAAATTTGATTGGGCCCTTTTAATTGGAACCAAATTTGATTTGGGCTTTTTATTGTTCTTTTGAATGCTTTTGGGGAATGTGCATTCATGCTAATACCCATAAAGGCTGGAGTTAGGATCCCTTGACATTGGCTTTTGAAATGTAATATTTATTTATGCTTTTTACTACTATTTTCCCTTATTATGGATGTGAATGGATGAATGTCATGTACTGTTCATGCCATGCATTGTGCATAATATTTATCATTCATGCTATAACGATCATTATGAAACCACTCTAAAAATTTTAGTTTATGTTAAGGTTTGACCTATGTGTTTAAAATGAAAACCTAGTACTGGATTGATCCTTTGGTTGTAACTAGTACTTTTTCCTAAAATTGGAGTCATAAGGGGTTTACTTTATATTTTCCTTTGAAATGTAATTAAAGTAGCGACTCTCTCAAAATCCATGCTTACTAATGAATGAAGACCAAATGCAGTGGTATTTTGTGAACTGCACCCAAATAAGCATTTCGATTCCTTCTTATATTGGATGGGTGCTTGGGGGAGGCCTCATAGCTCCAATGGGAAGGATGTAGATTAGAAATCTTCCTATGGTTAAAATGCTTCAATACTCCCTTCTCAATAAGATTCTCAATTATCTTGGATAAGAGCTTCTTAAAGTTAAAGAACCTCCGGTTGTGGACAACATTAACAATAACCATTTCTACATTTTGATTCCCACTATTATTGGGCCCAACCCAACTCTTAAATCTGGGCTTCTTTCTGCCCTCTACATCTTTAACTTTAAGGGTCATATCATAGACATCGGTAAAAGTTCTAAGAGGCATGTATTGGAGCTTTTAGTGATATAAGGCAAGGCATTATCCATAACAATATGGACTTGATCCCTTTTAAGTTGAACCATTATCATTTGGGCTACTTTGCTTCTCCATCTTGCTAGGAAATCAACAAATGACTCATCACTCCTTTGCTTGGTGAGCTCCAAATCATGCAAGGTCACCTTAATGCTAGTATGGTAGGCATATTACTTCTAGAAGGCCCTGGCTAGATCCCTTCATTCCCTCATACTGGACTTTCTAAGTGCATGGTACCAAGTTGTAATAGGTTCTTATAAAGATAGAGGAAAAAGAAGAGTTAATTGGCTTTAGTTAGCCCAGTAGTGGTCATCATTGCTATTGTTTTAGGTGCATCTTGCAGTGATACAAACCAGATATGGCAGCTTTGTGCCATTGAAGAAAAGCAATCTTACATCATCCAAATAGATTTAAAAGGAGTTCAAAAGCTCTTTTATGAGGCTGAAATACACTTGGGGCGTGCTACACTTCATATGGAGCAGATTTGGTGCAATTCAAGCAATATGGGCTTTGTGGAGCTTGATACAGCTTCTAGGCCAAAGCTACACAAAGGGAAGCCTAAAGTGAAGATCAAAGTATGGAAATCACGTCCAAACACATGGGCATGCTTTCTTGGGCTTGTTCAGCAAGTTTTTTGGCATGTTTAGCAAGTTTTTAAGGCTGAACATGGCTGCACATGTTGGGCTTGTTTTTCCAATACATTAGGCCTTTTTTTGGACTTAATTAAGGCATGTTTAATATGGGCCCAAGGAAGTTACGAATTTCAGCAAGTGGAAGGCATCTTTTTGTCACATAGGATGTGGTCCCCTCATTCCTTAGTTAGTTAGGATATTATTTTATTTTCCATATCTTTTAGGATTTGATATTATTTAGTCTTTCCAAATCTATTTTGGATTTGTTTTATTAGATTTGGATAGGATTTAGATTACTTATCTGATTTAGATTCAGATTTACTTTATGTTTTCCTTAGTGGATTAGGATTACTTTATATTTTCCTTAGTGGATTAGGATTACTTTATATTTTTCCTTATGCAATTAGGAATGTTTTCCATTTTCCTTATGCAATTAGGAATGTTTTCCTTATGCAATTAGGAATGTTTTCCTTATGCAATTAGGAATTTTGTAACCCTTATTTAAGGGCACTATTAGGCAGAATTTGAGATACAACAATTAATAAAAAATTTTCGAATTCTTCTACAAGTTATTCTTGTGAATTTTCGTGTGAGAGAGATTAGAGTGGATTCTTTAATTCTTTCTTTGCATCAAGAATTAGGTTTACTTATCAACAAGAGTTGTGGCATTTTCCTTCTTCTTACCAACTAAATCCTTCAATCATAGTGAGTTCGCGTCTCTTTATAGGCATTGGGTTCCTTAGGAGGTGATTATCAAGTTTCAAGGAGTTCTCTACCATTGTTATACGTTGGGTTTGCTGCCATCGTTGCTAAGGGTCCGCGTCATTTGGTATCAGAGCCTTGCTACAAGGTAATTTTTATCTACTTTGTCTTTCTAGGGCTTGTTTAATTGTTCCATTAGGGTTATTTTATTCAAATTCATTTTTTCCTTTCCTTCTCTATTCAATTTTCGTTTTTGGCATTCAAGAGTCAGTTTTAGTTCATTTTAGTTTTCAGAATAGTTTATTCAATTCATTTTTTTCACTTTCCCATCCATTTAAGTATTCCGTTTGTTAAGTCGTTGGTGTTCTAGTAGTCAGAATTTAGTTTGTTTTGTGTCTATTGGGTCTTGTTCAATTTGGTTGTGTTTTTCCCTTCAAATTCATCTTGTGTAAGCCTTTTCTTGGGGTTGATTGTTTCTTTCCTTCAAATCGCTTTATGTGGCCATTCTTGGGCTGTTTCTTTTGTGTTTGTTTAGTGATTTTCAAATTCTACATATATAAAAAAAAATGTCAACAACAATTGAGATTGAGATGGATGAAGAGGAAGCCAAAGAAAAATACCATCTACAATATCTCGATGGTAAGATTCGATTTCTTGAAGAGCTTATTGAAAGGTGGTATCAAAAGTTAGGAGGTGCACGAAGGTACACAAGGGAATATTCATATTGTGAAAAGGAGATTGCTTCATTAGAGGAACAACTTTCAGTTTTCTATGCAAAGGAGAAAAACTTTCTTATTCATTGTAAGAGACGACAAGAAGAAAGGAAATCTAAGAGGATGAAACTAGAATATAAGAAACTGAGACAACAATTGGAAGATATGTGTAAGCATACTTCTAAAGTATGTGAAGCAATAAGTGTGGTTTCAAAAATTCCTACCATTAAGGTGAAAGAGGAGAGTGCAACCATGGAGGATTCCAATGTTGAACTAAAAAAAGAGGATGAATTGGAAGAGTTGCATGAAGAGGATGTTTGTGAAGTAGAGGATGTAGTGCCATTACTTGATGAAGTAAGGAGTGAAGTTACTGAGATTCCCATAATTGAATTTAAAGAAGAGTTTGTGAAAAATGGAGATCTTCTTGGAGATGTGGATGAGAATTCACCTATTTATGATTATTATGGTTGTGATGATGATGATTGCGATGAAATTGTTCAAAATATGGTTGAAGAGGTAGACAAAGAATATGGAGCTGATTTAGAAGTTCAAGAAGAGGATGGTTCAGTTCCATGTGAGCTGTCTTTAACTAACGGAGCTTTTCCTAGTTTTTTTGACAATGTGCAGGTTGATGTTCTAGAAGAAACATTCAAACTATTTTCATCAACTCAAGAGGAGGTTTTTGAAGATCAATTGGTGCCTAAAGTTTCCATTCCAGATCTGAACATGAGCAAGATTCGAGGACGAATCTTTTCAAAAGAAAGGGAGAATGATACAAACCAGATATGGCAGCTTTGTGCCATTGAAAAAAAGCAATCTTACATCATCCAAATAGATTTAAAAGGAGTTCAAAAGCTCTTTTATGAGGCTGAAATACACTTGGGGCGTGCTACACTTCATATGGAGCAGATTTGGTGCAATTCAAGCAATATGGGCTTTGTGGAGCTTGATACAGCTTATAGGCCAAAGCTACACAAAGGGAAGCCTAAAGTGAAGATCAAAGTATGGAAATCACGTCCAAACACATGGGCATGCTTTCTTGGGCTTGTTCAGCAAGTTTTTTTGGCATGTTTAGCAAGTTTTTAAGGCTGAACATGGCTGCACATGTTGGGCTTGTTTTTCCAATACATTAGGCCTTTTTTAGGACTTAATTAAGGCATGTTTAATATGGGCCCAAGGAAGTTACGAATTTCAGCAAGTGGAAGGCATCTTTTTGTCACATGGGATGTGGTCCCCTCATTCCTTAGTTAGTTAGGATATTATTTTATTTTCCATATCTTTTAGGATTTGATATTATTTAGTCTTTCCAAATCTATTTTGGATTTGTTTTATTAGATTTGGATAGGATTTAGATTACTTATCTGATTTAGATTCAGATTTACTTTATGTTTTCCTTAGTGGATTAGGATTACTTTATATTTTCCTTAGTGGATTAGGATTACTTTATATTTTTCCTTATGCAATTAGGAATGTTTTCCATTTTCCTTATGCAATTAGGAATGTTTTCCTTATGCAAAAGAGAACTCAGTTAAACTGTCAAACTGTCAAACTGTCGAACTCAATTAGGAATGTTTTCCTTATGCAAAAGAGAACTCAGTTGAATGTTTTCCCAATTCAAGTCAAACTGTCCTTATAAACTAAATGAAAGCCTTTTACTGCTTTGGGTAAAAGAGAACTCAGTTGGCTTTCTGAACCGCCTTTTTAGGTTTTATCTCTTTTTTATCTTTTCTTTTTTTTTCATTTGTCCTTTTTTTTCTTTCTTCTTTTCTTTTCTCTTTTTTTTTTTGGTTCTAGCTCTAAAAGAATTATCTTGTTCGTACCAACTTGGGTTTCTAATAATGGATGAGTGGAGTGACATAAATCTCCTTTAATAGGGATAAATTATTTGTTACGCTGATGTTATCTTGATAGATTAGAGATATTAGGTGAACTTCAACTACCCTTATGGTCTTAAGAACATCAACTATCCTTATGATCTTGACTATTCATTCCTTTCTTTGATCTTCTTGTCTCTTCACCTTAGTGGGCATAAGACTTGTCAAAAGTACAACAACAGCTCAGGGTAGGTTGTTGGGGTTTGTAAGCCAATGAAAAGAAAGCTAAAATTTTATGAAGGCTCAAAGGGACAACTAGGGATATTTAATTGGGTGGATACTAGTTGTTGGCTAACCAAACAATGCCTAGATCATTTCTCTCTTAAATAAGCAGAGTTCAATTTTGCCTCGAAAGTTTGTCAAAGCATGTTCTAAGACTGACTAGGACCTAGACAAAGGTCATTATGCAGGAGCCCTCTCTAAGTAAGCATACACAACTCTATGCTATAGAGCAATTTACTTATATAGTAAAGTCATTCAAGTCATGACGCATAAACATATTAATTCATGAATTATCAAGCTAGATTCCTCATTGGTTGAGCACTAAAATAAATAAAGACCAACAAAAATTTTGATGAAAGTAATTTATTCAAACAAATTTAAATTTGAAAAATATGATTGTTCTAATTAAATATTAAAGAAAATAAAATTGAAAAGCAACATTCAAGCAAAGGAAAGTTTATTGAGTTAAGCTTCTTTTCCTTTCACATCTTTAATATTTCCATCTTAAAAGGATGATAAGATAAGATCTTCCTCCAATCATCCTCCTACCATGAAGGTTGCCGGTGGAGGTACTCTTCCAAACTTAGGCAAAGGATTGTTCTTGGTATTGGGCTTGTCTGGCTCAGGTAGCTTACCACTATCAATCAAATTTTGGATCTCATGCCTCAACCTCATACATCCATCCGTGTCGTGTCCTTGCATTTGATGAAATTGACAAAATGCCTTAGTGTCGAAATTAAGTGGGAGAAGGTTAGGCAAAGGACGGGGATTTAAGGGTTGTAACAATCCCTTATTTTGAAGCTTATTGAGAACCCAAGACAACAGTTTCCCAAATTCTAAAAACTGCCTTCTTGTTCCTTGGCTAGTAGCATTAACACCAACTATCTTTTGCATGCCTTGGTTACCAGACTGATAGTTTCTTTTCTCATTCCTTCTTGTTGAAAAATGGTTCTTCTCTCTTTCCCATTCTTCAATTTGCAGACCAGCTTGGAGAAGATCTTTGAAATCATGGATGAGTATACGAGACATCCTTTCACAAAGACTAGGCAACACCCCTCTCACAATCATTCTTATTTGATTAGATTCATCAGGCCTTTTCTTGAGCAAAGCAGCCTTATTTCTCTATCTTTTCACATAGTCCACAAAATTTTCGTTTGGCCTTTGTCTAATGGACTCAACATCCATTAAGATAACTTCCATCTCAACATTGTATCCATATTATTGGATGAACGCCTTGTATAGCAGATACCAACTCTTTTGCATGCCGTCATCTAAGGTATTGAACCAGTTTTGGATAACAGGATCCAATGAGAGCATAAAGTACCTTAAAGTTTGAGCCTTAGTAGCTCGAGTAGACTGCATAGCAGTGATATACTGCTTCACATGGAGGTGAGGATTTCCAGTTCCATCAAATCTTACAAAGGATGGCATCTTGAATTTGTATGGGACTTCTTCGTCTAGGGCAAATAATTTGTCAACTTCGGACATTTTTTCGATTTTCAGCTTCTTCTCAAATTTCTTTTCCAAATCTGCAATCATCTTTTCAACATCAGATGTTTCATTTTTTTCCATAACTGATCTTTCAACAATCTTTGGTTCTTTCTTCTTGTCTTGAGGATCTTAGAAGTATTGAGCCCAATCATCATCATCATCAATGATCACCTTATCATCATCAAAAACCACTTCACCAACTTTAGCCTTCCCCTTGTCCTTTGGCTTCTTAGTGCTAGTAGATGCTTCGACATTGTTTCCTAAAATTATAGCCAATTGGTTCTTCATGGTCTCAGTTAAGGCCTCTTTTATTTCTTCCATCTTGGCATTGAGGGCATCATCCACCATTATTTGAATTTGTTTGGGCTCCATTGCTTTTGGTGAGCAAGTGATTGAGCCGTTGCTAGATTCTTCGTCTCTAGCGTAGGTCAGATTGTCATAAGCTTTTGAACTGTCATAATCCAGGGTTGTGAGCCTGAGAGGATCAATGATATGAGATGCAAATGTATGTATGCATCTATGCACAAACAATAAACAAAGATAAGTAGAACATCCCTTCCAACCTTATAACATCCACACACGAATGGCGAGTCTCTTTTCCTAGGTAATATGGTTAACACAATACCAACATCGGGTACCTTATTTTTCGAATAATTCCTTTGAACGTTTCAACTAATAGTTATATTTTCGAACATGGAAATCAGTTCATGATAATTCCCATTAATTAGGTTTTATTCTATTCAACCAACTAAAACAGCTTTTATGCTATATTGGATTAAAACCAAATTAAGAGGTTTATTATAAATAGATTTCTTACTTGAAAAAGTAATTAATGATTCATGCTAAAAATAAGCCCATGATTAATTATTCTTAGTATAAACTAGGCTCACAATTGATTTTTGGTATTTCATAATTGACCTAAATATTTGTAAGCTCTTTTAAAGGTTGGATGAAAATAATTTTGTTTCTAAGCCCATTGTAAAAAGATTTTAGAAAAAAAATGAATTTTGGGCTTTGTATTTGAGTCTTAAGAAAAGAATTTTTATATTTATTTTTAGAAAAAGTTTTATGTCCAAATACCATCTTGAAAAGTTATGAAAATAGCTTTGGTCTTTTGGAATTTAAAGAAAAATTTATTTGAGCTCACAATATAATTAGGTCATATTAGAAAAAGGACAAACCAAATAAGCCATGATTTAAGCCAAGATAAATTAACCATAGTCAAACAATAAGCATTTGGGGTAAAATCCTATGGAAAGTAACTAGGCCAATTACATGAGCTTTAGCCTTTGGGTTAAAAGGCTTAGGTTCCCATAGCAAGTATATACCAAAATGTACAAGGCTATGAGTGGTTATGCCATGCTTGATCTCCATACCTTGAGTGAAAGTATGGTATCCCTTGCATAACACAACACGGGTAACACGGGCGTCCTAATTCACGCACACAATGCGATCTAATATGATGTAATGGATAATATCATGATAAGAAATAATAAAATAATAAAAAGACCAACGGAATCAACTTATCTTATCCCCAGTGGAGTCGCCACTGTGAGCGGAGTTTTTTGCCCCCACTCTCGGTGGAATGGTTCTTGCGACTTCTGCACTATTTAGGCTCGGGGCCTTAGAGAACACGGGCCTAAGCCCGAAGAAAATGGAGTCGCCACCCGGATGGGCCGGGAAAAAGAAAGGGGTGGATGACTCAATTCCTAAGGTATCCCCAACCCCCCTAATGGGTTTGGAAAGTTGGGTACGTGTGGGGAAGGTGAGAAATGACCCAGCACCCCCACAACGCCCGGTTCATCAAAACTGGCCTCCTTCGCAGGTCTTAATATTATAAAATTCTTAAATATAATAATATTATCCATACTACATGTAACAATTAAAATAAAATATTATTATATTAAAATCAAAGCAATGACCAAACAAAGCAAATAAATGGATACCCATTAGAGGATGGAAACATGTCCTTACATCGTCCATGTCTAAACTAAATAGGACACCCACCGAAAGGTGAAAACATGTCCTTTACATTGGTCCAGAATATAAAAGCAATTTAAATTACATAAAAATTAATTAATGAGGTACCCACAAAGAGGAAACATACCTCTTACAATTTTAATACCAAAACAAATAAATAATAATCATAATAATAAAGAAAATATCCATCCATGATAAATTAAATAAATCAAGCATTATGGGTATGTAACATTTACAACAAGAAATAGAGGATCCTAACTCTAGCCTTATGGATTCTAGCTGGGGGCATACATTCTCTAAAATAAAGCAGCATGGACAAAGATCTTAATTAAAGAAAGAAATAGGGAATTTTAAAAGAAGAAAGTGTTTTATGATTAATGGGCCTAATACTTAAACTGAAAATCCAAGTAGGCTTGCATAACCTGTTTGAATAAAAATTAAAGTCCATGCAGTTCTAACCTTTTTGCAGTGGTGGGTGGTTTTCCAAGTCTAACATAAGCTAACTTAATGCCTAAGTACAGTTTTAGGTTTAGGTTTACCTTTGTAAACTTAAGTCCAAGTTGATTTTAGGTTTTATAAACTTAAGCCTAAGTTGATTTTAGGTTGAACATGATAAACCTACGTCTAAGTTGATTTTAGGTTTAACATGATAAATTTAAGTCTAAGTTGATTTTAAGTTGACCTTGATAAATCTTAGTTGAAGTTAATTTTAGTTTTAACTTGATAAGCCTATGTTGATGTTAGGTTCAACTTGGTAAATGTAAGTCTAAGTTGATTTTAGGTTGAACCTAATAAATATAAGTCTAAGTTGATTTTAGTTTCAACTTAATAAACCTTAAGTTGATTTTAGGTTGAACTTGATAAACCTTATTTTTAGAAATGGTTTTTGGTTTAATTTTTAAACCGAGTTTGAAAAAGGCTTTGATTATGATTTTGAAAAGATGCTTAATTTTGAGAAATTTATTTGAATCTTTTTAGGTAAAGTATTTTATAACTTAAATCCAATTGAAAATAAAATTTAAGTCTTGAAGCCAAATGATGGAAATTAATTTTTTAAATTTCATTTGACAGTTTAACGGAAAACATTTATAAGGACAGTTTGACAGTTTAACTGAGTTCTCTTTTGCATAAGGAAAACATTCCTAATTGCATAAGGAAAATGGAAAACATTCCTAATTGCATAAGGAAAAATATAAAGTAATCCTAATCCACTAAGGAAAATATAAAGTAATCCTAATCCACTAAGGAAAACATAAAGTAAATCTGAATCTAAATCAGATAAGTAATCTAAATCCTATCCAAATCTAATAAAACAAATCCAAAATAGATTTGGAAAGACTAAATAATATCAAATCCTAAAAGATATGGAAAATAAAATAATATCCTAACTAACTAAGGAATGAGGGGACCACATCCCATGTGACAAAAAGATGCCTTCCACTTGCTGAAATTCGTAACTTCCTTGGGCCCATATTAAACATGCCTTAATTAAGTCCTAAAAAAGGCCTAATGTATTGGAAAAACAAGCCCAACATGTGCAGCCATGTTCAGCCTTAAAAACTTGCTAAACATGCCAAAAAAACTTGCTGAACAAGCCCAAGAAAGCATGCCCATGTGTTTGGACGTGATTTCCATACTTTGATCTTCACTTTAGGCTTCCCTTTGTGTAGCTTTGGCCTATAAGCTGTATCAAGCTCCACAAAGCCCATATTGCTTGAATTGCACCAAATCTGCTCCATATGAAGTGTAGCACGCCCCAAGTGTATTTCAGCCTCATAAAAGAGCTTTTGAACTCCTTTTAAATCTATTTGGATGATGTAAGATTGCTTTTTTTCAATGGCACAAAGCTGCCATATCTGGTTTGTATCATTCTCCCTTTCTTTTGAAAAGATTCGTCCTCGAATCTTGCTCATGTTCAGATCTGGAATGGAAACTTTAGGCACCAATTGATCTTCAAAAACCTCCTCTTGAGTTGATGAAAATAGTTTGAATATTTCTTCTAGAACATCAACCTGCACATTGTCAAAAAAACTAGGAAAAGCTCCGTTAGTTAAAGACAGCTCACATGGAACTGAACCATCCTCTTCTTGAACTTCTAAATCAGCTCCATATTCTTTGTCTACCTCTTCAACCATATTTTGAACAATTTCATTGCAATCATCATCATCACAACCATAATCATCATAAATAGGTGAATTCTCATCCACATCTCCAAGAAGATCTCCATTTTTCACAAACTCTTCTTTAAATTCAATTATGGGAATCTCAGTAACTTCACTCCTTACTTCATCAAGTAATGGCACTACATCCTCTACTTCACAAACATCCTCTTCATGCAACTCTTCCAATTCATCCTCTTTTTTTAGTTCAACATTGGAATCCTCCATGGTTGCACTCTCCTCTTCCACCTTAATGGTAGGAATTTTTGAAACCACACTTATTGCTTCACATACTTTAGAAGTATGCTTACACATATCTTCCAATTGTTGTCTCAGTTTCTTATATTCTAGTTTCATCCTCTTAGATTTCCTTTCTTCTTGTCATCTCTTACAATGAATAAGAAAGTTTTTCTCCTTTGCATAGAAAACTGAAAGTTGTTCCTCTAACGAAGCAATCTCCTTTTCACAATATGAATATTCCCTTGTGTACCTTCGTGCACCTCCTAACTTTTGATACCACCTTTCAATAAGTTCTTCAAGAAATCGAATCTTACCATCGAGATATTGTAGATGGTATTTTTCTTTGGCTTCCTCTTCATCCATCTCAATCTCAATTGTAAAAGATATCCATTTGGTGAAAAAAATGAATTGAATAAACTATGGTAAGGAAAAACATAGCAACGCCACAACAAATTATAAAATTATTAGGCCTAAAATACATCAACGACTAAAATTACTATGTTTCTCCATTTGGTGGTACCAAATGACGCGGACCCTTAGCAACGATGGCAGCAAACCCAACGTATAACAATGGTAGAGAACTCCTTGAAACTTGATAATCACCTCCTAAGGAACCCAACGCCTATAAAGAGACGCGAACTCACTATGATTGAAGGATTTAGTTGGTAAGAAGAAGGAAAACGCCACAACTCTTGTTGATAAGTAAACCTAATTCTTGATGCAAAGAAAGAATTAAAGAATCCACTCTAATCTCTCTCACACGAAAATTCACAAGAATAACTTGTAGAAGAATTCAAAATTTTTTTATTAATTGTTGTATATCAAATTCTGCCTAATAGTGCCCTTAAATAAGGGTTACAAAATTCCTAATTGCATAAGGAAAACATTCCTAATTGCATAAGGAAAACATTCCTAATTGCATAAGAAAAATGGAAAACATTCCTAATTGCATAAGGAAAATATAAATTAATCCTAATCCACTAAGGAAAATATAAAGTAATCCTAATCCACTAAGGAAAACATAAAGTAAATCTGAATCTAAATCAGATAAGTAATCTAAATCCTATCCAAATCTAATAAAACAAATCCAAAATAGATTTGGAAAGACTAAATAATATCAAATCCTAAAAGATATGGAAAATAAAATAATATCCTAACTAACTAAGGAATGAGGAGACCACATCCCATGTGACAAAAAGATGCCTTCCACTTGCTGAAATTCGTAACTTCCTTGGGCCCATATTAAACATGCCTTAATTAAGTCCAAAAAAAGGCCTAATGTATTGGAAAAACAAGCCCAACATGTGCAGCCATGTTCAGCCTTAAAAACTTGCTAAACATGCCAAAAAACTTGCTGAACAAGCCCAAGAAAGCATGCCCATGTGTTTAGACGTGATTTCCATACTTTGATCTTCACTTTAGGCTTCCCTTTGTGTAGCTTTGGCCTATAAGCTGTATCAAGCTCCACAAAGCCCATATTGCTTGAATTGCACCAAATCTGCTCCATATGAAGTGTAGCACGCCCGAAGTGTATTTCAGCCTCATAAAAGAGCTTTTGAACTCCTTTTAAATCTATTTGGATGATGTAAGATTGCTTTTCTTCAATGGCACAAAGCTGCCATATCTGGTTTGTATCATGCTGCCGAATGAACTCCAATAACTCAGCATTAGATCGAGTTCCTGATCTTAATGCATTTTCTCCTCAACTTTATGCTAAACTCTCTCAACTCTCTGATATCAAAAATATATGAGTATGGATGAAATGAAGAAATGAGCCGAGGTTTATATAGAAAAATTGCAAGGGAAAAAGATAAAAATAAAAAGAGAAAAATAGTATTCTCGTGAAAAAAAAGAGAAAAAGCAAATGTTACTATTTATAAATAGTAAATTACTATTTACAAATAGTAAATAAATAGCGGATGAATAGTATATAAATAGTAACTACACAGTGAATAAATAGAAAACTCAATTATTCAATTCAATCATTCAGATATGTGCGTGTATATAAATATTTTTTCTTTTAAAATATTTTTATACGCAGGGGAAGAAGATATAGGCATAGTAAAAATTAGCTAAATTTTTTACAAATTCCTTTAGTATCCTACTGACCACAATTATTTTTTGCAAACAATTAAATCTCTCTTAGCTTAGGTCTAGAACTTAAATTCCCTCTTAAGTCCAGAACTTAGCTCGGGTCCAAAACCCAAATCTCTCTTAAGTCCAGAACTTACCTCGGGTCCAGAACCCAAATTACTCTTAAGTTTAGAACTTAGCTCGCGTCCAGAATTCAAATTACTCTTAAGTTCAAAACTTAGCTCGGGTCCAGAACCCAAATCTCTCTTAAGTTCAGAACTTAGCTCGAATCCAGAACCCAAATTACTCTTAAGTTCAGAACTTAGCTTGGGTCCAGAACCCAAATCTCTCTTAAGTCCAGAACTTAGCTCGGGTCGAGAACCCAAATTACTTTTAAGTCCAGAACTTAGCTCGGGTCCAGAACCTAAATTACCCTTAAGTCCAAAACTTAGCTCAGGTCCAGAACCTAAATTATCTTTAAGCCCAGAACTTATTCCGAGTCCAGAACCCAAATCTTAAATCTAGCTCAGGTCCAGAACCCAAATTATTTTTTAGTCCAGAGAGTCCAACATGGCTCCAAACCCAGTCAAAAATCACATTGCTTTTCATTCTCTTTTGCCGTAGTCTCAGATCGCTCAAGCAGGGGGCAAACTGTAGAGCCATGATTTTTAACCCAATCTGATCTAATATTTTTCATATAGTCCAAAATAATTTTTGTAGTATTTTAATTAAATAATATTTATTTTAGTATTTATTAGTAAAGTTAAAAATAATAAGAATAAATAATAATAATAATAAATAAAAATAGGCGACGAAATTCCTGCGGCGAATTGGCTGGCCCGCCAGCTCTCGTAATTTTCGCCTGTAGAAATTTTTCTCCAGCGCAGTTTTTTTCGAAACCGAATTCTATTTGGTTTTGATTTTTTTTTCTAAATGGTTTTAATTTGATTAGACAATTAGAAGTAGGTTTTTTTATTTTTCCTATAAATACCACATTAAAGCACAAAATTAAGGATCAAAAAATTATTTTACTTGATCTGGACTTTGGAGGAAAAAACTTGGGACTCAAAAATTCTTTCGGCCAAAAGAAAACCCTAGCAACCAAGGAGAAGTTCAAGGGACAACAACCAAAGGAAGCAATCATCTTCAGTTTGCTTTGCTCAACCAAAATTAAATTTGAAGCAGGCAACAACTTGGTTCAATTTCTTCAAATTTGGTAGAGCCTTCAAACGTAGGTAAATTGCTCTAACTGTAGTTTATTCAATCATTAATCATCTTCATCTTCTAAACCATCATCACACTGCCTAGTTATTTAATTCTTCCTTCAATTTAATTTAGGCATTAGCATGAATTAATTCATACAATACTTAGATCTTAATTAAAGTAAATAATATAATCATTAAACACAAATCTAATTTAATAAACCCTAAGTTATTCAAACCCTATTTCTTAATTAATTTTGTTTTCAAACTTTCACAGTAGCTACTTTGCTATAATTTTATTCAGTGAGCTATTTTAATCTTTCAACAATAAATTTGGCTTTTTATATTTATTTCACAAAAAAACACATAAGTAGTTGATATAGTCAATATACAAGCATACTCAACTTTGATCACAGAAAAACATCAAATTCTAAAATCAAAATCATCAACTAGAGAACCAAGATTTCAAGCCATAAAACCCTAATATCTTATCCGTAAAATCCTAAAACCTTAATAGCCTTAAAACATGTTTTTCAAATCTAAAACCCTAATTACATCTTTCTAAAAATCAAAATAACAATTTGTTTGCTTTAAACCCTAATCAAATCTGTTTTTTAAATCACAGTAGCATTATTTTCATAAAAACATCCAAAACCTTAAATCTTTTTAAACATCCAGTAGCTATGTTATTACCTTAAAATATTTCTCAACTAATTAAACTAGTATATGCAAAACCCTAGTTATTGAACATAAAATCCTAGAAACCCTAATTGATGCATGAACCCTAAATTTATATATTTATTGCTTTATTTAATTATAGATTTGATTATGTAGTTTATTATATGTTTTGATGGTTGATTTATTTAATTTCAATGCTTGATTTATTTAATTTATCATGGATGGATATTTTCTTCATTATTATGATTATTATTTATTTGTTTTGGTATTAAAATTATAAGAGGTATGTTTTCACTTTGTGGGTACCTCATTAATTAATTTTTATGTAATTTAAATTGATTTTATATTCTGGACCAATGTAAAGGACATTTTTCCACCTTTTGGTGGGTGTCCTATTTAGTTTAGACATGGACGATGTAAGGATATGTTTCCATCCTCGGATGGATGTCCATTTATTTGCTTTGTTTGGTCATTGCTTTGATTTTAATATAATGATGCTTTATTTTAATTGTTACATGTAGTATGGACAATATTATTATATTTAAGAATTTTATAATATTAAGACCTGTAAAGGAGGCCGGTTCTAATGAACTGGGCGTTGTGGGGGTGCTGGGCCATTTTATTTTGATGGTTGTGGGGATTCCTTAGGAATCGAGTCATCCACCCCTTCTTTTTCCCTGTCCGTCCGGGCGGCGACTCCATTTTCTCCGGGCTTAGGCCCGTGTTTTCTAAGTCCCCAAGCCTAAATAGTGCCGAAGTCATAAGAACTATTCTACCGGGAGTGGGGGCAAAAATCCCCGCTCACAACTTGACTTTCCCAAATCAATATATCTTTAACATGACAACCCTAGTTACCATACTAAACTCTGAAATCAATTCTATTTGAGCAAGAACTATTGTACTTCAGATAGGCACATACACATTACTTGGCCAATGGTCTCATTAAGTTTTAAATTTTGTTTATCTCATATGCATGCTTATCCAAACAATCTCCACTAATAGACTCTACCTATCAAAAGAGATCAACAGGTCTTTAATAGACTTGAAATGGGATCTATAAGGAACATGGGTTAAATAAAGGTCATTTTCAAATTAGAGCTAATGTGATATTGTAGACAAACCCTCACACTATAAACTTCCTTAAAGGAATTGTATGTTGTTGGAAGCATTCTTAAATTTTGGGCACCATTTCTTTCTTCTAGGCATCTCACTATCTGACTTCATGAAAAGAAAGAGTTTGAATGTTCTTCTATCATTTAGCATAATTCTTGATCTTTTCCTTTTGCAAAAAACTCAGGACTATTATCATATATCAAGATTTTCAAGATTGCATATTTGGAGCGGTGTTGGATAAGATGCTCTTCCCTTATTTCTCTGATTTTCTTTGGTTGGGCTCGTAACCTAAGTTGAAATCTTCTGATGCTTCAGGTAAGAAGAACTCTATTGGCTTTCTAAACCACTCTTTTGGGATTTTATTTTCTTTTTCTCTTTTTTATTTTTTCCTTCACAATATCCAAGTCCATAAGAATAAAACAAGATAAACAAAATGGGACACCCACCAATTGGTGGAAACATGCCCCTTACATTGATGCTCTAATATAAACAAAATAAAAGAAGCAAATTAAATTAACAAGGTACCCACAAAGTGGAAACATGCCTTTTACAACTCCAAATAAACAATTAACCAATTAAACCATCCAAACATAATAATTAATCGAAACATATAGTTTAATTATCACAAAAATAATAAATTAGAGTTTAATAAAAGGAACTTAAAGTAAATCACAAAAAATTAAAATTCACAAAGAAATATTGACCCCATTGATGAGGGATCGCGTATGGCGGTCCCGCTAACCGGTTAACGGGCGGGGTTCAATGGGACAACAGCCCTTACGAGGGATCGAGAGCAGCACTCTTGAAAGGTAAACGATTTACATGATATGGTTTTATTGGGGAATTAGGGTTTCTATGTAAGCAAAGGTTTTATATTTATAAAAGTTATGGTTTTTAGGGTTTACTGGATATTAGGATTTAAAAACTGATTTTGGAACTTCAGAATTTAGAAACTGATTTTAGGGTTTAGTATTAAAAACTATTTTAGGATTGGTTTTAATATTGGAAACTATTTTAGAGTTTTATGGTTCAAAAATTGTTTTAGAGTTTAAAGGTATTGAAAATTGATTTTCGGGCTACTGTTACTTTAAAACTGGTTTAAACAAATTATTTTGAAACCATTTTAATGTAGTTTAATGGATGATAAACATAGAAATCAATTAACATCTGCATGAATCATGTTTAACGATATGGATTTTTGAATCAAGCTTTAACTAATGCTTTTGGATGTTTATAAAAGTGTAAAAAAGGAGACAATGAAACAAGAACAAAAATAGAACAATAAAACAAGATGAATGAATTACTATAAGCTTAAAAAAATTAGATAAAGGATTGAAAACCTCCATCGTTGGTTCCACCAATATTTCACATTGATCAAACTTGTAAAATCTTGGTTGAACAATATGAAGATAGATGTATCCCTGCCTTCAGGTTTGATGGTTTAATGCTTCTGCTCACTCATTGTTTGGTACTACTAGGTTTAATGCTTGTTGTTTTGGTTCCTGCTTCCTTGATAATAGCTATTTGTCATCGTCCTCTGCTGCTTGCTTTCATTCTCCATTTATAAGAGAATTTTAGGTTAAACTTCATAAACCTGTCTTATTTTTCTGATTAGCCAAAGTTTTTTTTTGAGACATATCGACTTAAAATAATTTGAATTCATGATAAAACGGGATCATCTCAAACTAAATTTGAAGCCAAAACAAGTCCATATAAAACTGGACATGTTCCAGTTTGATATGGATGCCCATGTCAAACTAGTTTGTCCTAGTTTGATATGGACAAGGTCTATATCAAACTAAATAGACCCTATTCATTCAAAATGGCTTCCAGCCTATTTTTTAGTTTTTAAAACCTATTTTTGGACCATTTCAAAGTTCAAAAGTAGCTTTTGGACTGTTTCAAAGTTTTAAAAACTAAATCAGACTCATTTGGGCCTTATAAAAATTGAATCAATCAAAATAAAAGCTTAAAATAAATTTAAGCCATTAAGAATAGACCGATAAGTACTTAGGCCATATTTAATTAGGACTGAACTAGCTTAAGGCCAAAATCAAGATTCTACACTATGGAAAGTATATATATTGGGTGAAAGGTTGTTTATAAAGGAATTGTTGGCCCAATTATTCTATTTTTGATCTTAGACAATCAAATTGAATTAAACTAATACTTGTATCAAGTTACATTTTGCAGGAACTTATATTTTTGAAGAAAATATCAAAAGTTTGATCAGACCATACTAAATCCCGACCGGACCTTCAATGCCAAGTTAAGAAAATTCACTTAGAAGGTTTCACAATCAGAGGTATGCTCTAAATCTCAACGTACCTTGAACATTTTGACTGGACCACCAAGAAGTATGACCGTACTATTGAATGAAAAAGTTGCAAAACACACAGAGAGATTTACGGTTGAAAGTACTCTCAAAATCTCACTATACCATGAGAAGTCCGACCGAACCTCATGATGTACCGACCAAACTGTCAAGGTAGATTTTTCTGAAATCATTCAGTAGAGTTCTTGACCAAAAGCATGCTCAATTTTTGGCTAGACCACCATTATTTTGATCGGACCCTGATGTAGTCCGACCGGGATGTTTAAATAATTCACAAGTCAGAAGCCGTTGAACCTCCACTCAATTAGTGGAAGCCACGTGGACCAACCATTGGAAGAGCATTAAGCAAAAGTTCAAATATTCTGACCGAACCATAGTGTTTCCCTATCGGGATCATGGAAGCCCGACTGAACCTCACCTAGTTTGACCACGAAATTGCCCTAACTAAAGAATTAGTGGAAGACAAGTATCAAACATGTTGGACCACTCTTCAAATGGCTAGTTTATGACTTGAATGCTATAAATACCATAAGTAACTTCATTTTTTATAGTGATTGAATTTGTAATAGCCTACTTAAAGTTATTTTCTTTCTTTGCTTCACTATTATTTTTTGTATTGATTGAGTGTTGGGTGTGAACATTAAACACCATCTTAAGTTTGAATGTGAGTTTGGAAACACTTAGGTTGTGAGAGTAAGCCTAGGAAAACTTTTGTAAGGGTTGTGAGGTGTGTGATCTCAAACCATTGTAAAGTTTGGTGTGAGCTTGTGAAAACACCAAGTTAGAGTTAAGTTTGTAAAAACTCAAAGCTAGTGGAACCTTAACAAGTTGTTAAGAAAGTGGATGTAGGATCAATGTAAATCCAAAGAACTATAAATCCTTTGTGTTTATTCTTCTACTCTTTACTTAATCTTCTACATCTTCTACATTTCTTGAATTTTGAGTTTTAAATTTTTAATTTGCCATTATTCTTCAAGCTAGCCAATTCACTTCCCCTCTTGATTGCCATCTTAGGACAATAATTGGTATTGGAGCTTAAAAAATTTCTTAAACTTAATTGTGAAATTTGATCTACAATGGAAACTTCTTCATCCACCTCAAACTCTCATGGAAATCTCAACTCTATCCGTAGACCCTACTTTGATGGAACAGATTATTCCTATTGGAAACACAAAATGTTCTTATTCCTAGATAGTGAAGGAATTGAGCTTTGAGATTATATTGAAAATGAGTGAAAACCTCCAACTCATTAAGTTGATGGTGTCCAAGTTCCTCTTCCGAAATCACAATGGCCAATTATGAATACAAGGAATTGATTCAAAATTCATAGGGTAGCCTCCATCTTGATGAATTCTATTTCAAGAGAAGAAGGTGGGAGAGTCCAACATCTCACTTGTGCTCATTGCATTTGGAAAACTCTTGAGAATTATCATGAGGGTACTACTCAAGTGAGGCTCACCAAGAAGCAAATGCACATACGTGAGTATGAGCTATTCAAGATGAAGCCCAACAAAAATGTTATCGACATGATGAATTGCTTACTCACCATCATAAATGAATTAAAAAAATATGGTAAGGTGTATGATCAAGATGAAGTCAATAGCAAAATCTTGAGAGCACTTAGAGCAAAGAAGAACTTTAAATCCAAAGTTTCTTTAATTGAAGAAGCATATGATCTTAGCTCTTTGAGAACTGATGAACTTATTGGAAAACTACTCACCTTTGAGTTGCACACTGAAAGAGAAGAAGAACAAGGTGAAAAAGAGAAGAGGAAACCAATAGCTCTCAAAGCAATTAAAGAATTTGAGAGCTCAAGCAATGAAGATAGTGATTATGAAGAAGAAATGGCATTATTTTCAATAAGGATGAATGATTGGAAAAGAAAGAGAAGATTACAAGCTAACAAAGGTATTCTCTCCAAATCCTCTTTTAAAGATAAAAGATAAAAGGAATTAAGTGAAATTTTATGAATGTGGAAAATCTAGTCATATCAAATCGGATTGCTTTAAGTTGAAAAACAAGAAGAAATGGGACAAAGAAAAGAAGAAATCTCTCAAAGCTACATGGGATGACTCTTCCTCAAGTGAGAAGAAGAAGAAGAAGTGGAAGAAGGAATTGCAAATCTATGTCTCATGGCTATTGAGGATGAATCCAATGAGGTAGGTACTCAATCCTTGAATTTAATTGTGTATGATGAAAATGATATTAATGCTTTAGATGATAGTGACATGATTGGGCATATGAACCTTAGAGTAGAAAAGTATTTTTCTAAGATAAAATTCTAAAAGGAGAAATGTTCTAAGTTAGAAAAAGACTTTGTTTGCTTAAAAAAATTCTACACTAGAATTAAAGACCTCAAATGAACACTTGTTGAAATCTATAGATGAATTAAATAGAAATTCACATGGCTTAGAAAATTCAATCAAAGAAAATGAAATTTTGAAGCATGAACTAAAAGAGTCAATTTAAAATTTTCATAAAGGAAAAGAAGTTTTAGACACATTAATTGATAATCAAAGATCATCCTCTTTAAAACATGGATTAGGATTCAATGGCTCAACCAACACTACATCTAGCACACCAACATTTATAAAAGGTTCTATAACTCAAACTTCTAGTGTTGAAGTTGTAAAGGTAAAAAATGCACACACCAAGTCTAAAAGTCCCAAAATGACTACTTAAGGCTCACTAGGCAATCGAACCAAAATTCCAAGAGCAAATCATGCATTCATGTATACTAGGCATACACATAGGCACAAAGATGCACAAAAGCAATCACACACTTGCAATTGTATGCATAACACATTAAATGTCAATAGGAAAGTGCATAAATATAGAACATTATTTCAATGCACATATTGCATGAAATTTGGACATAAAAGCACTTTTTGCTACATTAGAAAGGCTAGGACATGCTAGTATAGATAATTTAAAATGCATTAGTAATGAAGAACTAGTTGATGGTCTCCCTAAAGTTAAATTTGACAATGATAGAACATGTGAACCTTGTCAACTTAGTAAGCAACATAAAAGTTCATTTAAGTCTAAAAATGTTGTAAGCACTTCTAGACCCTTAGAAATCATTCACTTAGATTTGTTTGGACCAAATAGAGTTGCTAGCCTAGGTGGCAAGTTATATGCATTTGTTCTTGTTGATGATTACTCTAGATTTACATGGATTAATTTCTTAGCTCAAAAGAATGAAGCTTTTAGCCACTTCAAAATATTTACAAAAAGAGTTAAAAATGAAAAAGACTATGTGTAGACCCTTGATTTTGGCCCTGGCTAGTCCGGTGCCAATTCCAAACCTTTAATTGGACTAATATATTACAATAGGACTTAAAATATGCCAATTAAACTTTTAAAACCCTAATTAAATCTATTTTAGAAGATTTGGTTGGTTTTTACATGATACCAGTGCACTAAACCCTAAAATGGGTTCGATTCGAAGGTTTGGTTGCTTTTTCACTTAATCCGGATGGTTTTTGGGTAGTAGGGGTGTCTCATGTCGAATTAGGGCATCAAATCCGACATAGGGAAGCCCCATATCAAATTGGGAGCCTCCCAATTTGATATGGGGCTCCCTATATTGAATTGGAAGTCCTAATTTGATATGGGGCAGCCCCATATTGAATTGGAACTGCCCCAATTCGATCCCATTTCAATATGGGACAGCCCCATATCGAAATGGGACTCTCCCGATTTGATATGGGCAATTGGTTTTCAATTCCATGCCGAATCCGAATACCTACTTTGATATGGGTTTAGTTTCTATCGAAACAAGGTCTATATCGAATTCAAGTAATTGTAATTTGATATGGAATAGGTTTGTGTTGAACCCTTCAATTCGACATGCATCAGAATAAACCGTTCGTAAATAAGAAAATTTTGAGGTTTAACCTAAGAGAGTGATTATAAATATAAGTTTTAAAAACCTGAGAGGGGATCTTTGGGATCTTTTTGGACCTTTGGCTTTTGGTCGGCTGCTAGAACTCTGGAAAATCCAGTAATCAATCAATGAACAAACCCTAGCAAGCTTGAGAAACAAAAGAGACGGTAAGGATAGATGAAGAATATCAACAACACAAAACCCTACAAAGGCACTGCCTTTGCCCAAGCTCGTCCAGAATCTCATTCAAACAATTTTGGTGGAGCCAACAAACGACGGTACAGTTTAAATTAAATAAATACCACATGTTTTGATTATTTTAAACATTGAATAAATTTGATCTTCATCTAATTAAAAGTCACAGTATGCAATTTCTTATTGAATCAGTGTACGTTAGTTTGCATGGAGTGCATATTGTTGTTTTACTAAATCATAACCTTTGTTTTACTAAATCATAACCTTTAGAACCAATAAACTTGTTTTTCTTAGGATGTTTATTTGTTTTTCTTATCTCATAGCTATTTAATCAATGCTTCACTCAGAAATCACATTAGGGTTTTTTTTTATATAAAAACTCATAGTAGTCTTTAAATCTTTTTAAAAAATATTCACAATTCACATAATCTATACACTTTGATTGGCTTTTCAGAAACACTAAACCCTAATTCATTTAAAACCTTAACGTCCAAACATTTTTTTTTATAAATGCCAAATCTAATTTATCCTTTCTAAAAATCCTAATTTTATGATGTTAGCCCTAAACCCTAATTTGATTAACCAAAAACCCTACTGCTTTCTTAAAATTATAAAACCATAATCAATTATATTTTTCCAAAACCCTTCACAGTAGCCTAAATAATAATAATAATAATAATAATAATAATAATAATAATAATAATAATAATAATAATAATAATTGTATTAATTCCAGAATTCTAAAAACCTAAATGTTAATTAAAGAACCCTAAATTGAGACATAAACCTAAACGTGTATCTTTATTTGTTTTATTTATGTTTTAGATTTGATTATGTAGTTTATTATATGTTTTGATGATTGATTTAGTTAATTTCAATGTTTAATTTTGTTTAATTTATCATGGATGGATAGTTTCTTTATTATTATTATTATTTGATTATTTTGGTATTAAAATTGTAAGAGGTATGTTTCCATGATTGGGTACATCATTAATTAATTTTTATGTAACTTAAATTGTTTTTATATTTTGGGATTAATGTAAAGGACATGTTTTCACCTTTCGGTGGGTGTCCTATTTAGTTTTAGATATGGATGATGTAAGGACATGTTTCCATTCTCGGATGAGTGTCCATTTATTTATTTTGTTTGGATATTATTGTGATTTTAATAAAGTATTTATTTATTCTTACAATCATATATAGTAAGGATAATATCATTATATTT
This sequence comes from Garcia nutans, assembly GCA_947685225.1. Taxonomy (NCBI): domain Eukaryota; kingdom Viridiplantae; phylum Streptophyta; class Magnoliopsida; order Malpighiales; family Euphorbiaceae; genus Garcia; species Garcia nutans. The sequence continues at coordinate 1,494,548 of CANTUV010000091.1, forward strand.
AAGATTTTTATAATATTAAGACCTAAAAAGGAGGCAGGTTCCAATGAACCGGACGTTGTGGGGGTGCTGGCCATTTCTCACCTTCCCCACACGTATCTAACTTTCCAAACCCATTAGGGGGTTGGGGATTCCTTAGGAATCGAGTCATCCACTACTTTCTTTTTTCCGGTCGATCCGAGTGGCGACTCCATTTTCTTCGGGTTTAGGCCCGTATTCTCTAAGGCTCTGAGCTTAACAGTGTCAAAGTCGCAAGAACCATTCCACTGAGAGTGGGGGCAAAAATTCCCGCTCACAGTGTAATATCCCAATATTTGCCCTAGAAGTTTTGAATATTGTTGTTGTTGTTGTTGTTTTAAATTGGATTGAATGTAGGTGTCAATTTGCAAGAGAAAAGAAATTAAAGGAAAATGTATATGTTGATTATATGGTAATATATATATAACATATAAGTTGGTCAAATGAAGAGTCAAGGGGGAAGAGATATTTATCTTGTTGAGTGTGAAATTACTAAAATGGGCATATAGGTTAAAAGAGAGTTAGAACAAATGGTTAAGGGCATTGAGGTAATTTTCTTTTGGAAATTGCTTGGTGGAGATTAAAAGAAGAGAAGAAAGGTTGACTTGTTCTTTTTTTTTTCTTTTCTCTTAGTGGTGGCCGGCACTCCATAACCAAAGAACAAGAGTGAATTTTTATTGTTCCAAAATCAAGATTGAAGGGAGAATCAAGGAATTAAGTTGGAGAATTGTGGAATTCAACAACTTTGGTAAGTTATTTTCTTTGATTTTCTTTATTCTTTTGAAGTGGTGTTTGAAGTGAATTAGGGTTTGTTGATTTGATGATGAGATGTGTTTGTGATGTGTTTTCAAGTGTTAAATTGATTTTAAGTTAAGAGGTTAAATAGGTGTTGTTGTTGGAAGTGGTGGATGTTGATTTTGAAAGATGGAGAAGGATGTTGGTTTTAGTGTTTTGAGGTGGTATGTGTTAAATGTTATGTTAATGTATTGTTAAAGTGATTAATGTGATGAATATGTAAGATATGTGTTAATAACATTGATTAGAACCATATGAATGAGATTATTGTTGTGCAAAAAGTGTGTAAATGCAATTGAAAGAGTTTTGGCAATAATTAGAGTTTTTGTTCTTGAATGACACGGCCAAAAGCAATGAGAGACACGGCCAAGCCAAGGAAATTTGGGCGTGTTGGATTGATTTTTGAGAGACACGGCCGTGTCCCATGCCCATGTTTGCTACTGTCAAATTGTGGTTGAGAGACACAGCCACAAGCTTGGCCGTGTCCCTCAAGTGTGCTGCCCATGTCCCTCAAATGTGTTAGTTAATGTTTTTATTCTTTGCTCTTCATGCATTGTTTGATTCTTCAAAGGTCTTTTTGCACCTAAACATTTTATACACACTTAAAACAAGAATGATTCAAACAAATGCATGTGGATGATTCTAAATCTATTAATCTTGTGAATTGTAATGTTATATCAATGATATTATATGTAAAATGTGAAGGAGATGTGGAGAATTCTTGGAAAAGGAAATGTATGGATTGATGGGAGTAGTTCTTGAGGTAAGTACAAACTTACCTAGATGTATTCTTTTATATGATTTTAAGACTTAAAATCAATGTTAAGTAATTTATTATATTGTTAATATAATGTGACTAGTATTATGATTTGTATAGTGTGAAAGAGAAGAGGATCATTCAAAAAGGTATGTGCAATGCAATTTATTATGATTAACTACTTGGATGTAATTGATGTTGTGTATTATAATGATGATGCATATAAACAATGTTATGTTTTATGCATTGTGAATCTTGTGAATTGTATTGTGCTATATGAATAATGTACTTGGTAATGCTATAGCAATGATGCTATATGTACAATATGAATGAGGTGATAAGGTAATTGATTATGGATACTTGAATAATGAAATATTATAATATGAGTTGAGACATGATATGATGTGAAGCCATTGTTATTGGCTATGATGATTCAATTGAAAGAAATAAGGCATGTTTGCCTAGATGATGATGAGAATTGAAAATGATATTGATGATGAAATAATCAATGAATTGTGTAACTAAGGTGTTATTCTATTTTCAGAGTTTGTTGTTGGTGGCATGCCTAATATTAGTAACAATCTCTTGAAGTTAGGTTGGGCTTGATCCTTGAAGCCAAGTTGGGTTGAAGTTTAACAAGTTTTACTCCCCTTGAAGCTTGGTTGGGTCTAGTCCTTGAAGCCTAATTGAGATGTTACAACCCTTGAAGCTAGGTTGGATTGGTTCTTGAAGCCAAGTTGGGTTGAGACTTAGCATGCTTTGTTCCCCTTGAAGCTTGGTTGAACCTAATCCTTGAAGCCTAGTTGGGATTATGATATTGATGAATGTGATAATAAAACCAAAGCATTAACTCTGATAGTAGAATGGCATATTAGTGTTTGTTGGGCCCGAGTCTGTCTTTGTTGTCAATGTGATATACAAATGTTGAAATAAATGAGTAATGAGATCTATGGATGACTTTGTTGGAAATATGATTTATAATTGGTGAATTGTAAATAAAGTAATGTTATAAAGTATGATGTGCAATGTGTGTATGGGTATATTAATTGTGAATAAAGTAATGTTATGGAGTGTGAATCATGATTGAGTGTGGATATAATTGTGAATCATAATTGAGTGTGGATATTATTAATAAATTTTGATTGATGATAATGATTGTCTTCATTGGAAATGTGATTCATAATTAGTATGGTGTATAATATATGTATTGATATATTGATTGTGAGTATTAGTGATGGGTTGAAGTTGGTGATAATGTTATATATATATATGTACAATATATGAAATTAATTGAGATATATGAAAGGTGAAATTCAAAAAGGAAAAACATGATAAGAAACTAATGGTACATAGAATTGATATATCATTATATGTTAGTATTTCTATAATGTATGTTTATATTTTATATTTGTACTACTAAGCTTTCGGGCTTAGCGCGGATGTGTAATCGCGCAGGTATCTTGGTGGAAGATATGAAGTTTTTCGTTATGCCACGAGAAGAGTTAGAGTTTGTCGAGACCAACTAGAGGGTAATGCATACATGTATAACTTTTATATTGATGTATTTCTGACAAGAGAGTATTTATATATATAAATGAAGTTTTGAACAAGATAATGATTTTGTAAATGTTCTTTAAATTAACGCATTATGGTTTGGAATTATGTTACAGGTTATTAAAAAGGTAACAAAAAGTGAAAACCTTATACTTTACATACTTACTGTATGTATACTAGGTATATATATGGTACTTATGTAGGGTATCGGGGTGTTACACACAGTGGCGACTCCACTGGGAATAAGAGATGTTGATTCCGTTAGTCTTTTTATTATTCTATTCTTTCTTATCATGATATTATCCATTGCATCATTTAGTTTGTATTGTGTGTGTGAGTTAGGATGTTCGTGTTACCCGTATTGTGTTATGTAAGGGATACCATACTTTCACTCAAGGTATGAAGATCGAGTATGACATAACCACTCATAGCCTTGTACCTTTTGTTATATACTTGCTATGGGAACCTAAGTCTTTCAACCTAAAGACTAAAGCTCATGTAATTAGCCTAGTTACTTTCTTTAGGTTTTTACCCCAAATGCTTGTTGTTTGACTATGGTTAATTTATCTTGGTTTAAATCATGGCTTATTTGGTTTATTCTTTTTCTAATATGACCTAAGTACAATTGTAAGCTCAAAATAAATTTTTCTTTAAATTCCAAAAGACCAAAGCTATTTTCAAAACTTTTCAAGATGGTCTTTGGACATAAAACTTTTCTAAAAATAAATCAAAAATTTTTTCTCATGACTCAAATACAAACTCAAAAATCCATTTTTTCTAAAAATCTTTTTACAATAGGTTTTTCAAACAAAACTATTTTTGCATTTCATCCAACCTTTTCTTAAAAAGAGCTTACAAATTATTTAGGTCAATTACGGAATACCAAAAATCAATTATGAGCCTATTTTATACTAAGAATTATTAATCATTGGCTTGTTTTTGGCATGAATCATTAGTTACTTTTTTAAGTAAGAAATCTATTTATAATAAACCTCTTAATTTAGTTTTAATCTAATATAGTATAAAAGCTGCTTTAGTTGGTTGAATAGATTAAAACCTAATTAATGGGAATTATTATGAACTATTTTTTATTTTTGAAAATATAACTATTGGTTGAACCATCCGAGGAAACTTTTCAAAAATAAAATATCCCATGTTGGTATTTTATTGACCATAAACCTAGGAAAAGAGACTCGCCATTCGTGTGTGGAAGTTATAAGGTTGGAAGAAACGTTCTATTTATCTTTGTTTGTTTGTTGTTTGTACATACATGCATACACTCATTGCATAACATATCATTGATCCTTTCTGGCTCATAGACCTAAAGTACGGCAATTCAAGATCATACAATGATACCACCTACAACATTAATTTTGATTCAAGTGGTTCATTGGAAGGATGGATGCAAACCAGCTAAGGGACATATTCAATGAATTTGTCAAAGCTAGGATGGCCGAGCTACGAGATCAATTAGTTGAAATTATGAGGACCCAGTTGATTCAGATTCTGGAGATCATCAACAATGCTAACGAGGCATCTCCCATTGACGTAAAGAAGAAGAAAAAGACAACATTAACAAGGAACATGTCTACTGATAGAGATCGAATGAAAAATGAGGGATCAATCCCTATTCTACAAGATCAGTCGAACCATTTGCTGTCTAACTGGAGCAATAAGGGTGGCTTCCACCCCAATGAACAAAATCAAAGGAAAAGAAGAGGTGATGAGAAAAATGTAGCAACTGAACCAGCAAAGAATCATAAATTTTTAGACTTAAGGGAGCCTTTGTCAAAGATGTTAGAAATTTTAATGAAGATGGATTTGCTACAACCATTGGCATCTCAGCCTCTACACAAGCCTCTGCCTCCAAACTTTGATGCCAAGGTCTTCTGTCAATTCCATCAAGTGCAAGGGCATGAGACAGATAAATATATTCGATTAAGGCATGAGATCTAAGATTTGATTGATAATGGAAAGCTGCCTGAGCCTAATAAGCCCAACACTAAGAATAATCCTCTACCTAAATTTGGAAGGGCGCCACCACTTGCAACCTTCATGAAGAATTTTATCTTGTCACCTTGTCATGATATGGATAGAGAAGCTGCTAAAGAGGATGTGCTACTAAGCAAGCTTGGACTAACTATGGATGATGAAACAATGATCCCTGATGATGGAAAAAATCCTTGCCCTTGATATGTCTAAATAAATGAAGTATCTTCGACTCCGACTCAACGAACTTCCCTTAGCTTAGAGTGTTGCTCTTTTTATTTTGCTTTCTTTAGCACTTATTTGGAACAATTATGTTTTTAAAATTATGTTTGTTTGAATAAATTATTTTCATCAAATTTTTCATGGTCTTTGTTCATTTTGGTGTCTAACTAATGAGAAATCTAGCTTGATAATTCATGAATTAATATATTTATGCATCATGACTTGAATGACTTTACTAGGTGAGGAAATTTTTCTATAGCATTGAGTTGTGTATGCTTACTTAGAGAAGGTTCCTGCATAATGACCTTTGTCTAGGTCATAGTTAATCTTAGAACATGCTTTGACAAACATTTGAGGCAAAATTGAACTCTCCTTATTTTAGGGAGAGATGATCTAGGCATTGTTTGATGAGTCAGCAACTAGTATCCACCCTATTAAATATCAATCCCTAGTTGTCTCTTTGAGCCTTTATAAAATTTTAGCTTTCTCTTCATTGACTTATAAGCCCAATGACATGCCCTGAGCTGTTGTTACACTTTTGACAAGTCTTGTGATCACTAGGTGAAGAGGCAAGAAGATCAAAGAATGGAATGCATAGCCAAAACCATAAGGATAACTGATGTTCTCAAGACCATAAGGGTAGTTAAAGTTCACCTAATATGTCCAATCTATCAAGATAACATTAGAGTAACAAATGATTTATCTTTGTTAAAGGAGAATTATGCCACTCCTCTCATACATTATCAGAAATAAAAGTTGGTACAAACAAGGCAACTCTTTTAGAGCTAGAACCAAAAAAAAAAAAGAAAAGAAAAGAAAAAATAAAGGAAAAGGAAAAAAGAGGAAAAAAGAAAAAAAAATAAAATCCAAAACGGTTCAGAAAGTCAACCGAGTTCTCTTTTACTAAAAGCAACAAAAGACTTCCGTTTGGTTTATAAGGACGGTTTGACTTGAATTGGTTCAACTCAACCAAAGATTTAATCAAAATTAGAGAGATAGAAGAAAGGTCATCCAGTTCTTGAAATTCCTCTACTTGATAGTCCTACAGGAAAGAAGGACAAAATAATAAAATGCTCAAAGAAAAGAATGAGTAAGAAAAGGAAAGAGAAAGAAAAGGAAAAAGAAGAAAAGAAATGAATACGGGTATCAAACTTTTTGCAAGGGCAAAGACTGTCCCAATCAAGATCTAGATTAACACTAAGAAGATGGGAGAACATTCAAAGCTCTATCTTTTCATGCTCCCAATTGCCTAAAGTTCCAACAAGAAGGTTGTAGTGTGAAGGCTTGTCTATAGTATCACATTAGCTCCAATCTTAAAGTGACCTTCATTTAAACCATATCCCTTATAGACCCCATTTCAAACCTATCAAAGACCTGTTGATCTATCTTGGTAGGTAGAGTCTATTAGTGGAAATAGTTTGAATAAGCATGCATATGAGATAAACAATATTCAAACTAAATGAGACCTTTGGCTAAATAATGTGTATGTGCCTATCTGACGTACAACAATTCTTGCTTAAATAGAAATTATTCCCAAGTTTAGTACGGTAACTAGGGTTGTCATGTTATAGATGTATTAAATTTGAAAATCAAGTTCTGAGGTAAATTGACATTGATTTGGCAAAGCCAACATTTGATTTCAAAATCAAATTCAAAAAAAAAATTTACAAAGCCTTCAAGTTAAGGGGAGTATGTTGAACTATCGTACCTCGAAGGACACATTGGGTAAAGGAAATGATTACTAGCAAAGTTATGAAGAAGCTACCAATTAACATGCTCGATCATAGTTTGAAATGAATGTATCTCTGACTCTGCCACTTGGGGTCTCCATTATTTATGTTTTCAACATATTGGAAATAAAAGCCATAAATGCAAAGCTTTCTGACATTCCAAAGCAAGACCTGAACAAGCATCTGAAAGAAATCTGTGAGAACATTTTAGTTGATAACCTCAGTCTGTAAGTCAATGGAACCCTTGTAAGTATAATCCATGCATATTATGCATACATGAGCATATCACACTCCATTTTTCTTTGTAAAAAATAACAGTAATATTCTATGAAGCAACCATAAATCGGATATGGAATCAAGGGGCATGGAAAGCCCATTGCGTGAGGAAGCTCCAGTAATTTTGCAAAAGAAAGAAGAAACGCATGCTTGTTCGATGAGATAGATCATCTACAAACATCAACCAAAGCCACATAGAAAAAATCATGGGTTTGAGCCTACACAGGGGGCAAAGTTTGTCCTTTCAAGTTTTTGAGTTTATGCATGTACAAAATATTTTGAGACTCACTTCCAATATTTTGCCATGTAGGGGGCAAGGAGAATATGTGAAGACTAGCTAAAAAAAAGGCTGAATTTTTCGCAAAAGTTCAAAGGAAGAACAAAAAGAATGGAAAAAGAAGAAAATTAGAACTCTCAAAAGAATTAAGATGCAAAAAACAAAAGATCAGTTCAGCAAAAAGAGCTTAAGCCAGGGTAAAGACCCGATCTCCAATGGATAAAGATCCATGTTTCAAGGGTAAAGACTCGATCTCCAATGGATAAAGATCCATGTTTCAAGGGTAAAGACCCGATCTCCAATGGATAAAGATCCATGTTTCAAGGGTAAAGACCCGATCTCCAATGGATAAAGATCCATATTTCAAGGGTAAAGACTCGATGTATAATGGATAAAGATCCATTTTTCAAGGGGTAAAGGTCCGATCTCCAATGGATAAAGATCCATGTTTCAAGGGTAAAGACCCGTATCCAATGGATAAAGATCCATGTTTCAAGGGTAAAGACCCAATCTTTAATGGATAAAGATCCATGTTTGAAGGGTAAAGACCCGATCTCCAATGGATAAAGATCCATACTTCAAGGGTAAAGACCCAATTCTCCAATGGATAAAGATCCATGTTTCAAAGGTAAAGACCCAATCTCCAATGGATAAAGATCCATATTTCAAGGGTAAAGACCCGATCTCCAATGGATAAAGATCCATGTTTCAAGGTTAAAGACCCAATCTCCAATGGGTAAATATCCATGTTTCAAGGGTAAAGACCCGATCTTCAATGGATAAAGATCCATGTTTTAAGGGTAAAGATGCAATCTCCAATGGATAAAGATCCATGCTTTAAGGGTAAAGACCCAATTCTCCAATGGATAAAGATTCATGTTTTAAAGGTAAAGACCCGATCTCCAATGGATAAAGATCCATGTTTCAAGGGTAATGACCCGATCTCCAATGGATAAAGATCCATTTTTGGTGGGTAAAGACCCACAATCCATTAAAGAATGGAACAACCAGTTCAGCCAGAATTCTCAACTAATAAAAGGTCAGTCTCGAGTCCATAACCCAAATCATTTTCGAGTCTAGAACTCACCTTGGATTTAGAATTTGAATCATTCCAAGTCCAAAATCATCCTTCTCCAAAATCAATTCAAACCATGTTGCTTTTCACTTTTTGAATAAATTCAAGATCATTCAAGCAGGTGGCAAACTGTAGACCCTTGATTTTGGCCCTGGCTAGTCCGGTGCCAATTCCAAACCTTTGATTGGACTAATATATTACAATAGGACTTAAAATAAGCCAATTAAACCTTTAAAACCCTAGTTAAATCTATTTTAGAAGATTTGGTTGGTTTTTACAAGATACCAGTGCACTAAACTCTAAAATGGATTCGATTCGAAGGTTTGGTTGCTTTTTCACTTAATCCGGATGGTTTTTGGGTAGTAAAGGTGTCTCATGTCGAATTAGGGCATCCAATCCAACATAGGGAAGCACCATATAGAATTGGGGGCCTCCCAATTCGATATGGGGCTCCCCATATCAAATTGGAAGCCCCAATTTGATATAGGGTAGCCCCATATCGAATTTGGATTGCCCCAATTTCCATTTTAATATGGGACAGCCCCATATGAAAATGGAGTATCAAAATGGGGAAGCTCCATTTTGATATGGGGCAGCCTTATATTGAAATGGGGCTCTCCCAATTTGATATGGGCAATTATTTTTCAATTTCATGTCGAATCCAGATACCTACTTCGATATGGGTTTAGTTTATGTCAAAACAAAGTCATTTTAATTCAAAATGGTCTCGGTCTAGATCAAATTCAAGTAATTACAATTCAATATGGAATAGGTTTATGTCAAACCTGTGACTTCGACATGCATCAGAATAAATCATTCTTAAATAAGAAAATTTTGAGGTTTAACTTAAGAGAGTGATTATAAATACATGTTTTAAAAACATGAGAGAGGATCTTTGGGATCTATTTGGACCTTTGGCTTTTGGTTGGCTACTGAAACTCTAGAAAATCCAGTAATCAATCAACGAACAAACCCTAGCAAGCTTGAGAAACAAAAGAGACTGCAAGGATATACAAAGAAGATCAACAACATAAAACCCTACAAAGGCAGTGTACTCACTGTCTTTGCCAAAGCTCATCCAGAATCTCGTTCAAATAATTTTGGTGGAGCCAACAAACGACAATATGGTTTAAATTAAATAAATACCATATGCTTTTATTGTTTTAAACATTGAATAAATTTATTCTTCATCTAATTAAAAGTCACAATATGCAATTTCTTATTGAATCAGTGTACGTTAGTTTTCATAGAGTGCATATTGTTATTTTACTAAATCATAACCTTTAGAACTAGTAAACTTATTTGGCTTAGGATGTTTATTTGTTTTTCTTTTCTCATAGCTATTTAATCAATGCTTTACTCGAAAATCACATTAGGGTTTTTTATACAAAAATTCACAATAGTCTTTAAATCTTTTTAAAAATATTCACAGTTCACATAATCTATACACTTTGATTGGCTTTTTCAGAAACACTAAACCCTAATTCATTTAAAACCTTAACGTCCAAACTTTTTTTTTTTATAAATACAAAACTCTAATTTATTCTTTCTAAAAATCCTAATTTTATGATGTTAGCCCTAAACCCTAATTTGATTAACCAAAAACCCTACAACTTTCTTAAAATTATAAAACCATAATCAATTCCATTTTTCCAAAAACCCTCACAGTAGCTTAAATAATAATAATAATAATAATAATAATAATAATAATAATAATAATAATAATAATAATAATAATTGTATTAATTCCAGAATTCTAAAACCCTAAATGTTAATTAAAGAACCCTAAATTGAGACATAAACCTAAACTTGTATCTTTATTTGTTTTATTAAAATTTTAGATTTGATTATGTAGTTTATTATATGTTTTGATGATTGATTTAGTTAATTTCAATGTTTAATTTGTTTAATTTATCACGGATGGATGGTTTCTTTATTATTATTATTATTATTTGATTATTTTAGTATTAAAATTGTAAGAGGTATGTTCCCATGATTGGGTACCTCATTAATTAATTTTCACGTAACTTAAATTATTTTTATATTTTGGGATTAATGTAAAGGACATGTTTCCACCTTTCGGTGGGTGTCCTATTTAGTTTTAGATATGGATGTTGTAAGGACATGTTTTCATCCTCGAATAGGTGTCCATGTTCTCTAAAGCCCTGAGCCTAACAATGTCGAAGTCTTAAAAACCATTCCAACAGGAGTGGGGGCGAAAATCTCCACTCACACTATGTAATCACATCTATTAGAAGTGATCATGGCAAAGAATTTGAAAATGAAAAATTTGAAAGCTTTTGCAATGAATTTGGTATTTCACATAACTTTTCAGTTCCTAGAACAACACAACAAAACCTCAATGAATATGATTTACCATCTTATATTTGGGCAAAAGCCGTTAATACCGCTTGCTATATTTCAAGCCGAGTTTACAAAAGGCCTTTAATAAACAAAACTTCTTATGAGCTATGGAATGAAAGAATACCCAAAATTTCATATCTTAGAGTATTTTGATGCAAATGCTTTATATTGAACACCAAGGATAATCTTGAAAAATTCTCATCCAAATCGGATAAAGGCATATTTTTAGGATTCTCATCATCTAGTAAAGCATATAGGGTATTTAATAAGAAAACTCTAGTAGTTGAAGAATCAATGCATGTTGTCTTTGATGAATCCTCTAATCTTGATCAAAGGAAAGGTAGTGTTCTTGATGATTTTGTAGGTACTAATGATCAACAAGAGATAATTGTTACTCCACAAAACAATCAAGATGAGCAAGAAAAGGAAACTCAAGAGTTACCCAAGGATTGGCAGTACAAGAAGGATCATCCAAAAGAGCTCATCATTGGTGAAAGATCAAAGGGAAAAATTACTAGATTCAAAATTAAACATTTAGATTCTAATTTTGCTTTTGTTTCTTAAATTAGGCCAAGGACTATTAAAGAGGCTCTTAGTGATGAATGTTGGGTGATTGCAATGTAAGATGAACTCAACCAATTTTAAAGAAATAATGTGTGGGAACTTATTTCTAGACCTAAAGATCATCCAATTATAGGATGCAAATGGGTTAAGGTTGATGAAAATGGTCTCATTACTAGGAATAAAGCTAGATTGGTAGCCAAAGGCTATAACCAAGAGGAAGGCATTGACTATGATGAGACATTTACTCCCGTAGCTATATTAGAAGCTATTAGAATTCTACTTGCTTTTTGCATGTCATATGAATTTTAAACTCTTTCAAATGGATGTTAAAAGTGCATTTCTAAATGGATTTATAAATGAGGAAGTCTATGTTAAACAACCTCCTAGTTTTGAAAACTATAAACTCTCAAATCATGTTTTCAAACTTACCAAAGCTTTATATGGATTGAAACAAGCACCAAGAGTATGGTATGATAGACTTGGTATATATTTGCTTGAAAATAGTTTTTCAAAAGGCAAAGTGGACACAGCTCTCTTTGTTAAAAAGAATAAGGATAACATCTTAATTTTACAAATTTATGTAGATGATATAATATTTTGGGCTACTAATAAATCTTTGTGCAAGGAATTTGCTTGTATGACTAGGGAATTTGAAATGAGCATGATGGGTGAACTCAAATTCTTCCTTAGATTACAAATTAAGCAATGCAAAGATGGGATCTTCATCAACTAATCCAAGTACACAAAGGAACTCTTAAAGAAGTATGGAATGGATGGTTGCAAGAGACTCCCATGAGCACATCATTGAAATTGGATAAAGATGAAAGTGGTAAAGTAGTAGATGAGAAAAAATATCGAGGTGTTATCGAATCTCTACTCTATTTAACTGCTTCTAGACCCGATATTATGTATAGTGTATGCTTATGTACTAGATTTCAATCATGCCCTAAAGAATAACATTTGAATGCCACTAAAAGAATTCTGAAATACTTGAATGGCACATTGCATTTAGGACTTTGGTATCCTAGAAACACATCATTTGACATTTTAGATTTTTTAGATGTGGATTACGCTGGTAGCCTTTTGGATAGAAAAAGTACAATCGGAGCTTGTCATTTTCTAGGTGAATGCTTAGTTTCTTGGTTTAGCAAGAAACAAGTATTGGTTGCTTTATCCACCGTTGAAGCTAAATATGTTACTACATGTTTTTGTTGTACTCAAGTCCTTTGGATGAAATAATAATTGTTTGACTATGGTAAAATATTTGATCAAATTTCAATTAAATGTGATAACACTAGTGCCATAAATCTATCTAAGAACCCAATTCAATATTCTAGGTCAAAACATATTGATATTAGACACCACTCCTTAAGGGACAATGTCCAAAACCAAAATGTTGTCTTAGAATTCATTGATACACAAAACCAACGTACTGACATATTCACAAAACCCATAAATGAATATAGAATGAACTTCATAAAATAACATTTGGGAATGATGGATGGAAGCACCATATCTTAGGCTTAAAATTGCATAAAATCCGATTTCATTCCATTAAAAAAATCTCTTATCAATTGCTATTTTTGATCAAACCTATGTATCTTAAATGAAAAGCACTTGTTTTCTCAAATTTTTAAAATTTTTAAAGTTTCCCAATCAGACCAACAATAAGTCCAAAAGCACTTTTTAAAAATTCTTGATTTCAAATTTTTTCGTAAAAGTACGACCATACCTTTCAAGGTACGATTGGACTTTTTAAATTTTTTCAAATGTCATGTCCGGACTCATGAAAGTTTGACCGTACTTTCACTCTGAATTCAAAAATTTCTAGCCATTGGAACTCAATCAAAATGTGCATATTTTTCACCTTAAACACTATATATACCCCCCCCCCCCCCAATATCAGTATTTGCATCTTTGTTTTCAAACTCTAAGCATCTAAACTCTCAAAGTAATCAAATTCTCTCAAATTTAAATTTTCTCTTCATCTTTTCTCTTGATCTACTTAATGGCTCCTAAAAAGTATAAGAAAAAGGCTACAAGATTTGAAAAAGGGAAGGAAATTGATGCCCCATCTCAACAAAAAGAAACTCCAAGAAGAAGCCACAAAATAAGATTTAGAGATGAGGAAGAAAGGAAAATGTATAAAATTATCAAAGAAAAAACCGTAGAACCTAACCATCTCTTCTCTACCCTCACTCTAGAATCCTTAGGTATTGAGAATGACATTAGGGGTTATCTTAAATCTTTGGGTTGGGAGAAATTTGTTTTCTGAGAGCATGATGCTTTAGGTTGGGAAAGCTTGACTAAAGAATTTCTCACCACTTTGGTAGTTAGTAAGAAGAGCACTAATCCATTAGGATACTATGGAATTTCTTTTAGGTTATTTAATTAAGAGTATGGCCTCACATTAGAAGATTTTTCTTCCATTTGGGGTTTCCAATTAGAGGGAATTTCTCATATAACCAACATCATTCTCACCACGAAAAGACAAAAGGATTTTTGGACAGAAATTTCCATAAAAACCAATCTCCACAAATTATCCAATGCCAAACACCTTAGGACCCTTACCTATTGGATGTTGCATAGGATTATCACCTACTCTATTAGTGCTAGAGGAGAGAGCAATGAAAAAGTAACCCAGAAGGATTTACTCTTTCTTTAATGCATAGAGACCAACCAATCCAAACTAAGAAATTCTTAATTGACACTTTCCTTCACCTTAGGAAAACAAAATATGGGCTTATCCTTCTCTCTTCAAAAGTGACCCAAATTGCTAACTATGTTGGTGCTCTTACACCAACAAATAAAGCAACTCTCACTAATCCCTTGATCCCACCAAAAAGTCCATAAACATAGGCTACCTAAAATGTCCTAAGTGTATTAGGGAGGATAATGGGACCTATGTTTATCTCTTGGGAGCACTAGGTGCTAGGACTCAATAAACAAAGAGACCAAGGATTATTGAAGAAAGTGAAGAAACTTTTCAAATGAAATTTCCTAGACCCACTACTCCAAGACCTCAATCCTCCATCCTTCAACTTCTTCAAGATATTTATGGGAAAATGAGCTCACTTTTGCGCTCGAATTAAATACTACTACAAAGCGTCAATCGCAAGTATACAAGGTAATTGTAGCAAAGGTGATCGCCCCAAGGTCATCTCACAAGGAAGTTGTAGTTCATAATAGCTTGATTGATAAGAAATTTAAATGCAAGAGTTTGATGTTTGAGTTGCGATTTTAAAATGATTAAAACTAAAAGTAATGAATGTGATGGTTAATGTGTGTGATGGGTGCACAAGATCAATTCAATTCTTGGGAAGGTGCCTAGGGTTATAGGTCCATTCAATCAAAGCTCAATTCTCAAATTATCCATTAACATAACCTTGTAAATTAATTTGTTCCTTAAGGTTAATTAGTCAATTACCAATTCATTAGTTTTCACATTCATGAATTACCAATAACTAATTCTTTTACATTACCAAATTAATAAAACCCTAGAACTTATATTTCTAATTCATTCATAGGGTGGTTGATTATATAGTTTCGATATCTGATTTCACCTCTCGGTCGTCATCCAATATTTAAAGATCAATAGGTAGCTAATCTATCAACCTAACATTCAATACAATACAATCAACCAATAACAAAGTACATCAATGGAAATATCAAATCAAGGCATTCAATCAAATATACTACAAACCCTAGGCATGGGTAATTTAGCTCAACATCATCAATTTAGAATAAACATTCAACTCAATATAAAATCAAATATAAATTGTTCATTGTAATATCAATTCTCTTAATACAACAACAACAATATTGAAATGAATTAAAAGAGAGAATAGAAAAACCCCTTGTGAAGATGCCAAGAGTAGGATTACTAGTCTTCCTCCTAGCTCCACCTTGATGTATGATGAAGAACTCAAGCCCTCTTCAATTGTTAATTTCCTTTTGCAATATGGAATGGAGCTTTCACAAGTCACCAAACCTTCAATTGATTATGCCTTTGGAAGATGGAATGGAGCTTTCTCAAGTCACCAAACCTTTCAATGAAGCTTCTTCAACCCTTAAGAGCTTGTTAACCCAATTTATCCCAAATAACCAAATTGAAGCTTGTCAATGGAAGATGGAGAAGATGGAGAGGATAGAAATGGAGGATGAAGATGAAGAGCTAAGGAGAGTGTCACCCTCTCCCCCAAAATGTGTATCAAAAACTCCCCCCCCCCCCCATCTTCCATTTCCTTCTCAATTTAATTCTTTCAAAGCTCACCCATGCCTTCCAACTCACACCACTTCACCTTGTTCCCCACTTTTTCTTTGTTTAGTATTTCTTTTGGCAAACACAAGGCCTTGTCCCCCACTTTGTCCCCCACTTCGTGCAAAAGAATTCAAATTTATTAAGGGTGACACGGCCAAGCTTGATTTGGCTTAGCCGTGTCTCTCATTTTTCTTTGGGACATGGCCAAGCTTGCTAGCCATGTCCATCACTGCCTTCTTTCTTTCTTTCCTTCTTTTCTTTGTTCTCATGGGGTGACACAGCCAAGCACTTGGTCATGTCTCTCAATTTCCATGGCACACGGCCAAGCTTGCTGGCCGTGTCACTTGCTGCCTTTTCCTTTGGTTTGCCTTGCTTTGCTCTTCTTTGGCTTAGGAAGGGACACGGCCAAGCTCCTGGCCGTGTCATGTGACACGGCCAGTGGCTTGGCCGTGTCACTTGGGTGTGTCAAGTTCTGCCTTCTTTTCCTTGATTTCTTTGGTTTTGCTCCTTAGGTGAGACACGACCAGTGGCTTGGCCGTGTCTCTTGGCCGTGTCAAGCTCTGCCTTCATTTCCTTTGAGGTGACACGGCCAAGCTTGATTTGGCTTGGCCATGTCTTGCTTGATTCATGCTTTTCCTACACTATTTTGATCTTCTAAGGGAGTTTTTGCACTTTAACCTAAAACAAACACTTCAAACAAACTTTAAACAAAAATCAAATGAAACATTAACTAAAAACACATAAAAATCATACTTAAAACAAGTACAAAAATGATCTAAACAAATACACCACACTTAATTCCTTGCTTGTCCCCAAGCAAGGTTAAATTCAAATCACTAAATAAGATAAATTTTGTTAAGTTCAAGAGTTATAAAAATACATCAAGACTTCCCTATCCCTAAATCTGCAATCAATATCAAATCGAACAAAATCGATACCCATGCAATTAAGTGGCTTTCCATGCATAACCAATGTTGTCACTCCCTCACCAACTCTTAAAAGTGTTTGATCATGGTGGTGTTTACACTCATAACAATCAATGAAAGATTATTGCCATAGGCTTGCTTATCAATCAAATCTCCAACACAAAATTACAATCAAGCATCAAGCAAAAGGTCTTTTCTTGGGTTGTAATGGGACTAAGGTAAAGGCATAAAATTTAGAAAATGTGAGCTTAATCATTAAGTTCAAGAGCACTTCAAGAATGAAGTAACCAATCATATATATATATACCCCAACAATTCCAAAACACCTTCCACTCATCTATCCCTTGACATTAAAGAGCTTTTCAATGGAACTCACTTATTAAATCTTGCAAAGATTATTCCCAACTTATTCCAACCCTTTCAACAAAAACAACAATTATTCTTATTATTATATTTTTTTTATTTTTTTATTTTTCTCTTTTTCTTTTTTTTATATTTATATATTTTTTTTATTTATATATTTTTTTCTTATAATATGCAACTAAAGCACATCATGGTTTGCAATCTTAAACCTAATAAATTTAACCCCACATTTAATTCAATACAACACTCAGTCATAAATGCTCTTAAAATGCTATTGACCTAATGAAAGGGTAAGAGACAAAATAGCATGTTTCAAAGTTAGTAGTGTTGCGAAAAAGAAAGAAATGAGAAACGAAATAGGCTCAAAATTGGCTAACTAAGGTTAAAAATAGGGTTGGTCTTTTTAAGCCAAAGTGGGTTCACCTAATTGCCTTAATCATCTTGATGCCTAATTGAAATTTTTATGTAATCTTAAAATGCATGACAAAGCAAGTTCTAGCAATTCATCAATCAAAGATGTTCACCCACAAAAAGAATAATAAGTTGATGGCTCAATTTCTCACTAGTTTAAGGGCAATGCAATGAAAAACCATCAAAATTGACAATAAGCATCAATTCTACTCAATTCTCAAATTCATTCTTCAAAAATTCAAGGGTCATCTATCAATAATTTTATAACAATTAAACTTTCCAAAATTTATTTATTTAAAGAAAAACATTAACTAAACTTAACAAAAATATATTAAAAGTAAAAACACAAAATAAAAAATGACATGCACCCCACACTTAAAGATTCACATTGTCCTCAATGTGAGCATGCATAAACTAAAGAGATTTTAGATGAAACCTGATTTCCATCGTTCCCAAATATGATGTGTAGGGCTCCTTCCGCCCATAATGCAATTGTGGCCCATGTCTAAGAGGATGAACAACATGCAACTTTGAAATATGCCCAATGTATTGCAAAGCCGAAATAGCATCCTTGGAAGAGCAAGTATCCAAAGGAAACATGTGGAAGCTGTCTTGGGGTGGTCCTCAAATGCTATAGGAACTTGATAAAAATATTTTTTATTATGCAACATGGCTATGTTGATTTTTTGCTCTTTCTCACCACCAAGAGTGGGAGAGATGATCATAGGTTGCATACCGTTCTCCCCCTCCAAAACATATTTCAAAATTTTTGGGGTCTTTGGAGGTTCAACCAAGTTTAGTTGAATCTCATTTTCATCCATTTTAGCAATGGGAAGTTCCCTCTCAACAACCTCATCATTTAAGAGTAACTTACTCTCCTCAATTTCTAAATTGAAAATATTAGGCTCTACTTCTAAGGTCATGGCCATCTCGAGCTTATCTACACTATTTTCATTATAGGGCATGCCATAGAGTTTAGGAATTTTCATTCCTTGATTTTCATCCTTCAATCTACTTGGGAATGGAATTGGTGGCATAAAAGGATTTAGAGGTTCAGGCAATTTTGTCAAAATTGATGCTTCCAAATTCTCCTCCTCCTTTGATTGAATTAACTCCTCTATGTTTGGCTATATCTCCTTGCCATTTTCTTCTTGATTAGTACCTGTATCAAAGGAAGCACAAAATTTGTTATATATTACCTATTCACTCCTCAAATTTGTGATTACCTTGACTTGCTTCAATTAGCTAGGAAATTCCTCCTTTTGTTGTGCTTAGAGTTGATGTGCCAGTTGCCCAACTTGAGTTTCCACCCTCTTCAATGATTCTTCCAAATAATTAAACCTCTCATTGCTTCCTTCCTGATTTTGTGTGCTAATTTAAAGTTAAGCATTCAAATCATCTTCCACTATGGATTGCTTGCATTGAGCTTGATTTTGTGTGCTAGTTTGAATGAAGGCATTCAAACTATCTTCCAAAGTGGGTTCCTTAAGTTGATCTTTGTTTTGTGTGCTAATTTGAATGAAGGCATTCAAACTATCCTCCAATGTGGGTTTCTTAAGGTGATCTTGATTTGAGTATTGTTCTGGAGAATAAGAACTTCCTTGGTAAGGTTGAAAACAATTTTGAGGTGGAATTTGCTGTTGGTTTTCCCAAGAAAAATTTTGGTAGTTTTTCCAACTTGAATTATAAGGATTGGAATATGGGTCATTTCTACCCCTTGGTTGGAAACTTTTAAAGGCATAGTTCTCCTCTCGCCTCTCTTGGTATTGTCCATAACCAAATGAACACATGTTTATGCTATGTCCTGTAATGCCACATGCTGAACATACTTCACGAGTAGGCATAGGTGCTCTTCCTCTTGCATTTAGCATCTTAAGTTGATTTGTTAATTCTGCTAACTGCCATGCCATTTCAAAATCAGAGTTATCATCATAAACTCCTACATACCTTGAGTACTGCATCTTAAAAAAAAAACTTAACAATTTAAAGAAAACAAACAAACAATTAAATTTAAAAAAAATATTCACACAAAATAAACAAAAAATTAAATCAAAACAAAAAATCAAACTATAACTACCGGCAGCAGCGCCAAAAACTTGTTGCACTTGAATTAAGTACTACTACAAAGCGTCACTAGCAAGTATACGAGGTAATTGTAGCAAAGGTGATCGCCCCAAGGTCGTGTCACAAGGAAGGTGTAGTTCGTAATAGCTTGATTGACAAGAAATTTAAATGCAAGAGTTTGATGTTTGAGTTGCAGTTTTAAAACGATTAAAACTAAAAGTAATGAATGTGATGGTTAATGTGTGTGATGGGTGCACATGATCAATTCAATTCTTAGGAAGGTGCCTAGGGTTATAGGTCCATTCAATCAAAGCTCAATTCTCAAATTATCCATTAATATAACCTTGTAAATTAATTTGTTCCTTAAGGTTAATTAGTCAATTACCAATTCATTAGTTTTCACATTCATGAATTACCAATAACTAATTCTTTTACATTACCAAATTAATAAAACCCTAGAACTTATATTTCTAATTCATTCATAGGGTGGTTGATTATATAGTTTCGATATCGGATTTCACCTCTCGGTCCGTCATCCAATATTTAAAGATCAATAGGTAGCTAATCTATCAACCTAACATTCAATACAATACAATCAACCAACAACAAAGTACATCAATGGAAATATCAAATCAAGGCATTCAATCAAATATACTACAAACCCTAGGCATGGGTAATTTAGCTCAACATCATCAATTTAGAACAAACATTCAACTCAATATAAATCAAATACAAATTGTTCATTGTAATATCAATTCTCTTAATACAACAACAACAATATTGAAATGAATTAAAAGAGAGAATAGAAAAACCCCTTGTGAAGATGCCAAGAGTAGGATTACTAGTCTTCCTCCTAGCTCCACCTTGATGTATGATGAAGAACTCAAGCCCTCTTCAATTGTTGATTCCCTTTTGCAATATGGAATGGAGCTTTCTCAAGTCACCAAACCTTTAATTGATTATGCCTTTGGAAGATGGAATGGAGCTTTCTCAAGTCACCAAACCTTTCAATGAAGCTTCAACCCTCAAGAGCTTGTTAACCCAATTTATCCCAAAGAACCAAATTGAAGCTTGTCAATAGAAGATGGAGAAGATGGAGAGGATAGAAATGGAGGATGAAGATGAAGAGCTAAGGAGAGTGTCACCCTCTCCCCCAAAACGTGTATCAAAAACTCCCCCCCCCCCCATCTTCCATTTCCTTCTCCTTTTAATTCTTTCAAAGCTCGCCCATGCCTTCCAACTCATAGCACTTCACCTTGTTCCCCACTTTTTCTTTGTTTAGTATTTCTTTTGGCAAACACAAGGCCTTGTCCCCCACTTTGTCCCCCACTTCGTGCAAAAGAATTCAAATTTATTAAGGGTGACACGGCCAAGCTTGATTTGGCTTGGCCGTGTCTCTCATTTTTCTTTGGGACACGGCCAAGCTTGCTGGCCATGTCCATCACTGCCTTCTTTCTTTCTTTCCTTCTTTTCTTTGTTCTCATGGGGTGACATGGCCAAGCTCTTGGCCTTGTCTCTCAATTTTCATGGGACACGGCCAAACTTGCTGGTCGTGTCACTTACTGCCTTTTCCTTTGGTTTGCCTTGCTTTGTTCTTCTTTGGCTTAGGATGGGACACGGCCAAGCTCCTGGCCGTGTCATGTGACACGGCCAGTAGCTTGGTCGTGTCACTTGGGTGTGTTAAGTTCTACCTTCTTTTCCTTGATTTCTTTGGTTTTGCTCCTTAGGTGAGACACGGCCAGTGGCTTGGCCGTGTCAATCTCTGCCTTTATTTCCTTTGAGGTGACACGGCCAAGCTTGATTTGGCTTGGCCATGTCTTGCTTGATTCATGTTTTTCCTACACTGTTTTGATCTTCTAAGGGAGTTTTTGCCCTTTAACCTAAAACAAACACTTCAAACAAACTTTAAACAAAAATCAAATGAAACATTAAACTAAAAACACATGAAAATCATACTAAAAACAAGTACAAAAATGATCTAAACACTCACAAAGCTCAAGGATTGACAAAATCACCCAAGATATCTCTCATCTTCACCTTGACATCCAAACCATCCAAAAAGCTTTAGGCTTGCAAAAATGCTTTGAGGATGAACCAAGCCCTTCACCTTCTATTCACGGTTCCTACCCTCGAGAAGAGGAAGGAGAAGTTGTTGCCTCTCAACCAAGAGATGAAGAGCAAGGGGAACATGAAGAAGAAGAAGGGGATGAAGAAGAAGAGGGAGATGAAGAAGAAGGAGTGATAATAAAAAAAAAGTGATGATGATGCCTAGATTTTTTTATTTGTTCTTATTTGATTGCTTTCATGTTGTCTTGTTCATGATGTTTGTTATTTTCTTTGAACTTAATGAAAGCTTATTTTTATTGAATTGTCCTTATTGCATTTAATTGTTTTTAAGTTTATCTTTTTACCTTTGTCAAAGGGGGAGAGAGAACTTCTATTGAATTTGAACAAATACATAAAATGTTGAACACTTAACACATAAAATGTTGACCACTTAACATTATTTAGGGGAAGTAAACATTGAGGGGGAGTAAATTAAGTAACTTAACATTTTTAGAAACCTTGAACACTTTGAAATTTAATTTATTGCAAAAGTCAAAAAGGGGGAGATTGTTGGCCCAGACCACCAAGAAGCACGACCAGACTATTGGATGAAAAAGTTACAAAACACACAGATAGATTCATAGATGAAAGTACTCTCAAAATATCACCGTACCACGAGAAGTCCGATCGGACCTCATGATGTACCGACAAGAATGTCAAGACAGATTTTCCTAAAATCATCCAATAGAGTTCCCGACCAAAAGCATGCTCAGTTTTTGGTCGGACCAGCATTATTCCAACTGGACCCTAATGTAGTCCAACCGGGATATTTAAATAATTCACAAGTCAGAAGTCGTTGAACCTCCACTCAATTAGTGGAAGCCACATGGACCAATCGTTGGAAGAGCATTAATCAAAAGTTCAAATATTTTGACCACACCATAGTGTTTCCCTACCGAGATCACAGAATCCCGATCGGACCTCACCTAGTCTGACCATGAAATTGCTCTGGCCAAAGAATTAGTGGAAGACAAGAATCAAACATTTTGGATCACTCTTCAAATGGCTAGTTTATGACTTAAAGGCTATAAATACCATATGTAACTTCATTTTTTATAGTGATTGAATTTGTAATAGCTTAGTTAAACTTATTTCCTTTCTTTGCATCAAAATTATATTTTTGTATTGATTGAGTGTTGGATGTGAGCATTAAACATCATCTTAAGTTTGAGTGCGAGTTTGGAAACACTTAGGCTGTGAGAGTAAGCCTAAGAAAACTCTTGTAAGGATTGTGAAGTGTGCGATCTCAAACCATTATAAAGTTTGGTGTGAGCTTGTGAAAACACCAAGTTAGAGTTAAGCTTGTAAGAACTCAAAGCTAGTAGAACCTTTATAAGTTGTTAAGGAAGTGGATGTAGGATCAAGGTAAATCTGAAACACTATAAATCCTTTGTGTTCATTCTTCTACTCTTTACTTAATCTTCTACATCTTTTATATTTCTTAAATTTTGAGTTTTAAAATTTTAATTTGCCATCATTCTTCAAGCCAACCAATTCACCCTCCCCCCCCCCCCCCCCTTTGGTTACCATCTTGGGACAACATGAATTAATGGAAGATTAACTCATTGGTGGAGAAATCTAGATAAAGGCAAAAACTTAATGAGATACTTGATAAATGTTTTTTAACATTTAGAGTGGATATATATTAAGAGAATGGATAAATATTACTTGTACATGATTAGTAAACTATTATGGTATACATGGAAGTAAACATGATACTTAAGGAAGGATAAGTGATAAAATAATTGATCATCAATGGTTTGGAATGATAGTAAGAGAATGAGTGAAAAGCAAAGAAAGGAGAAATAAATGAACCAAATAAGTTGTGTTAGTAAATGGTTGTAAATAAAGCTTAAATATACATATTGTATACCTAATGTACACCTGACTAGCAATAGTATTAGAGAATTTAAGATAATTTATAAATTGTATATGGAAGTGTTTAGTAGATTAAATTATATTGGTTGTTACTAGTTAGAAGAGAAGAAGTGAGTAAGAAAAACCTATTGAATCAAGTTTAAAATAACCTATAGTGTTATTGGAATTATAAGGAAAGATTCTTTAAGATTGAGTTTATCATATAAATTGATTCAATAAGAAAATAATATAGTTTTCGTGGAAATGGTATAAAATATCGATAGGTATAAATATGAGATATGCATATTGCATATGTAAGATATATATTTGTGAAATGAAATGGATAATTGGTATCATTTATATACTTGAAAGATATTAATTAAGAGAAATGAAGTTTCTCTAGTATTTGATTACTATAGGTATAATGTGAAATGTGAGATCAATAAGATGGAATTACAAATTCTGAAATGTAAATTGAATGATAAAATTAATATACAAATAAAGTTAGTCAAATTAATTTGGTGCAAATATTATATATATATGATAATTGTAATCAAAATAATTCTTCATAGTCTGTAAGAAAATTTATGAAGATATGTATACTTGTAAAATGTCTAAAGATAACTTTAGTGGAATTTCAAAAGTAATTTATATTATATAGTTAAGTTAATTAAAGTAAAGATTATTTCATTGTTTTGTTAAAGTAAAATCTAAGTAAAAAGAGGGAAGAAATATTTTATTATAATCAATATGATAATTATAAAATTTGCTTGAAATAGTAGAATAAGTAAATTGCTTGATTATATTGATAATGAGCTCGGATTGAATAGCTAGAATGTCCTTATTTTTATTAGGCACTATGTGTTATTAATGTTGCTAGACACTCTATGTCACTACTATTACCGAAAACTTTATGCCACTATTGGTACTAGGCATTTTTGCCATTACTGTGCCAGTGACCATACTGACTAACATTGTTGGGCATTTTCTTACCACTACCGACCTATTATCCGATCCTAGAATTTTAAACTTAGTATATGAGGTAAAAAGTATAAACATAAGAAAAGCTTATTGGAACATGTATATATTTTTATATAAATTATTGATTGTTTATATTAAATTGTTGGATTATAAAAAAAATATTTTTTTTATATTTATATATTGAAATGTATATAATAATTATGTAACAATTATAATGAAAAGTCATATTTAATAAGGTTTTATTAAATAGACTATTATTGAATCAAATGCAATATGACAACATTCAAAGTGTTAAATTGTAAATTGATTGAAAATATCTCAAAATGTTATTTTAAATCATTGAAATCAAAGTGTTAAATAGAATGAATGTTAATTGAATTGAAATGCTCATTATGATAAAGCAATAAGAGAAAATTTATTGAACATACAATATTTAAATTTTACAAGAGAAATTTTGATAATTATATTGAGTTATATTTTATTTAATTTAATTGAATCTAAAACTTATTAAAGTAAATTGCAAATGAAAAATCTAAACTGGAAATAGTAAATACTAATATTGCAAATGCAATATTTAAAAGTATAATAAATGATAAATAAATATTATAAAGTTATATGTTATTATTTATTTATTGTATTTGAATTTGAAGTGTTGGATTTATTATAAATAATATAAATTTGAAAAATAATTGCAAAAAAGTTTTATTGTTAGAATAGAATTTGTATTTATTTTAGAATAAAATAAGTTTTACTGGAAATATTTATTTTCTTGATTTATTTTCAAATTTTGAGATTTACTATTTTATCATTATAATTATTTACTTTGAAATTAAATAGTAAAATATGTGTATATAAGCACCACTAAGTTATAATGCTTAGCGTATTAGAATTTTTATGACACAAAGATAAGTCGGATTAGAATAAAGTAATAAGGTGGTGAATAAATGTTTCAGATATTAGCTACATAATAGATGAAGCTCTTTATAAATATTATAAATAAGAATTGCATTTATATTGTATAATTTATTTTGGTTTATTTGAAGACTGTACAAATTGTTAGGAGATGATAGATTATTTGTTTATATTTATAGAGTTTGAAGATAT
This sequence comes from Garcia nutans, assembly GCA_947685225.1. Taxonomy (NCBI): domain Eukaryota; kingdom Viridiplantae; phylum Streptophyta; class Magnoliopsida; order Malpighiales; family Euphorbiaceae; genus Garcia; species Garcia nutans. The sequence goes on from CANTUV010000091.1 coordinate 1,520,239, forward strand.
AAGTTTAAACGTATGATTATTAATTTTAGTATTGTATTTTTATATTTATACTTATGGATTGAAAAGATTATGATATTTTATTTGAATTTTGATTGATATTTAATTTGTTGGAGTTATTAGAGTTTGATTTAATTTTTGGAAATTAGAAGTGTTCTTCTGCAGGTTGTGTTTTGTTTGAAAAAGATGTTGGCAGTGTCAAATCTTAGGGGAAATTCTGCTAAAATTTTTATTGACAATAGAATTAATATTTATTAAGAATTAAATGAAAAGGTATAAAAAACATTTTATAACATCTCTTGATAGTTCTTAATAGAATTGACAATGAGTGTTACATATTTATCTCATATCTTGAGAGAGATATCTTTAGGCTTTTTGACAAGTAAGAATACAAATATACATGACTATGCGTAAATAAGTTTTTTTTTAACTGTCGTCAAATAGGCTAATAAGAGTTATTAATATTATTTGCTAAATCACTCTACTTGGAAATCAAGAAATTTTTTATCAATAAATATAAAGATGACATATTTCATCCTTATGGTTGATCTAAGATATCATGTAACAAAAAAACTAAATATCTGATTGTGAATTAAGGTTAGTTGGTTCTCCAATCTTCACTTAATTTGGATAGTCATAATGTCTTGCTAGAGGCCGCTTAAGATTTATGGGCTTAAAATAATTATTAAGCTTATTGTCAATATTAAGTGAACCTATAATGTCGCACACATAGAACGAATTAAAATAGACATAATTAATCTGAGCTCTTTTAATTGTATTCTTGGAAACCTTATAGAAATTAAAATATTTATTTCTATAAAGATCTATATAATTATATAATTATTTTAATGATGCATAATTATTTTCCTTAATGGTTGAAAAAACCTAATAGGTTATAAATGTATATAGGTATTTTATTTTCAAAAAGGATTAGGGAATTTTGAATTATGTATATAGCATATATATATATTTTTTTATTATTAATTATTGTGAATAATAAATAATAAAAAAATTCGAATAGGGTTAGGATTTAAAAACCCTAATAGATTCACCTAAGAAGCCTATATATATATGATATTCCCATTAGTTAAAGGATTTATGTTTTTAAGAGAAAAACTCATAAAATTTTGAAGAGAGTCTTTAAAAATCAAGTGCTAGCACATAATCGCCTATTTTTGTTCAATTCATTCGTATGGATACCATATAGGGTGTTTGCAACCAATAATATCTGGAGATTCATTTGAAAGAGATTGAAATTCACTTCAAGAGGTAAGACAGTTAACCCTTCCTTTAATTTAATTGAAAAACATGGACCCTGGTAGGTTTTCATTGATTATATTTTATTTATTCCACTGCTTGATCGTATTTGATGTCTATGAAAACCTAATATGGCTTTAGTGATAAAGAGCCCATAAAACCTAATATTGTGAAGAGGAAATTGATTGCCAAGATGATGATGTAGAAAAAGTCTAAGGCATAACTATAAGTGGAGGGTTTTATGAAGGACTTGAGTTGGAAATTGACCCACCTATGAGAGAGAAAGAGGATAAGAAGGATGAGAATTTAGTCCTCAAACAACTCAAGAAGTCTTAGGCCAATGTGAGTATATGGAAGTTGCTTATGAAATCCAAGCAATACTGAGAGGCAGTGATGTAGCTTTGGATGGGCTTTGTGTTTCGACCTTGACTACACTTGAGGAAGTGGTTTATTCCTTTGTAAGGAAGACTAGTGGCATGATCACTTTTTCTGACAAGGATTTGCCTATGGAAAGAAGGGACTATAATAAGCCACTCTACATACAAGTAAAGGTCAAGGGGAAGAGGACCATATGTGCTACGGTAGATGACGGGTCAGCTTCCAAACTATTATCCACTCTTAGAATCCAAAGGGAAGAACTGCAACCTTCAAGCTTAGTAATTCGGGCTTATGATGATACAAAAAGAGAACCTGAAGGGACTTTCACCATAACCATCAAAGTTGGGCTTGAAAGTGAGGTGGTCTTTACCATCCTCAATATCCAAGTTATCTTTGCTTTACTATTGGGCTGATCTCGATTCCATGAGTTGGTCGAAGGCCCATCCACCTAGTGGCCTCAATCTATAATGGGGAGGTGGATCCTCATGTGTCCAATATTATGAAGAAAATGAGTTTTTTTTTCCTGAAATAGACTTACACAATGGTAGTCAAGGCATATTAAAGTTTTCTCAGTTCAAGGGCCAAGTCAACAAGAGAGGGTTGGGGCTATAACAATGATGAAGATTGGAAGGACAAAAAAAAAAGAGGTCTAAGCTCCAAGAATATTTCATAAAAGGCAATGTTCATGAGGGTTGTCAGTTCACACTAGAACCTATGATGATTAATGGGGGTCATGAAGGCTAAATTTGAAATATATGCAAATGTGGTCAAGGCAAGAGAAGTCATGGACCTGGAAGAGATCCTGAAGATTTAGAACTTGAAGATTGAAGAAAAAGAAGGATGAAGATATCAAGGAAAAGGTACTTACATAGGAGGCTTTGGATTTAGACAATGAAAATGTAACGAGCTTTATGATGTAGCTATGGCTTGTGATTTTTTTTTTATGATGTACCTCTTTCTAAGTTTAATGCATCTAATGGTTTGATTTACTTGTTTGATGTTTTTCCTAATGGTATTGTGCATGCATATGATCATTCCATGAGCATTTTTTGCATTAATAACATTAAAACAAGCAAATTCAAGTTAGAAAATAATCAAAATTTGACCAATTATTAAATGTGCAAAACTTAACCAATAAGGAGAGAGAAGAATTAGAAAGAGTATTAAAGGAATATGAAGAAGCATTCGCATGGATTGATGAAGATATACCATAATAGATTGAAATATAACCTAATATTTTATCCTACTTACCCACATTGTAATCCCATTAAGAAAAAAAAATGAGGAGAATGAGATCAAAATGGGCCGAGAAGATTAAGAAAGAGTACCAAAAGTAAATAGGAGCTTGATTTTTAGAGGTAGTAAAATTCCCAACATGGCTTGATAATATAGTTCTAATACTAAAGAAGGATGGTCAGGTTAGGATGTGTGTAGACGATAGAGATTTGAATAAGGCTTGCCCAAAGGATAATTTCTCTTTACCTTAAATAGATGTATTAGTAGATAGTTTAGCCTCGTACGCAATGTATTCTTTGATGGATAGGTTCTTTGGATATAATCAATTTTAATGGCAGAAAAAAGATAAAGACAAAATAACCTTTATAGCCGAGTATAAGACCTAATACTATAGGGTAATGCCATTTGGACTAAAAAATGCAAGGTCCACTACCAATGATTGGCAATACCTTGTTCTATGACCTAATCCACAAAGAAGTCAAGGTATATATGGATAATATGATAATCAAGTCCAGGGAAGGACATATGGAAGCATTACAAAAATTCCTTCAGAGGATAAAATAGTATAAGCTCTGCCTTAACTCGAAGAAGTATGTATTTAGAGAAACTGAGGAGAAGTTATTAAGCTATACGGTTAGCAATAGAGGAATTGAAGTGGATCCGGATAAAGAGATTCAAGATGCCCACACCAAGAACGAAAAAGGAAATTAGAGGTCTCTTGGGTATGCTCTAACATATAAACTAAGTATAAACTCATTATAAATTTTTGGTATTCAATAATATTTGATAAATAAAATGGTATTTTTGGAAAACTTTTTTGAGGCTGGTATTTTTGTCACATTAAGGGCTTTTTTGGCAAATTTGTCAAAAGCCTAAAGTATTTAGAGAAGCAACCTATAAATTTAATCAAGATATGCGGCTTGTTATTCAATATGTATTGAGGTCTAATAGCTATATTTATTTTAAAAAGTAAGGGCCTCCTTTGGTTTGCCTTGAAATTAAAATTTGTTAGGATTTTTAATTAGCAAGCCAAATGCTACTTTATAACCCTAATTAGGGTTTAGATATTTATATGTCACTTAGGGTTGAAAGAAGGCAATTTTGATCAAATATTATTCACTTTCTTTGGCTTAAGCTGAAATTGACTTCAAGAGAGGTATTCTTCTTCTTCTTGTTGCATCAATAATTGGAATCAACTTATCAAGGTAATACTTATGGTATTATTCTAATTGTTATTTATTTTGTTTGATTATCTATGTTTCTAATTGGTTTTGATAAGTGATTTAGTAGGACAAACAATCATATAGGGTGGTATACTGAATTTGTATGTGATGTTTCTAATTGGTTTCGATAAGTGATTTAGTAGGACAAACAATCATATAGGGTGGTATACTGAATTTGTATGTGGGAGTTTTGGATTTATTATAATCTTGGGTTTCACATCACATGGGCTCACCAATCTCTTTCAACCTTGTGTACTACCTGGCTGAACCTAATCCACAATCCCTCGGACCCTTAAACATATCAACAAGTTTTAATAAACCAAAGGATAGATTAGACCCTAAATTATAAGATTGCAACAGTTCTCTATTCAAAGCAAAACTCAATGGTCAACAAGGAGGACCAATCTATTGATTTTCATGTGAAGAAGAGTCAGCTTGTGAATTAATTGAACTTATCTTGCTATCTTTAGTTAAGCTTTAGGAAGAGAAGAATATGATTACTTTTGCTTCAGAAACCCCAACTACATTCTTCTCCAGATCTTTATAAATACCATAAATTTCTTTTTATTATCTTTTATTTTACTTCAATTCACATGTGATAACACATTGACCTAAAAAATTATTATTTTCACATTTGAATATTATGAAGCATCCTTCCAAGCATAGTTATATTTTATGTTAAAATGAGTATACATTTAATATATATATATATATATATATATATATAGTATGACACTATATAGTACAGTACTGTAAAAAATAGTTATAATATTTGAAAAGATAATATTATATAATATGGTTAAACAAATCTTTTTCATTTTATTTGATGATATTTTATAAGATTTTAATATATTATAGAAATGAAAAAAATATTTATTAACATGTATTTAGTATCTAAAAATAGTTTTCAATATTTTTAAAAGATAAATTGGAAGGCCATGGAAAACCATCAAATATGTGGTTTAAAAATTTATGGTTTTTCAAACCATGAGATTATCAAGAAAAATTATATCATGATAAGTAGAAATCAAAATCAAAAATATTAAATCATGTCATACATTATGAAATTACAATAAATCGGTCAAATAAATAAGGTACAAGAGATCAATAATAAAAGCTTTCTATTAAAGAATTATATAGCAAAAAATTATAAAATTCAAGAGTCTTTACATGGATTTAACCCCTATTATGTAATTATATTGAGGATTTTTGACAAAAATATCAAAAAGATAATTAAAAAAATTAAATTTATCATATTTTTAAAATATTTATAAATTTACAAGAATTTTCGATTGATATGCCAAAATATTAAATTTTTATAGTTTATTATAAATTTATTATGAATTTATAAATTTATTTAATTTATTAGGTGGTTATTATGAATTTATTATAAAATAATTAAAATACATATATTAAAAAATTAAAAATTTTATAAAAGAACAGTGGTGGGTGAATTGTGTACCAATCCATAGTGAGTCGGCCTAACCCACACCGGTACATTAGAGATTGTCAGTCCGGGGCTAAAACAGTCTTTTGCGCGGCTACCATCACTTACCTAAAGTTGATAGCTAGGCAAGTAGACCAACGTCAAAAAAATTTTGTAGCTTTTTCAAGTCAGAAAAAAAAAATCAATCTGATTAAGTCATTAAGAAGTTCACACGAAGTGGAAGAAAACAGCACAAGGCAGCAAATTTTTCTAAGCTATGGAAAATCTAATTCAGGCTAAAATAATGGATCTCTTTATCACAACACAATGAGAGATGTCATTTTATGGTATAGTTGACTTTAGGTATTTTTTTACAAAAAATGTTTTATATTGTATTCTTATTGAAAAAACAATTAAGACAGGCTCAGTAGATGTATGTAATCCGATATGAAATTAATTGTTGATATATAAGGCGAACTTATGCATAAATTCAGTAGATAAGAGAGAGAGAGAGAGAGAAGGGGGAAAGAGATTATCCTCAAACGAGTTTTTGTTGGGAGCAATGTAAAAAAGACTTCTATTTGTGGATCTTGGTTTCCTAACATATATGGTAAACCTTATCCTACTTGGTTTTTTCTTTCTTTAAAGATTAAACTTTCAAAGTCCAATTTTCAGACTTCACTAAAGAGTTAAAGTTGGTTGTTCTTTCTTTATTTCAACCAGAAAAGGTTCATTAGATTTCGTAGGCAAAATTCAGAGAAATAATTAAGAGTTAAAAAAAAAAGAGCTGAGTTTTGTTAGGAGCACAGCAGAGTTTTGAAGATGGCAGGAGGGTCTCTCGGACCAACTGGTGTGGCCATAGAAAGAGCAGGGCAATATCAAGGCAGAGTCACCTTATCTGTGATCATTGCCTGTTTTATTGCTGCTATTGGAGGGTCTATTTTTGGATATGATATTGGAATTTCAGGTACTTTTTTTTCTAATTACTGTTTTTCTATTTCCTTTTCTTTGCAGATTTAATACCAAAAAAACAAGCTATAGATTAATTTTCTCCATAACTATGTTTGAGGGAATATACCAAGAATAAAGAGAATCTAGTTGTTATTTGTTGAATTAATAGAAGTTTGGTGAAAGTTATGTCTCTATGGCATAGAATTAGAATCACATGGGACGAGAGATCCCTTTTTTTCTTTTCTTTTGTATTTTTTATGGTCTTCTCTTCTTATTCATCACTGCAAATCTGGTTATCAGATTCAAATAAATAACTGAGATCTGCAGTAAACATAGAAATAAAAATTTTATGATAATCTAATAATTGATATAGAGAATTAGTAATTTTTTTTTACACTTTTTGGTTAATTAATGTCGGTAGATATTCGAACTCACAACCTTACAAACTGCGGATAGAAGATCTTTTTTCTGTTTTGGTTAAACTCAGTTGTATGTACTTGAGAAAAGAAACAAGGAAACAATTTATGAGATGCTAGACACATTACAAATGTATAATTTCAAATTCAGCTTTGAAAATAGA
>CANTUV010000092.1:0-2500 GCA_947685225.1 Garcia nutans
CATCGAATTGAGTATGATTGTATGTGTGATAGCATCTACTATACCAGGAATATCAATGAACCCGATTATTGAAATTGCTCAAGATACCCTTTTTTAGCTTCTAGAATCTATTTCTTAGTTCAAGATCCCTCTTACTAACTGGAATCAAAGAATTAGTAGATCTGTTCCGCCCAAAATGGGAATGGGTTAGGGTTATGAACTTATAATCTATAATCTGATAATCGAGTCGATTCCACGATTATAAGTTCATTCCATACCGGACCAGACCGGAATAGGCTTATATACATTCTCATTATGAGAAAGAAGGGGTTATTCGAGCGTATCTAAATAGATACTATGTTTACATATGGATCTCTCCGTCGTTACATTCCATTTAGGATTAGGAATAGGCGTAATCGGACCCGTTTTTTACATATATATCTCTCCTTATTTTGGACCCTATTCACCTCTTTTGGCTTCTATTGAATCGAGAAATGGGTTTGATTGTCCATTTTTCTGATAGAATATAGAATTTGATATAATATATAAGGCATCTTCCAGATAATTCAAATCGAAGCAATTGGATGTCCGACTCAGGCCTATATGACATGACCGATCAATAGAAATACTCCAACACTCCACCTTTGTCATATATTCCATACATCACACTAGATAGATATCATATTCATGGAATACGATTCACTTTCAAGATGCCTTGGTGGTGAAATGGTAGACACGCGAGACTCAAAATCTCGTGCTAAAGAGCGTGGAGGTTCGAGTCCTCTTCAAGGCATACATACATAATATTGAGAATGCTCATTGAATGAGCAATTCAATAAGAGATCTCGGATCGAATCGATATTGATATACCGATTCGATCCGAGATCTTGGAATTGGAATAAGTTCGGCAGCGGATCACGAAATCTTGGTGATCTTCTTTATCTAATGAATGGGGAGTCCGCTTTGAAAGCGTCCGCCCTGCAACCACCCCCGAGTATATGCTTCAACAGGAATTACACAAGGGTAGTTGATACAATAGAAACCTCTGGTAAAATGCCCGCCCGTAACCCAACGGATAAAGTACATTACATAGCCCGTTTTAGGGATTGGCGACTTACCCATTCAGTGACTTTGGCACTGGATGTTCCCAAAATAAAATGGGCACTCTCGGGTCGGGTGAATTCAATAATAGACGTCTGTTGGCATTCCAGCCTTCCTTCTCCTTTCAGGGCCTATCCGAAAGAGAATCCAGTACTTCTTGGTCGTGAATATCTGAATAGGACGAACCGCCCCGTGGATATCTTTGCTTCGGAACAAAACAATTAGAATTAGGCCCGGTCAACTGGAATGTGTATTATCCATATAGGGGATCCTCCAATTGAGAAGATCCATCGACCTGAGACGAAGAGAAGGGTCTATCTATTTTATTTAGTTATTCATTTAGTTATTCAGTTAAACCAATGATTCGTTATTGGAGCAGATAGCAACAACCACCATTTCATCCGACATACGTATTTTTTATTTTCCAATGGATTTACATCTTTCATTAATGGAAATTTTTTTGATGTAGTGAGTAATAGTTCTGGTTGCTCGCTGTTCAAGAATTCTTGTTTAGGCAGTTCATACCATCCATACATAGTGTTTTGATCTAAGATTTCAATTCTTCCATGTTTCAGCAGTAACATATTGTTCCATGTCCAAAATATGGAAGAAACAGGTGTTTCCACGACTCTACCACCCAGTCAATTCTGTTCCACTTAATCCCTATTTCATGGCCACATATCTTTCAGGCTAAGGAATGAGAAACCTTTCTCCTATTACATGAATCCAATTTTCATTTCATCCGGGAAAAGCCATCTTTTTCTCAACAATGCCTTTGTCATTTGATCCAATAGCGTTCCATTAGATAGGAACAGATTTGATAAATACTGATAACTCTCGGATAGAGTATTAGAACGGAAAAATCCATTAGATAATGAACTATTGGTTCTAAGCCATCTCTGGCGATGAATCAACAATTCGAAGTGCTTTTCTTGCGTATTCTTGATAAACCAGCGTTTATATATAGATGTAGGAGGATCTGTTTGGGAAGTAAGAAGCCCCTTTGACATCTCTTCATCTGCAAAGAATTCTCGATGTGAAAACACAGAGACAAAGGGCTGATCTTTGAATAGGAAAAAGAGTGGATCTGCAGGGTCCCAAATGAATTGGCTTATTCGAAAAAAGCCTTGTTCTTTGGAAGATCTATCTCGTATCTGGTACTGCATGGTTCCACTCTGCAAGAACTCCGAATCATTCTCTTGAAGCTCATCCTCTTCATCATAAATGATCCGCTTGCCCCGAAATGACCTGGCCCAATAGGGAAATCCCAATTCATTGGGCCTTTCGATACAATCAAATAGAAAACCCCAAGGGCGCCATATTCTAGGAGCCCAAACTATGTGATTGAATAAATCCTCCTCTATCTGTTGCGGGTCGAGGACTTCTTCTCCTTCCCCTTCTTCAAACTCCGATTCGTATT
>CANTUV010000092.1:12500-20000 GCA_947685225.1 Garcia nutans
TCTACCCATTGATAGAACAAAAAATGACAAACTCTTTCATTCTTTTTTTTGTTTAATCAAAACAAAAAAGAAGCAATTCTCATTTTTTTTTATTTCTATTTCTATAAGGTTGAATAAAATAAAAAATTCGATTGATAATTTGATATAATTGCCATGCTTAGTGTGTGACTCGTTGGTTTTTTAGAGTCAGGATTAAAAAAAAAGGGCTGACCCGTACTATAGAACTAATAAATATAAGTATACAACTAATAACCAACCCATCGCTTTGCATTATCTGGATCAAAAGAAAGAGTCAAGATATGATATATTGGTCATATCATTGTAGCAATTGAAATCCTTTTTGCACAAACAAAATTGCACAAACAAAAGAAAAACTAATCGAATTATGAGTTGTAAATCAAAATAGAAAATTATGCGGATAAGTGGAAGGATGAAAGAAAAAGAGAAAAAGAATATCAATGATATATAATTCCAATATGTAAGGTCTATGAATCATCACATAAAAGATAATGTAGTAAAGCATCAATACCAATTGATCTATAATTAAACTAATCTGTTCATAAAACAAAAAATCAAGAGCCTCGAGCCAATAAAGACTGAGAAGATTGACTCAAGAACAAATTTCATTACAAATTTAATTTTTCATTAAAGGCTCCATTGTAAAATTAAGACCTAACCATTAATGGAGAAGCGATGGGAACGACGGAACCTGTAAGTACATAAGATTTTATTGAAAACAAATCTTAATGATTTATTGGGGGGATAGCGAAATGAACCGGAAGACAATCCATTTAGTCTGCATTTAGTCTGAGATCATATCATGGATTACCTCTACAAATGAAATAAATATTGAAAGAGTAAATATTCGCCCGCGAAATTTTTTCTATTATTGGATTTCTAAATTTTAGCGATCTGATATCATATATCATAATTATAATAAAAAAAAAATACAAAAAATTCCATGATTTAGTATATATATTATTTTATTCTATTTTATTCTATATTTTATTCTATTTTATTCTATATATTAATATTATTTTATTCAACAAATTCAACAAACGCATGGAATTTTTTTTAATCATTTCATTCGCGAGGAGCTGGATGAGAAGAAACTCTCATGTCCGGTTCTGTAGTAGAGATGGAATTTCCCATCAACTATAACCCAAAAAGAACCCGATTCCGTAAACAACATAGAGGACGAATGAAAGGAATAGCTTTTCGAGGTAATCGTATTTGTTTCGGCAGATATGCTCTTCAGGCACTTGAACCCGCTTGGGTTACATCTAGACAAATAGAAGCGGGGCGCCGAGCAATGACACGAAATGCACGCCGCGGTGGAAAAATATGGGTACGTGTATTTCCCGACAAACCAGTTACTTTAAGACCTACAGAAACACGTATGGGTTCGGGGAAAGGATCTCCCGAATATTGGGTAGCTGTCATTAAACCAGGTAGAATACTTTATGAAATGGGCGGAGTATCTGAAAATATAGCGAGAAAAGCTATTGAAATAGCAGCATCCAAAATGCCTATACGAACTCAATTCATTATTTCGGGATAGAAATATAGAGCCAAAGGAAAAAAAGACCTTTTGGATACAAAAAAAAATCGCAAGTTTCTTTTTTTGTTTTGGACAAACAATATATCTTTTTTTCCTTTGCTTTGCATTAAAATAACAGATAAAAAAAAAAATGATATGATCCAATCTCAGACCCATTTGAATGTAGCAGATAACAGCGGAGCCCGAGAATTGATGTGTATTCGAATCATAGGAACTAGTAATCGACGATATGCTCATATTGGTGACGTTATTGTTGCTGTGATCAAAGAAGCAGCACCAAATTCACCTATAGAAAGATCAGAAGTAATCAGGGCTGTAATTGTACGTACTTGTAAAGAACTCAAACGTGATAACGGTATAATAATACGATATGATGACAATGCTGCAGTTGTCATTGATCAAGAAGGAAATCCAAAAGGAACTCGAATTTTTGGTGCAATCGCCCGGGAATTGAGACAGTTAAATTTTACTAAAATCGTTTCATTAGCACCTGAAGTATTATAAGATAAAAAATTATAAGATATAAGAATATAAGATATAACATTTAAGTTAAGATAAGTAAGTTAAGATAAGACCATGAGAAATTTATACTATGTTTATCCATTTATTTTATTCTATTTTATTCTATTTTATATATTCTATTATTATTTTATATATTCTATTATTATATATTCTATTATTATGTATTCTATTCTATTTATAGATTTATAGATTCTATTATTATATATTCTATTTATAGATTATTTATTTTATTATAGCTTATATTTTATTATTTTATATCTTATATTTTATTATTTTCTTATTATTTATATTATTATTATATTATTATGATATTATATTATTATTATGATATTATTATATTATTATGATATTATTATTATATTATTATGACTATATATTTATAATTATAAGTTATAATATTATTATTTTATAATATTATTATTTTATAGTATTTTATAGTATTTGAATAAGAATAATTAATAAATTGAATAAAAATAAAAATGTGAATAAATTGAATAAAAATGAAATTAAAATGAATTAGTAAATTGTGTTTCATGCATATACCTTTAACGAATATACCTTTAATAAATTTATATTTATATTTAATGAATATTTATATTTAATAAATTTAAATATTTAATAAATTTAATAAATTGAATATAAATTTAATAAAATTTGAATATAAATTTAATAAAATAAAAAAGAATTAATTAATTCATAAAAAAAAAAAAAGAGTATGTTGATTATATCAAAACTAGAGATCAATAATAATTTTAGTTTATCATGGGTAGGGATCCTATTGCTGACATAATAACCTCTATACGAAATGCTGACATGAATAGAAAAGGAACCGTTCGAATAGCATCTACTAATATCACCGAAAACATTATTAAAATACTTTTACGAGAAGGTTTTTTTGAAAATGTTAGAAAACATCAAGAAAGCAACAAAAAATTTTTGGTTTTAACCCTACAACATAGAAGGAAGAGGAAAGTAGCATATAGAACTAGTCTAAATTTAAAACGGATCAGTCGACCGGGTCTACGAATCTATTCTAACTATCAAAAAATTCCTAGAATTTTGGGCGGGATGGGCATTGGAATTCTTTCCACTTCTCGGGGTATAATGACAGACCGAGACGCTCGACTAGAAAGAATCGGTGGAGAAATCTTGTGTTATATATGGTAATCTTTCTGATATCTGAATTGTATCCAGACTTCCTTTTTGTGAAAAAAAAAAGAGAAAGAACAGGTTTCTAATATCATTCCCATTCCTCTTACATTAGTTAATACTTCAAGGGGATTTTAGAAAGAACAAAAATGGATTCGGGAAAGTTTAATTGCTGAATCCCTTTTTCAATATTATTTCCAAGTTCATTTAGCTAATGAAGATCTGCTTTTAGGTTATGTTTCAGAAAAGATCCAGCGTAGTATATGTATACTCCGTGCCAAAATGGAAGTAAATATTTATAATTTAATTCACGACCAGAGGGGCGTCTATTTTATAGATATAGACTCCGTAACAAGAATTTGAACGATTAGGCAGCTTTTTTTTTTTTTCAACTTTCAAATTCCTTTCAAGATACAATTCAATATTTCAAAATTTAAAGAAACTTATTTTATTCAAACTTCAAAAAAGTATGTATATTCAAGGATGGCAGGCAAATATGAAAATAAGAGCTTCTGTTCGTAAAATTTGTGAAAAATGTCGACTGATACGTAGACGGGGACGAATTATAGTAATTTGCTTCAACCCGAGACATAAACAAAGACAAGGATAATCTTTGTAAGTGGAACTGCTCTAAAGAAAGGATCCGAAGTACAAATAAAAAGAAATAAAAAGAAAGGATCTGTTTTGACATGAAATGGATATATCCATAGACCTCTGACTTATATTTATGAGATGATAAAATATGACAAAACCTTTACCAAAAATGGGTTCACGCATGAATGGACGTATTGGCTCACGCAAGAATGCACGTAAAATACCAAAAGGAGTTATTCATGTTCAAGCAAGTTTCAACAATACTATTGTGACCGTTACAGATGTACGGGGTCGAGTGATTTCTTGGTCCTCTGCCGGCACTTGTGGATTCAGGGGCACAAGAAGAGGAACGCCATTTGCTGCTCAAACTGCAGCGGGCAATGCTATTCGGACAGTAGTGGATCAAGGTATGCAACGAGCAGAAGTCATGATAAAGGGCCCTGGTCTTGGACGAGATGCGGCATTAAGAGCTATTCGCAGAAGTGGTATATTATTAAGTTTCGTCCGGGATGTAACCCCTATGCCACATAATGGCTGCAGGCCCCCTAAAAAAAGGCGTGTGTAAAAATAAATAATAAAAATATTGAAGAGATTTCAAGAGAAATAAATAATTCAATGATTTCACAATATTATTATGGTTCGAGAGAAAGTAACAATATCGACTCGGACACTGCAGTGGAAATGTGTTGAATCAAGAACCGACAATAAACGTCTTTATTATGGACGCTTTATTCTATCTCCACTTATGAAAGGCCAAGCCGACACAATGGGCATTGCGATGCGAAGAGCTTTGCTTGGAGAAATAGAAGGAACATGTATTACACGCGCAAAATCTGAGAAAATACCACACGAATTTTCTACTATAGCAGGTATTCAAGAATCAATACATGAAATTTTAATGAATTTGAAAGATATTGTATTGAGAAGCAATTTGTATGGAACTTGCGACGCGTCTATTTGTGTCAAGGGTCCTGGATATGTAACTGCCCAAGACATCATCTTACCGCCTTTTGTGGAAATCATTGATAATACACAGCATATCGCTAGCCTAACAGAACCGATTGATTTTTGTATTGGATTACAAATCGAGAGGAATCGCGGCTATCGTATAAAACCGACAAATAACTTTCAAAACGGAAGTTATCCTATAGATGCTGTATTCATGCCTGTTCGAAATGTGAATCATAGTGTTCATTCTTATGGAAATGGGAATGAAAAACAAGAGATACTTTTTCTCGAAATATGGACAAATGGAAGTTTAACTCCTAAAGAAGCACTTCATGAAGCCTCCCGTAATTTGATTGATTTATTTATTCCCTTTCTACATGCAGAAGAAGAAAACTTACATTTAGAAAAAAATCAACACAAGATTACTTTACCCCTTTTTATTTTTCATGATAGATTGACTAAATTAAGAAAAAATAAAAAAGAAATAGCATTAAAATACATTTTTATTGACCAATCAGAATTGACTCCTAAGATCTATAATTGCCTCAAAAGGTCCAATATACATACATTATCAGACCTTTTGAATAAGAGTCAAGAAGATCTTATGAAAATGGAACATTTTCGCATAGACGATGTAAAACATATATTGGGTATTCTAGAAATAGAGAAACATTTCGCAATTGATTTACCAAAGAATAAAATATAAATCCATTGGATTTCTATTCATTTTCATCTTTGTTTCTAAAGATGAAAGTGAATTTTGAATCTTTAGCACAATCCATATATTTGCGAAATAGATCAAAATTTGAATAGATGTTATCTAGGGAGAATTCACTTTGAAGCGACTATTCCCTAGATATACACGTCATGATATTTTATTTTACAATTGAATCAAATTGAATGGAAACTGAAAAAGACCTAAAGTTAGGGATTTATCAATAGGTAATGTTGCTCCAATACCTAACCAAAGGGCTACTGCAGTACCAATCAAAAACACGGTTGTCGCAACTGGACGACGAAATGGATTTTGGAATTTATTAACATTCTCCAAAAAGGGCACTGTTAATAATCCTGCAGGTACTGAAACCATTAAAAGAACACCCAATAACTTATTGGGTACTGTACGAAGTATTTGAAATACGGGAAAGAAATACCACTCAGGCAATATTTCCAAAGGAGTTGCGAATGGATCCGCGGGTTCACCAATCATTGATGGTTCTAGAACCGCTAATCCTACATTACATGCAATAGTACCTAGAATTACTACTGGAAAAATATATAAAAGATCATTGGGCCATGCGGGTTCCCCGTAATAATTATGACCCATTCCCTTAGCCAATTTAGCTCTTAATACAGGATCATTTAAGTCAGGTTTTTTTGTTATTGGGATAGATGAATTCTTATAGATCCATCCTCCGAAGGAACCGGACATGATAATTTTTCATCATCCGGCTCGAGCAAGACTCAAACGAATCAAACGGATCCATATAATAAAATATTGTATGTCTAGATGTTATAAAATCTATATTATATTAGCCACGCCTACCCATATAGGAATGATTTTATGTAATAAAATATGTAATAAAAAATGGACTGGATTCCTTTTTACAGAGTTGCAATTATCCATTGCAAAGAATTCGTTCTTACAGGTATAAATGCTCAATACCCAAGTAAGCCTAAAAGATGATCATGATCAAGTGCTTTTTGGGTCGTCTCAGACCTTTTGATTGGCCTTTATCTCCAAAATCTCAAAAAAAATATCGAGACTTTTTACATACAAAGGATTTACTTGTTACTAATATAGTTTAGCCTCTGTCATTCTTTAGATCCCTTATTTCACTTCACTCCGATAATATCATAAATTGGGTCAATGCAGAGGAAATGACTGCATTTTCATACTATAAAAGTATTAAGTAATAGTATTAATTAAGTAAATTAAGTAATTAAATAAATGTTAAGTAAATGAAATAAATAAAATAAAACTAAGTATAAATAAGTAAAATAGCTAAAATAGAATATAGATTCTATCACATCACTTAATTCTACTGGGTTTTACGGAGCCTGTTCATGCACAACATGATTGGATCTGATCATAGAAAAGATTCTCTTCAAGCGAACCAGCCTATCCTCTGTATGGGCCCTACGCAGCGGTTGGAACAAAGACACATTTAGTTATTAATTCCAATGTGGCGGATAAAGGCATATATCTGCACGGCCAAATCAATAGTCCAAGTCACACACTCCCATAATCCATTTTTCTCTTAGTAAAATTCGCTTCAACTATTCATGTCAAATAAAACAATTTTTTGGAGTTGAAGGGAAATATCCAAATACATGTCTTATTCTTTTCAATAATCCATATTTGTAGCAATGAAATACTATTCTTCCTCCCCCAAGGGACCAATGGTTGATTACAAATATCTATAATCTATATTCTCTATAAAGGGCCTGAAATACCTTGCTTACGTATCATTGGAAAGTGCATTAACATAAATACAGCAGTAAGAAGAGGTAACACAAAAGTGTGTAAACTATAAAAACGAGTCAAAGTGGATTGTCCTACACTAGCACTTCCACGTAATAACTCTACCAAAGGTGACCCTATTACAGGAATAGCTTCCGGCACGCCTGTTACAATTTTGACTGCCCAATAACCAATTTGGTCCCAAGGTAAGGAATACCCAGTTACACCAAAAGATGCGGTCAATACAGCAAGAACCACGCCT
>CANTUV010000092.1:25000-30375 GCA_947685225.1 Garcia nutans
CATCAAAAGGTGCATGTACGGTTTCTAGAGGATAGAATTTTATCCTAATCAACCGACTTTATCGAGAAAGGTTACTTTTTTTAGGTCAAGATGTTGATAGCGAAATCTCGAATCAACTTATTGGCCTTATGGTATATCTCAGTATGGAGAACGACACAAAAGATTTGTATTTGTTTATAAACTCTCCTGGAGGATGGGTAATACCCGGAATAGCTATTTATGATACTATGCAATTTGTGCGACCAGATGTACAAACAGTATGCATGGGATTAGCTGCTTCAATGGGATCTTTTATCCTGGTCGGAGGAAAAATTACCAAACGTTTAGCATTCCCTCATGCTTGGCGCCAATGGTTTTTTATTTGAAAAAGAAAACTATGCCTTCGCCATATGAAATATAAAAATTAAGTAATAATAGCATGGCATTTCGAATTCGATATAGATATAAGAATTTTTTTTATTTCTTTTTTTTTTTTTTAATATTAGATTATGTATCGAAAGAGTAGTATGAGATATTAAGGGTATTTCTGATTTTATTCTATCAGGTGCCAATTTCAGCGTCACAAACTTTTTTGTTTTCGCACCGGGGGCTCTTAACACTATCTATGTTATGAAAGAGTACGAAAAAAAGATTATATTATTTTCTTTTTTTTTTCAAATAAAAAAAAAGAAACTTTGGGATTGCTAAATCACTGATGAAATAAAGCAACGGGACCACCATAGTATTTTTTTTTTTTAACTCCTCCCAAGGAAAGGGTGGTTATTGGATCATTTACTGATTTAAGCCCGATAAACTCTATATTTTTCTTCGATGAAAGGTAAAAGTGAATTCTATTGTGGAGCCGTATGCAATGTACAAACAATGCCTGTACGGTTGTTCAATTCTATCTTTTTTTTTTTCTTATTATTCTTTATCTCTTCTCGTCATCTTATTATTTATTATGCGAGATAGAATAACCATTTTTTTTTTCTTATATCATCAGGGTAATGATTCATCAACCTATTGCTGGTTTTTATGAGGCACAAATAGGAGAATTTGTCCTGGAAGCAGAAGAACTACTGAAACTGCGCGAAATCCTCACAAGGATTTATGCACAAAGAACGGGAAAACCCTTATGGGTTGTATCCGAAGACATGGAAAGAGATGTTTTTATGTCAGCAACAGAAGCCCAAGCTCATGGAATTGTTGATCTTGTAGCAGTTGCCTAAGAAATAGCAGGAATTTCACGCAAATTGCGATTTGGGATTTTTTTCTTATATCGGAATTTCATTTCAATTTAATATTCTATTAATATTAGAATATTCTATTAATATTAGAATATTCTATTAATATATTAATATATTAATATAGAAAAAATTCATAATCATCCGGTTAGGATCGATCTAAACCAATCCATTATGCATACGATTCAACATGCCAACTATTAAACAGCTTATTAGAAACACAAGACAGCCAATAAGAAATGTCACTAAATCCCCTGCTCTTGGGGGATGTCCTCAACGCCGAGGAACATGTACTAGGGTGTATGTGCGACTTGTTCAGATCGTGAGCTTGGACAAAAGAAAAAATTTTCCACTATCTGTGATCAGTACGGAGGAATAAGATAGAATGGAAGAATCCCCTTCATTATCTAAATTATCTAAAAAAAAAAAAAGATCTATCATATTCGTCTATTGTGTATCAAATTTATGGTTTCATTGGTGCAAATTCAATCACTTCAATTTTCAATTTAAAACGAAACAAATTCCCCATTGGTAGCAAATGATTATCCATTAAGCGGGGGAAATCTTATTTAAATTAAAAGAAAAGGCCAAAAATTATGCCCCTACTCTTGCAAGAACGGACTAACAGGGTCAACTAATTAGCTAATCCTCATAATTAAATACCGTTACTGTATAGATAGATCTAGATCTCCTTGTGAAAGACCTATTACTGGATGGATAATTCATAGGTAGAGCCAAAGAAAAGAGTGTGAACTGTACACGTTAACAATAGCATTGATTAAATAATTAAATGAAGGAGAGGGCTCCGGTGTATAGGGAAGACCTCACCGTTTAAGAAGTAACCATAGAAACGATGGAACCCACAATTTACTATTTATTTATCTATTTCTATTTCTTACTTTATTAGAATTAGAATTCTATTCTTACTTTATTAGAATTATATTATTTACTACTTTTTTTATTATATTTTTATATTTTTATTTTTTTAATACCTAGTATTAATACAGTTTTTTATTTTGAGGTGAAATGCCTCGAAAAAAGAAAAAAAAAATCGTGGGTGGGAAGGTTATAGTAGCAAAAGCCGTTGGAATTATTATTTTATACACTGGAAGAATCCGTTTTGGTATTATAGAAAAGGGAAAAGAATAACTGAAAGAAAGGAAATCAATTAGTTATTCATCAAAGTTTCGTTTATTCAATGACCAGAATTAGACGAGGATATATAGCTCGGAGGCGTAGAACAAAAATTCGTTTATTTGCATCAAGCTTTCGCGGGCTCATTCAAGACTTACTCGAACTATTATTCAACAAAAAATAAGAGCTTTGGTTTCGGCCCATCGGGATAGAGATAGGCAAAAAATCCATTTTCGTCGTTTATGGATCACTCGGATAAATGCAGTAATTCGCGAAAACGGGGTATCCTATAGTTATAGTAAATTAATAAACAATCTGTACAAGAGCCAGTTGCTTCTTAATCGTAAAATACTTGCACAAATAGCTATATTAAATAAGAATTGTCTTTATATGATTTCCAATAACCTTCTAAAATAAGGAAATTGGAAGGAATCCCTGGAATGTTTTACATGGAATTTCCTGAAGAATGAATTCCGGGAAGGTAGAATAGAAATTAGTATGATAAAATATGATGATAATATGATCAAGTAGTCAAACTGAGCAAAAACATTCAATAAAAAAAAAATTTTCTTCCCCAATTCGTTTTTTTCTTACAACACGACAATCCATTTTTAATTGTCGAATTTTTTGAACAAAACATCAATCTACGTTTGAATTCGGATTGGAATTTTGATTCAATTGAGGGGTAAGCCTATTTTTCTAAGATCAGTAGTTATAGTGACCAATTCGCTTTTTTTTCAAATTGTTTTTCATTATTAAGAAAAGGTAACGAAGATAAAATACGAGCTTGTTTTATAGCAATAGTAATTAATCGTTGTTGTTTTAAACTCAATCTATTCACCCGTCTAGATAATATTTTCCTTGTTCACTAATAAATCTACTAATTAAACTCATGTTTCTATAATCAATTCGATCCCCCGATTGGATCGGGGGCAAACGCTTACGAAAAGATCGCTTGGGGCTTAAGAAAAAGTCGTTTTGATTTTGATTTATCCATGGTTTGTTTATTCCTTATTTTGAAAATCCTATTTCCTTCAATTGGATCAAAAATGATTTAGAATTAAGAAATAGGATTTTGCTTGTTCATTTTATATTTATTCTATTTAAATATATAAATATTTAAATATATAAATTGAATATATAAATTAAATATATAAATATATATTAACTTAATATATATTAATATAACATCTTATATATTAATATGTTTCTATATGAATATGGCATTCATGTCATTTTTCATCCTCCTTGTAAAGTGAACACGCAAGCGATTGATTGCATCTATTTCTTTATCTCCCCGTGAATTGTATGTTTGTAACAATAGGGACAGAATTTTCTCAATTCCAATCGACTGGGCGTATTGTGTCGATTCTTTTGAGTAATATATCTGGAAATGTCTGTTGATTTCTTATTAACACTGTTTCGAACACAACCGGTACATTCTAAAATAACTCTTACTCGGACATCTTTACCCTTGGCCATGAACCTCCTTGGGTTTGTTTATTCACTCAACTCTTCTATTTTACGATCCGAAGTCAAGAAGAAAGGAACGAAAAAAAATAGAAAAATAGAAGTTGCTAACTCGAAATCAGATTATGAAAGATTTCATTGCAACTAATATAGTAATAATAAGTAATACAAAGATTTTAAACTATATTTAGATTAGAAATTTAGAATAGAATCACAGTACTGTATTTCATTTAAGTATCTTGTATAATACTGTTGAACTAACCACATTTCCACTTCCCTTCTCTTAATTTAATTGAAGTTAATTTATTTTACTTGAAGCTGGGACCCCGAGTTCCTAGTTTTGCTGAGGTTGAATCCACTTTTTTCTTTTCTAACTTATTCTAATTAAATAAAAAAAGAAGAGGGGTAGTAGTCACAGATATTTAATTGTATCTCTAATCTTCTTTTCTTCACCCCCCCCCCCCTGCGCGTTGATACCTAGAATTAAAAAAAAGGGAATGTCAACGCATCTGGGAAAAAACGATTGATCTCTATCAATAGACCTGCTAAAGACCCAAACCATAGAGTACTTATTACTGGTGCGACGGATAGATATGTTTTTAGATCTCGCATTTCAAATCCTCCTTCTTTATTTTTATTGTAATAAATAATGTTTATTTTATTGTAATACATAATGATAATACATATATAATCAGATATATATGTAGTTAAAGGCCACTTGCATTTGTTTTGTACGGGGAATCTCTAATTCAAATTTAAATGTAAACCAATTTTATAAATAAAATTTTCCTTTTCTTAAAAAATACGTCCTTTTTTTTTCCCGAGCATTCACAAAATTTACGTAAATATTTATAAATATTTATATAATATCTGATATGTTTGATATGTTATATAATAGATGATATAAGATCAAAAGAAAATATATATCAATATCAATGGAGAAAAGTATGTATGTGGAAAACAAAACGGGTATTCTGTACAATAACATTGTAAACTAATTGAAAGGGATGTAGCGCAGCTTGGTAGCGCGTTTGTTTTGGGTACAAAATGTCACGGGTTCAAATCCTGTCATCCCTACCTATTACTTCGTCTCTGAGCAATAACGAGGGATCAATTGAGATCAATTAAAATTGGACGTACCTAATCTATAATTTCTATAATTTCTATAATTTCTATCATATTCTATATGATAGTATAGGCATTCAAGATGTATTGGAGTTAAAAAAAGAATCTTTTTACTTACAGTCGCATTTTTTGTGATTGTGATAAGGAAGCGCTCTTAGTTCAGTTCGGTAGAACGTGGGTCTCCAAAACCCAATGTCGTAGGTTCAAATCCTACAGAGCGTGATTCTGTTCTTGTTTTGTTGGGTCAAAATTTATACGGAAAAAACGGGAAAAATAGAAGAGCAATCCGAATTTGACCTCCTGCGGTAACGAAAGGAGGAGGTCAAACAAAACAAGGTATTAATTAATTAAAGGTCTAATTGATCGCCCCGTCTGTATTGTAAATATGCGGTTACGAATAATCCGGCCAAAGTAATAGGAATT
>CANTUV010000093.1:0-2500 GCA_947685225.1 Garcia nutans
AGATTCGGGTAAAATATACACTTCCTCGGGAATGAAAAAAAAACGATCCACGTTCATTTGGTATTTTGGCTTAAATTTTTTGACTCCCCGATACTCAATTAAATCCTCTTTTTTGACGATTAAATGCACCCCTATAGCCCCATATTTAGTAATTCCTGAACTCTTTCTTCGGTATTGGGGATCGTCGAAATAAGCAAAAACGCTATTTCTACGGAAAATACCATTTATAGGTATTTCAATCGAGATAGCGGAGTGGGTCATTAGTTCTTTCTCTCGCTCTCGTTCTTGAATTGATTGGAATGGGATGATGAATTTTTTTCTTCGCCTCTTTGCCAATAAATCCGAATTCTCGTAGAGAATAGCAGAATATATGAGATTACAATGACCAGTACATATGATTCGATTAAGTTCTGAATAATTAGGAATCCCACTTTCTTTTTTACCCGAAAAATCTGAACTGAAGAATTTGTGTTTAACTTGATCATTATTTACGGAAGGACTAGAAATATATCTTCTTTTGACAGAAAGAGAATGAACGTTCAGTTGATCTTGATCCTTGTGTAGTGAAAAAGGAACTATACTGGATCTGCACGAACTTCCAGATAATATCCATAAATGGCTTGTTTTTGGTAAGAGATGGACATTACTATATGTAAATTCAGGTGCGTGGTATACGTCAGTACTCCAGTGCATTTCCCCTTCTGAATCGGAATAAATATGTTTTCGAACCTTCTCTTTCAAATTCAAAGTGTATGTTCCCGCCCGAATTTCAGCAATCACGTGTTCGGATTCTACATATTGATCATTTTGAACTAAAAGGAAACTTTTTGGTGGAATAGTCACGTTATGTATAATATCTTGACTCTCAATAGTTACATACAAGTCTATATAACATAGAAAAGCAGGATGCCCATGACGTGTACGTATCGGATGAACCAAATCCTCATTAAATTGGATTTTTCCATTAGAGGGGGCTCGTACATATTCTGCAGTACCCCCCGTGAATACTCCGCCAGTATGAAACGTTCTTAATGTTAGTTGAGTACCTGGCTCTCCAATGGATTGACCCGCAATAATACCTACGGCTTCTCCCAATTCCACTAGATCGCCATGAGCAGGACTCCGACCATAACATAATCGACAGATCCAAGACGTACTCCTACAAGTAAAGGGAGTTCGAATAGATATTGTTTGTGTTCGAAAGGTTATGAATCGATTGGCAAGTCCAATCCCAATATCTTTATTTCGAACGGCAATGCATCGTGTACCCATATATATATTGTCTGCTAATACACGACCAATTAATGTTTGAATAAAAATTCTTTCCGACATCATCCCATTTCGAGAACTCACGGAGATCCCTCGGGTGGTGCCACAATCTGTTCTACGTACAACAATGTGTTGAACTACTTCAACAAGTCTACGCGTAAGATATCCAGCATCTGATGTTCGTACAGCAGTATCGACAACCCCTTTTCGGGCTCCATAGCAAGAAATTATATATTCTGTTAAAGACAGTCCTTCGCGTAAATTGCTTTGAATGGGCAAATCAATCATTTGTCCTTGTGGATCCGACATTAATCCTCTCATACCTACTAATTGGTGTACTTGAGATGCATTTCCCCTAGCTCCCGAAAAAGACATTATATGGACTGGATTAAAGGGTTCCGTCATCCTAAAATTAAGATTCATTTCTTGTCGCAAATATTCACTTGTAGCATACCATACCTCAATAGATTGGCGTAATTTTTCTACCGCGTGTACATTTCCATAATGATAGTGTTTTTCCAAAATCAAACTTTGTTGTTCAGCATCTTGGACTAGCCATCCCTTAGAAGGTATTGTTAAAAGATCATCAATTCCTAATGAAATGGATGTAGCAGTGGCTTGCTGGAAACCCAGAGTCTTTACTTGATCCAGGATGTGTGATGTATATGCCATTCCAAAATGATCTATTAATCTGCTAATAAGTCGTTTAATGGCAGTTCCATCTATCACTTTATTGTGAAAGACCAGATTGGCCCGTTCGGCCATAAGTACCTCCATATTCCGCTGAGTAAGGTTCGACAATGGATTTGAGTCAATGATTGGAAACTTCCTTTTCTCGATCTTGATTCACGTAGAAATTCAGGAACTACGATCCTAGTTGAACCGAAGAGATCGGAATTCATGCCAGTGTCATAGAATTATTTACTTAGATCCCTATGATTAGATTAGATACCATCTGAGCAGGCTTGACAAAACCCTTGTATAGCTTCTTCGATTTCTCTATAAAGAGAAATATGACCAACAGTAGTTCGAATGTATATACAAAGAATTTCTTTTTTTATATTTCTTACTATTAGATAATGTTCATAAATCTCATGATAGGTACCAAAAGATTCATAGTGAACTTCGATGGGAACTTCTCTTGAAGCAATAGCGCGTTGATCTAGTTGCCACCGGAGCCACAAAGGACTATCTAAATTGATTCTTTTCTGCCGATAAGCGCCAATTGCAT
>CANTUV010000093.1:7500-12500 GCA_947685225.1 Garcia nutans
ATCCTTCCTAATTCACATCTTTGTTGAAAGAATTTCTTTTGTAATTCCTTACATAAGGATTCAGAAAATACTGGATCTCCGCCTACACAAGTAAACTGTTGATAAAACTCCAAAATGGCATTTTCCTTTGACCCAAATTTTTTTTTTTCCTTATCATTTAGGAAAGATAAGAAAATTTCAGGGTAGCACACATTCTCTAAAATTTCTCTTAGATTCAAACCCATAGCTGATGATAAAACTAGAATAGATATTTTCTGTTTCCTACTCACACGAGCCCATATCCTTGCTTTTCTATCAATCTCTAATTCTACTCTTCCCCCCCAATCTGATATTATGGTGCCGGTATAGACCGAAATTCCGTTATGATCCAATTCTGACCGGTAATAGATACCGGGACTTTGCAATATTTGATTGATCACAATTCTGTATATTCCATTTATTATAAAAGTTCCCAGGGAATTCATTAGAGGAATGTTTCCAATAAAAATTGTTTGTTCTTGCATATCCCTACTGGTTTTCCAAATTAATCCCGCGGATACATATAATTCAGAAGAATATGTAAGTGATTCATATATAGCATCTCTTTCTTTTATCAGCGGCTCCACCAATTGATATGTTTCCACAAATAATTGAAATTCAATTTCTTGATCTGTATCTTCAATTTTTGGAAACTTAGAAAATTCTTCTCTTAAGCCCTGATCAATGAACCTACAAAATCCTTCAAATTGTATCTGATTAAATCCAGGTATTGTAGACATTCCCTCATTTCCATCCCCGAGCATTTTAAATTTCCCGTTTATTAAAAAAATCCCATTATTGGATCGTTCTTCATTCAATTATATGGATCAACGATCTAGCAATGATGAAATTTAGATTTTGTTTACAGAATCACATAAAATTTTATCTAACTCCATAGATGGATATGGAATGTATGAAATACGTATGAACGAAGGAATAAAGAGAATTTTATACTCAAATTCGAATTTGCAACAGATACAACTGGAAAGGAATTTCGAAATTCCACTTAACTTAGACTTATGAAATTTTGTATAGAATAGCCAAATAAAAAGTGATTCAATTTCCACCATTATTATGATATTACATATTCCAATATGATTGATTGGATACTAGTAAAATAACCGGTTGGGATTTAATCTTTCGATGAGATAAAGACGTAATAATCAGAAACAATATAAAGTTGATTTTTTTAGCACTTAGCTTTTTCGTGGATTTCATTGTATTGTTTAGTTAAAAAAAAAAAGAAGTCGCATAGAATAGATATTTTTTATCTATTTTTTGAATCGAGTTCATATAATACGATTACAGCGCATAAGAAGGCTTATTAAACATACGCAGACATACCTATAGCTATTTGTATATATATACATCTCTCCTTTTACGACAGTTCTATTTTGGATAGCGCATGTCATACTCTATCAAAAATTCTAGTCCATTTTTCATTGAATAGAAATTTTCCTATAGGAATCATAGACAGATAAGATATCAGATTAGATATCTGTGTAAAAATTTATGTTCTAGGGTTTACATATACTCATAATTGTTGTTATAATTGAAATTGAGAAGAATTTTTATTGAATCAATACTGATTGGTTACGTATCCAATTTTTATTTTCTTATATCATTAGCATTAGGGAAATACAATTTTAGATTCAAATCCAATAATCGTTCATAAATTCACAGTCAATAGTTAATGGTTCCAATTTGTCCTTAATTTTTGCTTTTGTGATTGAAAATTCACTTTTATTTTCATTTCAATAGACAATAGAAAGGGGAAAGAATTTAGATAGTGTGTGTTTTGAGATACTATACAAAATTAGATAGATCCAATCAAAAAAAAAAAAAAAAAGGAAGGATTTCTTTTTAGGAATTTAGGAAAGGGATTAAGAAAAATGGGATTCAAGATGCAAGTACAAAAAAAAAAAAAGAAACCCCCTCCAAAACAAAAAAGGGGGGCTCGTCTATTTTGAGTCGCCTTGGCGGCATGGCCGAGCGGTAAGGCGGGGGACTGCAAATCCTTTTTCCCCAGTTCAAATCCGGGTGTCGCCTGATCAACAAAAGGCACAAAATACCTTATTCCCTTTTGCTGATAGAACTTCCCTTCAACAGAAGCACGCGGAGGAAAAGGCATCTTGATACTTCCTTGATTCTAAACATCTGAAATTTATGTTCTCTAATCTCTAAAGGGCTGTAAATTCTTGCATCTAGGATTCAAGGAAAGTTTATAGTGGTGAAAGGGAATCGGTAAATCTTGATATAATAGTCCTTCCACTACTAATGCAATGTCTACTGATTGAGTCTTGAATTAGATTGGATAGCGGGACAGGGAATCTAATTAGTAGTTGTTGAAAGGGTGAAAGATTTTTTGTATACAAACTCATGAGAATTCTTGAGTACTCAGGAATTCAATCAATCGAATAGTGATTGAATGGATAATTGGCTTTTACTTATACATATCTATTTTTTATTTTTACTTTTCATTTTTATAAAAAGAATTTTATAAAAATGAAAAGTAAAAATATATATCAAATATACAAATATAGAGAAAGTACTAAAAGAAATTCTTTGTTTTTTTTTTATTTTTGACTTAATGAAAAGCAACCAACGAAAACATAACTCTTTTTTTTTTTCTTACATTTTAGTAACATTTTATTAATACTTCCAAGGGTGTTGCTGCCTATTTTGTTTATACTAAAAGTTTTTCGATTCTACTAGCAATCATATAAGAACTTCTTAGAATTAATTGGATTTTTGGATTGTTTCATCAATATATTGAGCAGAATCTTTTTTTTTTTGACTCTGCGCCAGCGATTCTACTATTATTAGTGGTGAACAATAATGGAAAAATTCCTTCATATTCATAGAGATAGAGGACATAATTTACATGGATATAGTAAGTCTCGCTTGGGCTGCTTTAATGGTAGTCTTTACATTTTCCCTTTCGCTCGTAGTATGGGGAAGAAGTGGACTCTAGGCTAGGGGTACTACTAATTGAGTTGAGAAATCAAACTGTATCAATTGTTTTATAGA
Source organism: Garcia nutans (assembly GCA_947685225.1). Classification (NCBI taxonomy): domain Eukaryota; kingdom Viridiplantae; phylum Streptophyta; class Magnoliopsida; order Malpighiales; family Euphorbiaceae; genus Garcia; species Garcia nutans. The sequence goes on from CANTUV010000093.1 coordinate 10,549, forward strand.
TTATTCCGCAAAGATTTGTTAATTTAACTGTTTAAATTGAATTTAATTCAATTTCTAAATTTGTAAGAATTTAGAAATTGAATTAAATAATTGAATTTAAAATATCTTCATTTCAAAATTCTATTGGATTTGAGTGAAGTAATGTATTCTATAAATAATATATGAATAATACCCTTTTAATCATAATCAAACAAATATTTCAACGATTCTCGTGTTCATATTTCGAAAGTAAAAGGAATACAAATGATAGGAAATTTATTCCAACCCAATTCTTCCTATTTCGATAACCTGGTTCTTACCAGAGTTATATATGAACAATGAGGAAGAACAGAATCCCCCCCTTTTTTTTCTTTGTTTGCCTCTTTCCTGTTCAAAGAGAAAAGAAAGTCTTTCTTTTATTTTATTAAAGAAAGTAGTTCTTTTTTTAGTTATTAAATCTTTTATTAGTTATTAAAAATGATTAAATTAAGTGAATTTTCTATGGGAAATAAGATAGACATCGTGGTTCTCCAATGAGATACTACGCATACTAAGATATTTTCTTGCTTACTGCTTGGTTTAGTATTTTTTTTATTATTTAAGAAATTGGATTTATGTTATACCTTATTGACTTGACTCATTTCATATCATGATTCAAAGGTTAAAAATATTCAAAGGTTAAAAATCGGCAGAGTTTACTAATCCTTTTCGTTGAAATCTTAAAAAATTTTTATCGAATTCCTTTCCTTGGATGATCTGTCAACTGCTCAATCAATTACTTCTTCGAAATGCTAAAAAAAGATTTCTTGATTTTCTTTTATTAATATATATCTATATTTTTTTCCTTTTCATTGATTTTATTCTTTCGGTAAATGCCGGGATTCATATTGAAAATAATCAGAAATCTCGGATCAGAATTATATATATTATAAAATATAAAAGGAAGAGTAAGAGTTGCCTTTCGACTATTTCAGATTAATTGGAATCAACACAAATCAAATAGATCAAGAAATAGAATTGGGATGTTATGTACATTACATATAGATAATTCATATCTAGATATATGGCTAGGAGATGATATTCTAGATTAATCTATATCTATATTAAGCCTATATCTTTATACAGTACAACTTTATACACTAGAAAAACAAGATTTGATAGTATGATAGAAAGAAATATATTTCTATCATACTATCAAATCTCATAGGATACTGCTAATTCTAGTCCGCTCATTTCATCTAAGACGCAAAATAGGAATCCTTTTCATTTTATTTCTTCAATCATTAAGATTGATAAGAACTACGAAGTCAAGTTTCATTCAAATTAATCACCTTGACTAACTGTTTTTACGTATATTATAAGTAAAAAGGCAGTCGGAACTAGAATGAACAGTGCAGTAGCAATAAATGCAAGAATATTTACTTCCATAATCTCATCGTTTCCTTTTCTTTCCTTCGCAATAATTCGGGATTTAATCCCATAGAGATAATAAATCTTTCGCCTCTAAATTCAATGGGATGAATTCCATCTCGATGATATCGAGTCTGATCAATATCATGAATAACAATATCTGAGCTATCAAATCGATTCATTGTCGAGAATTGAATAGTATAACATAGAAAGATTGTTTATCCATACCGAATTCAAAAATGCATTCTTGATTCAATTGATAATTTCTTTACTTTGCTTTATTTATAATTTTCTTTCTTTTCTATAAAATTATCGCCTTAATCATCTGACAAAGTATCATGTAACCCCCTTTCCCTTTCCACTTACATTGGTTACAACCAAATCCAAACAAACAATAAAAACGAAAAAAAGAAAGGGGAGTTAAGTTCTAAACTCCTTTTTTAATGATCTAATCTTATTGGAAAACAAAAAAAATGTGATAAAGACAAGTCCAAATATAGTATAAAAAAAATGGAATATTCTATCAAAGCAATTAAATTCATTTTGTATCGTACAAATACAAA
>CANTUV010000093.1:15000-17500 GCA_947685225.1 Garcia nutans
CTGGAGGCATCAACAAGTTATTCCATTTTTTTTTTAAGAATGTAATTTGGTTCAGGGAACAAATAGAGTCTTTTCATCAGCGATTCGATGAAATATCTTGGATCTATGTTGAATTGCTAAATACATGTATCAACCAAATGAATTTCGTTATGATGGTGGTCAATCTAATTAAGTTCGGCCTTGAAAATTTTATTACATTGATATTTATCAAATTCAATACAAATAAACCACTTTTTTACCTATATTCACTAGTTTAGTCACTAGGTAAATAAAATCTCTCGCTTATGAATGAACTACTATGGGTCGACTCCCTGTACTTAGTATAATGTATAATATAGTATAATGTATAATATAGTATAATGTATAATATGCTTTTTTTATTAGTTTCTAATATTCTAATATACTTATTAAAATTTATATTCTAATTTAGACATATTATTTATTAGAATTATTTTATTATTTATTAGAATTATTTATTATATTAGAATATTCTATTCGATTTATTATATTATATAATTCTATTATATATTATATATATTAGTTATATATTATATAGAATAGAATTCTATTATAGAATTCTATTATATATTATATAGAATTCTATTATATTATATAGAATTCTATTATATATTATATATTAGTTAGATATTTTCTATATCTATTCTATATCTATATTATATAGAATATATTAGAAGAAATTTACATAAATAAATTTACATAATAAAATTACTTATATTTATATTATTATATTCTTAGTCTAATTTACTTATATTTTCGAATTTACTTATATTATATTAGATAGATTTACTTATATTATAATTTACTTATATTATATTAGATAGATTTTCTATATATTCGATAGATTTTATTTTTAATCGATTTCCATAGATCTATTTTATCCGCAGAACGCCTCATTCAAGAATTGAATCAAATTGGCCCTTTTAACTCAGTGGTAGAGTAACGCCATGGTAAGGCGTAAGTCATCGGTTCAAATCCGATAAGGGGCTTTTTTGTCCTTTTTTCATAAAACCCAGCGGTAGTATTCCTATTTGAAGTTGGTTGAAGAGGAAATAGAAATGTTTTTGATATTTGTAATAAAAAAGATAAAAAAGTAAGAAACTCTATAATTAATTCTAAATTAATTCTAAAATTAAATTAGAAATTTAAAAAAATTAACATTATAAGGATTTATACCATATTAATACTATATTAAACTATATTAAAATTTAAAATTATTAATTATTAAATTGAATTATTAAATTATTAAAAATGAAATTTATATTATAATTATATATATTATATATATTATAATTATAAGGATTTAGACTATAGTATTTTTTTATACTACTTTATACTACATTAAATATAGTATATATTTTCAAATATAGTATATATTTTCGAGTTATAAAATATTAATTCTAGTTATAAATATAGTTATAAAGTTGAACATTTATTTATATAATGAATAATGATAAATTGGCTCTTAAATCGCCAAATTTTCTTATTTTCCATTATTCTAATCAAATCAATTAAAAAGATTAGATTAGAAATCAATAAAAGAAAAAGTAAGTGGACCTAACCTATTGCATCGTGACTATATTTATTATTCTGATATTAAAATTCGATATAGGTGAAATTGAAACAGTAGCTTTGCTTTTTCTTTCATTTTCATATTTCTTTTTCTTTGAACTCCGAAAAAATCTGTCGATATTTCTGATTAAATCTTCTTGTTCTTAGTTATTCTATAGGAATAAATCACTATTCCCTTCCTCCATAGAAAAGAAGCCATAACATAAGACATAGAAGAGACTTTTTAAATATCTTTCTTTGATTCAGATCAATTTCTATTGATATTTCTACCTATATAAGATTTATATATTATATAAGATTTATATATAATAAGATTGATATATCTATTAAATCATGGCTTCATGTACCAAATATTTTCATATCGTCGCATACAATATTTTTTTTCCGACAATGTAGAATAGGTGTGAGAAAAAGACTTTCATTTTTAAATACTTTCATTTAAAGTTTTCTATTTATTTAATATTGTTTGTATTGAATTAAATAATAGGAAAATTCATTCTCTTTCTTCTTTTCTGGCAGATAGAAATTAAATAGAAAAAATATTCGAAGTGTCTTTCTTGCCTTGACCTGTGAAATATTCTGGTTTTTTTATCTGAAAGAAAAGGAAATATAAGAAAGATGGCGAGAAAGAATAAAGTATAAAATAATAAAATATAGGAAACTGTAGCAGTTTTTAATGCACGAAGTAAGTTTGAGGATCAACTAGTAACGAGAGGGAGATCGTTTGTTCCTTGAACAGTTCTTTCAAAAAATGCGTCTATCTGATTGATGAGTCATAAAAAAATTCATGATTCGCGTGGTTATTAAGACTATAAGAAGGAATAACCGAATTGAATTCATGAATTTACCTAAGTCGGGTTATGGACCGATAAAGAATTTTTTTCTTCGAAACCCATTAGAAATTAAAAGG
>CANTUV010000093.1:20000-22500 GCA_947685225.1 Garcia nutans
TGATTTTGAACCTGTTCTTTCCATGACTCCTCTTAACTAACTGAGACAAGAGATCCAATACTTAAAATAGGAATCAATTTGATTCTACAATACATATTATATTGATTGGAGGGTCGGGTCATACTTAAAAAGAAAAAGTATTCCTTTTTCTTTTCAACTCATTTAGATCTCATTTCTTTTTTTCCGGCTCGGCTAGGTGGGATAGCCGAGCCAGTTACATTTATGATACTGGGCCAGTCAAAACCAATAAAGACATAAATATATTCATCAAGAAAAGGAGAGAGAGGGATTCGAACCCTCGATAGTTCGCAAAGAACTATACCGGTTTTCAAGACCGGAGCTATCAACCACTCGGCCATCTCTCCGAAAGATAATTTCTATTTTACTATTTTATTTTTTTCCGCCGAATAGAATAGAACGTAGTCATAGGAGCTGATACCGGCACTTTACTATAGAAAGATATTTGGTGTGAGTCGATAAGTCTATTTATCTATAATATATAGATAGATGCAGGATCTAGCATGACCCTTTGTGAAGTAAAAAACTACTCGTGACCCCATGTTCAAATAAAATGGGCAAGGGGTGATAATAAGTCATATAGAATCAATGGATTCATGGCACAATCCCCCATGATGCTTTTTTTTTTTTACAATTTTTTTTTGTTTTGGCTGATAGAGGGATCAAATGGTATAGTTCTTTTTTTGTTGGTAGCTTGGAGGATTAGAAACATGACTATTACTTTCCAATTGGCTGTTTTTGCATTAATTGCTACTTCATCAATCTTGCTGATTAGTGTACCCGTTGTTTTTTCTTCTCCTGATGGTTGGTCGAGTAACAAAAATGTTGTATTTTCCGGTACATCATTATGGATTGGATTAGTCTTTCTGGTAGGTATCCTTAATTCTCTCATCTCTTGAACCTATTTGTTCCAGATAAAAAAATGAAATGACCCCTCCCCCGAATTCTTTCGGGTTGCGAAACACATTAAAATTCAATATAAGTCTAAGTTCCCAAAATACAAATAAAGAAAACAAAAAATTAGAGGGAGGGGTCAAACTTTTATAAATGAATTCTAATTCAAATTTTTAATTTTATAATAATTAGTAATAATTCGAAATGCAATCTATTAATTCTATTCTATATTATTCTATTCTATAATTCTAGAATAGAAAATTCTATATGAAATTGAAATAGAATTATATATGAGAATTATATATGAATTATGTATAATAATTAGTATGTATAATAATTAGAAAATAATCTATAATATCTATAATAATGAATAATGAATAATTTATTAGAGTTTATTCTATAAGTCTATAGAATTAGAATTCGAAATGAAATAATATATAAGAAATAAAATAATATATAAATAATAAATAATATAAAATCTAAATTCTAAAATAGAAATAAAAAAGAATATATATAATATAAAGAATATATATAATATAAATATATATAATATAAATATATATAATATATATAATATAAATATATAATATATATATAATAAGAAATATATATAATATATATAATATAAATATATATAATATATATAATAGTATAATAGATATAATAGTATAATAGATATTATAATAGATATAATAAATATATAATAAATAATAGAGATATAATAAATAATAGATATAATAAAAATTTTTAGGATATATATTCTGGATATATATATATTCTAAAAATTTCTAAAAAAGAAAATAATAAATAGAATAAATATATATATATATTTACAAAAAAAAAAGTATTTATAAAAAATAACATAATATTTTTAAAAAATAACATAATAAAATAAATAAAATAATAAATAGAATAAAATTGAATAATTAATAGAATAATTAATAAATAGAATAATAATTAAATAGAATAATAATTAAAAAAAATTATAAAAATAGAATTAAGAATATTAAAATATATATAATTAATAATTAAAATAGAATTTGAAAATAGAATAGAATTAGAATAATAAATAATAAATATTATAATATATAAAATTGAAATAATATTTACATATTCTAATTGAAAATTTCTAAAATTCTTTATAAAATCTATTTATATTTATAAAATTTTAGAAAATATATTTCTAAAATAGAAAATATATTTCTAAAATAGAAAATAGAAAATTAATATAAAATTAATATAAAATTAAGTATTTAAGTATAATATTAAGATAATATTAAGTAAGTATATTTAAGTATAATATTAAGTAAGTATATTAAGTATAATATTAGTATATTAAGTATAATATTAAGTAAGTATATTAAGTAAGTATATTAAGTAAGTATATTAAGTATAATATTAAGTAAGTATATTAAGTAAGTATAATAATAAGTATATTATTAAAATAATAAGTATATTATTAATAAGTATATTATTAATTAATTTCAAATAAGTATATTATTAATTAATTTCAAATTAGTATTTTAGTATATTATTTATTTTCATTTTAGTATATTATTAGTATAATTAATATAATTTTGTTTTGATA
>CANTUV010000093.1:30000-33422 GCA_947685225.1 Garcia nutans
ATACTAGATAAAAATATTAAGTTAACTCTAACAATTTCTTTGTCCTCAATCTTCCTTAATTTCTAGGAATTAGTCACTTCAACAGTCTTCGATGGTTATACGGGTATCCAAGGTACGAACGAGATGGATGTTTGTTTTCTCAACCATTCTTCTTAGTCCCGATCCAAATAAAGAAAAGGGATAATTTCTAACAAAGTTTTCGTGTTGTTGATTCCTAGGCGTAGTGATTCTTCCTCTCTGCCGCCTATTGGTACTAGTGGGGTAGGGTTAACCTACAATACAGAACCCATAGCCATAGGTGTAACCTTTCGTTCAATGCTAGAATTAACAATTGAAGCATCTGAGGCTGCATTAATCGAGGATACCCGACAGAAGGAATTGTTTTATTTAGAAACTTAGAAACTTCACCTTCAACAAGCATAGAGTTATTTCAAATCTTTCTATTACGATTAATGTGTCTTTCTCTTAAGACTGGAAGCGGTAAATAAAAAAAATCAAATCACACCATCTCTGTAATAAGTAAATGCCTCTTTTTCTCCCGAAGTTGTCGGAATTATTCGTAATAAGATATTGGCTACAATTGAAAAGGTCTTATCAATAAAATTTCCAGTTATCCGGGATCTAGGCATAGGTAGCAATCCATTTTAAAATTTCTTTTAATTACTAATTACCTCTTATGAGAAAAACGATCCCACAAAAAGGAATTGTACAGTACAAAATAACATAAAAACAGACTCAATTTATAAAATTATAAAAAACAAAAAAAAAAGATAGACCAAGCATTCGAGTCGTTCCAATCCAACGATTTAAGCCGGTATAGATATCAAAAAAAGAAGGAGTAGCCGTTTTCCTAAACAGGAATAGATATATCTTTATTGTTTTTATTTTTAACAAAGAGTTTTTCACAAAAACAAAAAAATTATCTTTATCCCCCAATTTCGAAGGAAAGTTCTTTATTTGATTAATAATTTTCTTTTTTTTTTAGTTCGAATTGATTGTACGTACCATACCTGTCCAACAATCTAATATGAATGACTCGCGATTCACTCGGTTTCTGGGCCATAATCATTATGTAGGAGAGATGGCCGAGTGGTTCAAGGCGTAGCATTGGAACTGCTATGTAGGCTTTTGCTTACCGAGGGTTCGAATCCCTCTCTTTCCGTACCTTCATCTAATTTTTCAATGTTACTGATCGCAATGTATCAAACCTCATAACAATGGGTATCCTTATTCTAACAGTTAAACCTTTCCTTGCTATAGCTTTTCTATTCCTAATTTCTGCGGTACAGAAAATACTGGAAAAAAATGGAAAGGAATGAAAATATCCCTATCGTTCAATGAAAATATCCCTATCGTTCTATGATATAGGAATGGGAGAAAAATCCCCCGATCAAACCCTTGCTTTTGGTTTCTTTACTTAGGCGACAAGGGGCAAAATTTCCCGAACCCTTGTTATTTTAGTTAGGCTTAAGTCTGACGAGAATAATATTCTACCACCAGCAATTCATTTATTTTCAAGCCAACCCATTTACTATCTATTATTTGATTGACCAATCCTTTATATTGGAATGGGTGAAGAGTCAAATGTTTTGGCAATTCCTCCTGGGGGGATGAATCAAGATAATTTTGAATCATAGCTCTAGATTTTTCTTCATCCTTTGCTGTAATAATATCTCGGGGTTGGCAGCGATAACTTGGTATATCTACTATACGACCATTAACTAAAATATGTCTATGATTAACTAATTGGCGGGCTCGAGGAATAGTTGACGCCATCCCCAATCGAAAAAGGATGTTATCCAAACGCATTTCAAGTAATTGTAGTAAAATCTGACCTGTTGACCCTTTGGCTTTTGCGGCGATACGAACGTATTTAAGTAATTGTCGTTCTGTAAGACCATAATGAAAACGCAATTTTTGTTTTTCTTCTAAACGAATACGATATTGAGATTTTTTACCGGAGCGTGATTGATTTCTAAGATCGCTCCCGGCTCTAGGCCTTTTACTAGTTAGTCCCGGTAAAGCCCCCAGACGGCGTATTTTTTTGAAACGAGGCCCTCGGTAACGTGACATAAAAACTCCTTGTTTTCCTTATTTTATTGAATTTTCAGAACCTAAATTAAAACTGAACTAAAGGATAAATATGATAAATGAAGCAAAATCTACTGAAGTAGTATACTACAAAAAATAATGAGATGGATTGTATCAATATCCGGACCTTTTTGTATATATACCAATAATGTATATATAAAAAGAGGCCCTTTTCGTGCTCTTGATTTGTTCTACAGAGATTTAACTACTCGAACTTTTATTCATAGTTGGAAGTTTCCAACACATAATAACCGGGCATCCTTGGAAAAAGGGAAAGAGGCCTTTTAAAGATTAAAGAAGCCTTTTCAATATTCTTTGATTTCAAAAAAACATTATCAATCATGTAAAAACAAATAGAGAAAAGCCAGCTATCGGAGTCGAACCGATGACCATCGCATTACAAATGCGATGCTCTAACCTCTGAGCTAAGCGGGCTCGCATAACAGAAATTGCACATGTATAGGAATTTAGTAAACTAATGGAATCTTGGCTATTAACTTTTTATTCTTTTTATTGTTAGTTATTTTCATTCTTAGTTATTCATAATTAATATGAATATGGAAAAAAAAGAATCGATCGTTCGAGTATTCAAAATTGCACGAGAAAAAAATGAGAGTAAGAGAAGTATATATAATAAATGTGGTATATATACATCTATATTGAATTGCAGGTAGAGAAATGATAGAATCCTTTCTGATTAGACTATATAAGGGTTTCTGATAGAGATGTAAAGAAGATAGATACGAAAAAAAAAGAAGAAACACTTTTTATTATAATTGGTATCTAATGACTTCAACAGTTCCAGTAGAATATAAATGAAAAAGGGGGGATGGGATAATAATAAGATCTTAATCTCAAAACAAAAAAGGGGATATGGCGAAATTGGTAGACGCTACGGACTTAATTGGATTGAGCCTTGGTATGGAAACTTACTAAGTGATAACTTTCAAATTCAGAGAAACCCTGGAATTAAAAATGGGCAATCCTGAGCCAAATCCTGTTTTCCGAAAACAAACAAAGGTTCAAAAAGACAGAATAAAAAAAAAGGATAGGTGCAGAGACTCAATGGAAGCTGTTCTAACAAATGGAGTTGACTGCGTTGCATTAGTAAAATAAAGAAATCCTTCCGTCAAAACTCCAGAAAGGATAAAGTAAAGGATAACCCTATATACATACGTATACGTATTGAAATACTATCTCAAATGATTAATCAAATGATTAATAGGAGCCGAATCCATATTTTTTATCTTTATATGAAAAATGAAATAAAAAAAAATTGTTTTGAATTGATTCCAAGTTGAAGAAAGGATTGAATTTTAATTGATCAAATC
>CANTUV010000094.1:0-42500 GCA_947685225.1 Garcia nutans
ACCACACTAATCCGCGACCAGCAAGTTTTCCAAAAGCGAACTGAATGGAATTGTTACTTTCCAAAAATGCTTGCTGAAAATCAAAGAAAGAGAAGATCCATTTTCCTACGTAGTTCGTCGGTTAAACCAACGATTCTCTTCTCAAAGTCAAAGTAATAGAGAGATCTTTTTCTAGTTAGACTTCTATCAATGCAATGAAAGAACCATCCCTTCCGTCCTGTCAGATAGAAAGAAAATGAGACCCCAAGGAGCCCTTACTTTAGGGGGTGGGGGTGAAGGGGGGGTTTACAGACAACCGCGGCTAAATAAAAGAAAAGGGCTATGGACAATAAGCTCATTCTTCTGGATACAATTAGAGAGTTATCAGCTGGTATTTCTCAACAGGAGCAACATATCCATCTGGATAATTTGATGAATCCTCTTATTCTTAATCCAGATGTTAATAATTTGGTGGATCCTGGGGGTATGAATGTTGGTCAACCAGGAAACCAGCCAATAACACTGTCTCATTTTGCGTCCAAAAAAAAAGCTTATAAATGCTATTGCGAAAAGCATCGAAAGATTAATAGGTTGATTGATTAGTTCTGTGGTCAGGTGAAGGAGAAAGATTAGCAGCTTCTTCTATAAACGGAATTTTATACTTGCCATGCCAATAACCGGATTGGATCACGATCCAGTACTAAGGAAAATCTCTTATATGAATAGGATTCAGTGCTCAAGTCGTCCAGTCCCGAGTGGGGAAGATTGCTTCTATCCGTCAAGCATTGGAGTCGTGCCTGAATCCTTTGTTCGTTCTTCTATCATCTGCACTTGCCTTCCTCAAAGGAAGAAATAGTGAAAGTAAGTAGCTCACGGGGCAACGAAGCCAGTGCAGAAAATTCCTTTTCCGAATGAAAGGCAATAGGGGACGTACCCTAAGGAAGCAAGAAGGGAGGATTTTCTTTACTTTACCGCTAGAACCTTTCTTTCACGAGTGAACTCGGGCACGAGCCTACCTTGTAAGAACCAAAGAAGGGGTACCGGCCTACCTACCATTACCATTTAGGGAATGAACCGAGTTAGAGGCCTATGCTTCCTTTACCGATAGCCGACCCGAGATCTAAGGTTAGTTAGTTTTCTTTTCTCCGTCCGGTAATCGAATTTCTTTACCGATAAGAGCTAGCTCAAGTAAGCGTAACGGCATAAGAGAGCAGGAAGAGCTTACTATCATAGCAGCACATACAGAGTGCCAGTTCCGTTGGGTTCCCATAGCAGAGAAAAAGAGCTATTCCAAATCGAATGAATATTCCATCGAATAAATAAGGGGTCAGGAAGTCCAACCAGACTACGGCTACGGCTCCAAGTGAGGAGGGCGTCTTTTTTCTTCTGATTAGCAGTGTTGAGCTGGGATCGGTCTCAAGCTATCGGCTCAGTACCGGACATTAGCCATCCCCTTTCCGGCATTAGAGCTCAAAAAACTTAGATTCCAAGCACACTTGTGACGAAGAAAGGATCCGTTCCTCCAGCCAGTTTCGGGTTTGAATATTTTTTTTTGAAGAGATCTTTTTTCTCTTTGGCTCGCTCTTGTTCTATCGTTGAATTTCCTCGTTTAAAGATCTCGGGTTTGAGCTCTGGATTGGATCTCGATGCCCGGTGGCAAAGGGAGCGAAGCGACAACCGCGACTATACCACAATTGTCGTTGATGACCTAGCGCTTACGTTATCGGATTCGTAGATCTTATCTAGGATGTTGCCGTCATCTTATAAGAGGAATAAGCCCTGGAAGAGTTGGGTTCGAATCCACGGCTGGGTACGTGCCTCTTGAAATCCTTTCGGGAGACCTTGTTACAACTAACTGCTGTTATTGAAATAGGATAGGGGCTCCCAATGCAAACAAAACTTTTATGTTCTTTCAAGGGTGCTTTGATCGGGTAGGGAAAGGTTAGTCAAGGTTTCGTTCCTTCCCGAAGGAGATCTTGGGCAAAAAGACAAAAGAGAGTGCTTCCCTCCCACACTTAAGGCATTGTGTTCAACCTTCTATGTTATGTCTGAATTGTGCGTTCTTGTCAAGCATCTCATTCCCTACTAAAAGAAAGGTATGGATATTCTGCTTGAGGGCACGTGCCTTCTTAACTCCAAGCAGGGAAAATCGGCTTACCTATCTTGTCGCGGATTCACCAGACTGCTGCGACAGTGGTGCTACGAGTCGGCCTCAGGAGACAAACCTCTCTTAGAATTGTGCTCGCTAGCCTACTCGCGCTCCTTGGCCGGGTGAGAAGCGAGAGTCGATTTCATCACAAAGAGAGATTAGCATATATAAAAATAGAAACTACTATTGAATCTGCGTAAGGAGAGTTAGCCTTTGCCATTTTGGGTAGACGGACACGGACTCATTTCATTCTATGCTAGAAAGACTAAGCATAGCAGTCCTTAGGCCAGGCCCCGATTAAGCTCGGTTTAGCGTGGGTAAGAATCCCAGTCATTTCATTGATTCAGTCCAAATCTTTCCGTTCGTTTGGAGTGAGTCTATAGAACTATAGCCTAGTTCTTTAGACTCACTAGTATAACGAGTAAGACAACCCTTGCCTATTCCACGCTTGTTCAACTTAAATGAAGACAATTCCAATAGAAGAATAGGAAGCATTTTCCACTTAAACCCCTAGCTGAGTATAGGTGGATTCCCTTTCCCTGTGCGATTCGGAGATGCTGAGGAAAGAACATCAAACCCGGAAGCAAAGACTAGGAAATCAACACGGTTAGCCTCTGGTGGGAAAACAAGAGGAACTGCTAAAGCTATTCATTCAAGAACTACTTAGACTAGTAACACAGGACTAGGACAAGAGAAGAGGGGCTCCCTAGCTTTTGATTTCCCCTACCGAACTGGGACTGAGACACGGCCCAGACTCCTAGGATGAATACCACGGATCATGTCGAGCTGATGGAGACAACTTCACTAGGGATGAGACGTCGGAAGAAGCCAAAGGAAAAACTCAATACTTCTGAAGAAGCTGTGTAGAACACATCCAAAGCCGTTGTAAGGGCAGAGTTGAGTTGCTTTCCACCGATAGTCTCAATTCACAGCGGGATAGAGAAGGGAAAGACCGGATAACTACCTATAGAGGACTCCATCGAATCCAAGGTAGGCGCTTTGGAGAGTAGGAAGTGAAGAAGAGGGAATTTACCATCAACTGCATAAAAGGGTACATATCCTTATTCATCAAAAGAGGAAGTAAACCCAAGACTAGGACATAGTGCCTTGGTCTTCATTCTATTGGCAATGATACGTATCTTTCCCTTTCTCTCTTTGACTTTCTTGGTTTTGGTAGCTAAGCGCTAAGAAGCTATTGGCTATATGCTAACCCCGAATCCCCATAGTTTGCTGGCTTCAAGCATGTCGCTCAACTTTTGAAGTAAAAGGTCCCGCGGAGCTGCTTCAGGGCAAACAACCCTTCCCTAAGCCACAGCAAGCAATCAACTACACATGATCAACGGACTTCTCTACCGCGGAGGGAGTCGTCAAGACTGACTCACAAGAAGAGGAAGAGATGGTGTGGTAGTCAGATGTCTGACTTGGCTGAGGCAGACAAGATCATGTACAACATTCATGACAGATGGTGAGGCAACGAACAAGCTGGCCTAAGATGAGACAAAAGACAGGGGAATTTTTGCTCAGACAAAGCAACTTTGTCCTTGAACCTTACGTGAGCTACCGATCATAACTTCCTTATGAAAATTTCGAAGCGAGTGTTCAAACTTAACCATTGAAGACTAGCCCTTTCAACCTGTGGTTTGGATGGAAAAAGTATACAACAGATACATTCACCGATTCTTACTAGCCCATCCCCTTCTTTGTGCTTCTTCTTCTTCATTTGAAGCCGCGTTCTTACTAGCTTTGTCAGTACCTTGAGTTGATCTACCAAGGCTAAGTTCTTTCATTCCTTTACCGAGCTACGGCTTCACCTTGGCGCTACTATTTGCTATAACAAGGAACAAGCTAAAACGCTGACCTTCTCTCTTCGCTTCGATGCCATCTTCATTCCCTCACTGCTCCTTTGCTCCTTCTGGGCATCTACTAGTGTCCTCGGCACCTCTTTAGCTTATTCAAACAAAAGGAATGGATATTGATAGCTATTGACTCAGCAACTCTGGAATCCAATCCTAGGGCATTAAAAGAAGAGTACGAGTTAGCAGGGCTGTTTCACCTTGGGCTTGTTGGCCTAGCTGTTGGTTTCTTTTCCGGTGCTAGTGAATCAGATGTTTTCAGGCCAAATGCCACACCACATCAGGAAGATAATAAGCTGTGAAAGAATCTGACTCGAGAAATTACTTGACATTTGAGATGCATTTTCAAACTCAAGGTTTGAGTCCTATTTAGTTTAGGAACTTGATTTCTAAGCGGGGAAGGGATTAATCTTGTGCCTGAACGGATTGCACTAAGGTAAGGCATAGCACTAGCAGAAAGGGTAATAGTGGGATACTTCTTATATGAATATGACCCCCAAACAGCTTCTGCAACAAGAAAAAGACTTACCTTATTAAGGGGAAATGCCTAGATTGGAACTGCCAATCCACGGTTGGCAATGAGAAGTTAGTAGAGGAGTAGAATGAAATCTCACGAGCGGATGAAGCCAGACACATCGGATCCATCATCCTTAGACTCCTTTTCACACTCTCACTACCGACTCTACAATCATATGAAGCGCCACTCCTTGGGATCCGCCTCACACAACAAGACCTCCAACAACGGATTCCGCATTACACTTTCTAAAGAGAATTCTCTAACCGCGAAATGCCCGCTTTTCTAGTAAGCTAGTCGTAAAAAGATCTGCTAGCTATGGAGAAAGTCTCCCGTCGACCAATTCTATTCCTTTAGGAAAAACCTCATCCTCATCCGGACAGGGCCTAACCTAAGTGTGGGACCGGTAAGGAAGATAGAGAGATTCTTTACCAATGATAAATAAGAGTATAAAAGGGTTATCATAAGTGAGCCGGTAAGACGAGATTGCTCGAGACGAAAGGGGCTGTGGAATCATTAGCCGAAGCCTATAAAGAAATTGGTAACCCCAAGTCTTCTAAAGCTGGAGGTCTTCTCATTAGGGCATCCATTTCATGTAAAAGAAGCCTTCTTCTTCCCTTACGGGGCGCTAACTATCAGGGGATGGGGACAAGCCAGTCAGCCCAAGCAATCAAGTTACAAAGCGAAGCACTTATCTTTGGCTAGGAAAGCCGGGAGAAGACTGACAAGCCGATGCCTACAAACAGAATAAGGTTCGGGAGGGGTAGTGAAATCCACGGTCTCTGGCAGCAACTAGTCTCGAACGGAAAGAGTTGTCTTGAAAGAGCCCAAAGGGACCAATCAAAGCACCCCTTCCCATCATTCTTGAGCCTGTTGGAATTCCTCGTGTCGGAAGAAAGAAAGCGAAGTGAGGTTCTGCATCTATAGTAGCACGCCAAAGAGGAACTAAGCGGGAGAGCGGAGCTCAAACCTAAAATAGTCAGAAGGGAAAGCGAACCAAAGAATCAATTTATTCTCACAAGAGTGGAAACCATGCCCTTTAGTTGGTATAAAGCTCTATCAATTCCTTTTGAAAGCGAGAGAGATCACTCGTAAGAACATATCCCCTGCGCTCCTTGAATCTTTCTTACTCCGGCTACGGAGCATGCCTCTATGCATAACACATTGAAATGCCTAGCAAGACACTCAAGCAGGAAAGGAAAAAAGCTGCTTCAAAAGGTAATAAGCTTCAAAAGGCAGACCTCTAAGGAGCCTGGAAGCAGGGATAGAAGTTTGGATCGAGAAAGTTCAGCAATTTCCTCCAACTCCAGGAACAGTCATTGGGGATGCCCCACGCACTCCTACCTTTCAAGAGATAACAATGAATTTTGGAAGCCCAGATAATATGGTATGTAAGTTAGAAGCAATGTTCTACAAATGTCTGGTAATAGCTGCATCATGAACTTTCTTGAGCTTGAGGCCAAGCCCTCCATCCTCTCTCGGGAGGTAGACCACGTCCCAAGACACCTTGGCAGCCTTAGAGATCCCAACTGTACCATGCCAGAGGAAAGATCTGAGGATCAGGTCAATAACCTTGCACACTTCCTTCGGCAAAATGAAAATGCTACTCTAGTAGACAGTAGCCCTGATGAACAACACCGATCTGATGAGCTGAAGTCTACCCGCATAGGAAATTCCTTTGCTAGTCCAAGATTCCATTAAGTGAATAAATCCGGAAGCGCTATTCCAGCAATTGTTTCAGTGTTGTCCACGGGTCGAGACACTACCCTACCGCGAAGTGGACTTTCTTGTAGTTGAATCGAAGGATGTCATTAGGGCTAAAGATAGTCGACATAAGGAAGAGGGAGTTCATTCTTTCTTTCCGTAAAAGCAGTTACGGGTTCAGGGCCGTCGGAAGTCAAACAGTAAGAGTAGGCGGTGCGGTTACAAGTCCTGGGGATAAATAAAGTGAGTCTTTCTTTTTAGTCTGCCTTTCAAGATAAGACCCTAAAGTTGCTAAATCTTTTAAAGTTTGAAAGTCTGATTAAAAACTGGCTTATTTTAGGGCAAGGAGTAAGCTTTCAATCTATGAGTAGGTTAAAATCTATCCCACGCACAGAAGAAAAGGAGGAAGAGAAGGTGCCAAGCCGGATTGCAGCACTAGTAAGGGAAGGAACTAGCTACTACACTAGATATTCTCCAAACCCGGCCGGGGACTTGAGCTTAGAGCCTTGACATCGAAAAAAGACCACTTCACGTCGGGATAGAAGCCTACCAAACGGCTTAGGGAAGAGCAAGCTAGGAAGTAAGCAAGTCAGCGTGATAAAAGCATAAATTATCTACTTCTGAGCCTTTGCCCTATCTATATTAAACAAAAACCAAGAAAGAAAGAAAAGGACTTTTCTTCCTTGACTCGAGAAAAGATTAGCAGGAGAAGAAGAAATCGAAGAAGATAAAATTGAAGAACCTAATGGATCGAAACAAAAGATAAAAGCAGGGTCTTAAGAAGAAGAACAATATATAGCTACGCGAAGCTAGTAATAAAGTTCCATTCGGGGCCGGGGCGCTTTAATGAAATGCTTTTGACTATTTCCCACACTTGACTGATTTGTCACTCTAGGGACTGAATAAGGTAGTTAGGTAGGACACACATTAGCGAGGGGTTGGCTATTGATGGGCTTTTGATGACTGGCTAATTCATCTTGATCCAATTGATTCAGTTGTTCCTGTTCGTTACCACCTAATACAGATAAGAAATATCCAAAGCCCCAACATTAGATTCACTCGCAGTTTATTATGGTGACCTATCATCTAAGCAAGCAGCACTCATAACGGGAGATACAGGCACGGAACCCTCCGTTGTTCTAGCTGCACAGTAAGCATAGGCATCATGGGCGGAGGCTTCAGAAACAAGATCGACAAAATGCCATTCAAGAATGAAGGTAGGATATTAACCCTCGGAGAACTTCACTACCTTAGTTCTACCGGGTTTTGGACACAGATAGGAATCATCATCTTCGTAAGGTTCTTCACAATTCCATCTCCTCGGATATCGGATATAGGAAGTGGCTTCGAACTCACCGTCTTTTTGGCAGCGATCATTGGTTTGATGAATGTGCACGATGGTACTTTGCTTCCCGCGGGCTTTCCCTTTTGCTCCGTTTCAGCTCATTTTCATTCATCGTGGGACCTCATTGCTCGATCCGATCCTAGAACTTTGTTTGAGTTGCATTCCGCTTCTGTTCATTCAGAGGGAGGGTTCGCTACTTCACTTCTTGGGAAAGCAATGGAACTAATGGCTGACCTAGCTGGCACTTTATGCTAATCAAACTAGAAGTGACAGTCAAGTTCTTTGAGTTGAATAGACGATGACTGGACACAACGGAACTCTTCCTCTCTAATAGGAGACAGGGTCACTGACTCAATTCAAATTCTTCAAAGCAAAGGAGGTGATAGTTGAAGGGCGGTCCTTTTCATCTCTAACTCGAATGTTCGAGCTAATGTCTAATGTAACGGCTGTTTCCGGTAGTTGGAGTTGCCTTGATGTCAGAAAGGTGTCCTGCTCAGAAGGTGCGAAAGAATGGCTATTCTCTTGCTCGTGTCTTGGCCACAGCTACTGCTCCTAGTCATAGGAAGAGCTCATAGTCTCGGTATTGCTCGCCCGAATCGACTTTTCTCTCAGTTTCTTTCTGTCTGTGGGACAGGAGAAAGTCCTCTGAATGAATGGCTTTCTTTGCTTGCTTAGAAGCATACTATACTAACTACTACCAGAGATAGGTTAGTAAAAGTAGTGGGCTCACTCTCACTAAAGCGTAAGATTTGTTGAACTCTTTTTAGCCTATTCCTACTGCAAGCGCTCTCACTTCAAGGGTAGCAGCCTGTAAAATCTTTTCTTAGACTGGTGAAATTAGCTAGTCCTTCGGACCCTGAACACTCTTTCATTGACTTTAGCACATATTAATTAGATCTCCCGCATCTCTCTACCTCCCAGGCAGAGAGAAGCTTTTCCTAATCTTTCGAATTCGATAAACTAAGAATTTTCTGGGTGAGGAGTACCCCTCTGTTTCCACCTCCCTCTATATTCTTTGACTAGCTCCAATACTAACAGAAACAGAAAAATAATCTTCTGCTGAAAATTGAATCTTTTGAATGCGGGGGAATCCTCCCTCTCCCACCGCGCATTTCCTCCCACGATCCAAGAACAAGAAATTAAGATAAGGTTAAGGTTGTTGTACCCGAGAGTGTTCGTGTGCCGGCAGCTTAGTTCCTTCAGGGCCCTCCCCCGAGGGACCGGCGCCGCTTCCACCCGCCCCTCCGGATGGGGCCATCATCATGCTGACGCTATCGCCCAGGCCCGAAACGAGACAAAGAAGGAGAATCAAAGGACCGACCCATTCATACTCTGGCAAGAGAATCAAATCTCGCGTGCTACCTCCTCTGTCGTAACCTATTATAAATAGGATTTAAAATCCATCAGTGTCAGACATGTTTTCATGTCTTCTACATCTATAACTAACGAGGAATTAATAGCATTCTTTTTTGCTATTCCATTTCCACTCTCTTTGAGAGAGGGGACAATAAAACTATCATAAAAAAATCCACCCTACTGGACTTGAATTTAACCCGAAGGGGGTACGCCCTTCCTGACAAAAGGTCACATGCGACGTTGCAGTCATTCCGTGCCAACTTTATAGTAAAGTAAAGTATGAAACTAGGTATCAACAATTCGTACTGAGTGAAACAATTCCAATTTACCCCTACTGTGAGCAATCTCGCTCAAAAACTCAATCCCTCCCTTTCTAATAAGAATAGAATTTCCTAGCGTAGTGAAAATGAAAAAGTCGTGAAAACGGGGACGCGCCGAGTAACAACGTATCGTTTGAGTTCCTTGCCCGAGTCTCGCCGGGGAAACTCATCATCCTTTATTCCTTATGTGTACGGGGTAGGTAGATAGGAATGGTCCTCTTTTGCTACCATCGAGCCCATGGTCTTCGCCTTCGGTTACTTCTCCAGGAGGATGGGAAAGTCAAAGTAGCCGCTCAACACTCACGAGGGAGATCGCCTACGCTAATCACGCTCCTCCAAAGAGGCATCGATACGTCTTTCCCCAGCCCGGAATAAAGACACTTCCCACTCCTGTTAGTGAGAGAGTGGTCACAGTTCGTCACCTCGGTGCCATGGGCATCTCTGAAAGAGAGGGTAAGGAAGAAGGCTAGGTGAGGAGATTTCAACTTCGCAAGAGCCATAATAAATCAACATTGGGACAGAGAGTCCCGATTTTGATTTAACTGTCTTAACACCGTAATTTTTGGCATCAACCACTTTTCCCTCGGAAAGTGAATTTCAAATTGCATTTTTTGAGTAAACCCCGTTATTTTTGGCATAAAAAGCAAATTTTGGACCAAATTCTATAGAATATGCCTAAACCCGGCATTCGTAGATCAATCCTCCTTTGCTTTTGCTAAAGATGGCATTCTATTAGAAATGGAATTGTGCAAACCCTATTCGCCTATTCTCTGGCCGTGGGTGTGGGTCTCTTCTTCTACTAGTGATCTTCTTGTAAGGAACAAAGTGGCTTAGTTGAACATAGTGAGACTAAGGGACACTGGCTTCATTCCTATCCCAACAGCGAGTAAGGACCCAAGGCAAGGTGACGAAGGTAAGAGGGAAAGTGCTAACACCAAAAATCCCTTAGGGCAATCAGGCGAAGACTCCCTTCCCAATAACTAGAGTAGGGAGGAGCTCTTATCTTCTGCGATCAACGGATCGAAGGCCGGGATTGTTAGATATAACGAGGGAAACCTCGCGGATCAAGGAGGCTATCGGATGCAATTGTATACTTGTATGCTAAAGATATTCTATTTGTTTTCTCCTAACCTGCTTTTGTCACCGAGTCGTAAAGGGGAATAGGTTGTTTTGCGCATCCAACAACTGAAAGAGTTTTCCGGAGAAGGGTTTTTTGCGTAATAGCAGATTCGTAGGTCAATAAATCGTTCGATTTAAAAGCCCAGGAAAGGAAGACGGATTACGTATCGAACTGAAAGAACAACTTCCAAGTCAGTTACAAAAGAGATTCAAAAGAACTACAACGTTCTAAACGACTGATACTACAGGAGAGTTAATTCAAATAAGTCGACGAGCTGATATTTACTAAACTGAGGTTACGCTTACACCTATCACTCCTATTGCTATGAGCGAAGGTCCTTGGACCCTGCAAGAGATAGAAATCCGTGATTTGAACCAGACTGACCAACTTCCCAAATGGTCCAACGAATCCAGCTGAGCACAGATCTACTCTTCGAATAACAAGCAACAATAGAATTAAACCGTTCAAAACGGGTACGATATCAGGCCTTGCGGGGTAAGGTCAGCTGATTAGACCCGACAGGACAATAGGATCTATGACGGCTCTCGTCGACCGGGCTGGCATGCGGAAAGCAAGAGCGAGCTTCTTCGCTCCATACGGTTCCTATTCTTGGTCCAAGATCCATCAAAGGCTCATAATCCAAGGACCCTTTCCTTTAGCCGACTTTCTATCCCGATAGCAAGGAAGCAACAAACCCTAGCCCGCCAATCCATCGTTCTATGGAAACCCTTTGCGGAAGTAGGGTAAGCTAGAGAAAGCTAGCCTTGTATGAGTAGGAGTCGGCCAGTGAGTATCCCCCTGGTTCTAGAGCGAGCAAGGTTATAGAGTAATTCTTAGGAAGCAAATAAGGAAGAGGAGCTATTTTACGTAATTACCTGTCCGAGTAAGCCTCATCTTCTATTTTAAGGAAGCGGGTTGAAGGTAATGCCTTTAATAAAGAATGTCCTCTTCCGGTTCAGAAGCTATTGAATGAGTTGATGCGAGGGTGACAAACGGGTAATAATAATCTGAGTATGGAAGTCTCTCTTCTTTATTGTTGTAGGTTCGAGTTCTGGGTCTAGCCGCTTTCACCATTGGACCCAAGATCCCGACAAGGACCTTAGCCTCTTCTTCCCCTGCGCTGCCTGTTCGGACCGGTCCCAGCCCATTCAATTGAAAATGAAAAACTGGCTACTTACCTTTTTGGGCTTATGAGATGCCGTTAGTGTTCCACAATATGCTTAACACTGATTGTTTGAATAAAAAGTCCCCTTTCTCTACGAAATTACTGTTTGAGACTTTACTTTAAAAAGAGTTGATACCTCCAAACGTGCGTTCTAGGACCCTTCTTCACCTAAAGAGTCAAAGTCATTCCCCGATGTCCACAGCTGAACCATCACTCTATTAGACTACGGCTTTCCCAGAGCAGCTATCTTAGAGCGGAGGGTTATTACAAAACAAAACTCTTATCCTCTCGGCAAAGAAGACTCTCTTCTTCTTCTTCGGAAAAGACGGATTCAGCGCCAACCTCTCTTTCCTTCCGCGCGAGAACCTTTCTTTGCGGGGGAATGTAGTCTAAGATTAGGGATTCGGAAAAGACTCCTAACTGATGATTCTTCGGCAAATTCTACTCTTTCACCTGTCTTGAGCAATGGAGTCCACCGGCGCATTCTCTGAAGCAAAGGGATTAGGAATGAAAAGATCTGCTTTCTTTTACCGATCTCATCTATCCAAAAACTACGGTTTCAACCCCAGATAAGGGCGATTTCGTGATAGGCTTCGCCCCTAGCTTCCAAGCTACGCTCCTGAAGAGGCCAATCCAAAGCAGAACTATATCAGAGCTGAACCAGAACCATAACTCTGAAACCCATAGCTTGATTAACGCTTCTACTGCTTTTCCAGAGCTAGATTCAGCTGGCCCAGAGCTTGATTTGAGCTATATCACATCTGAACCAGAACTCTTATCCGGCTACACGGGCGCGAAAGCCTTCTTTGGTCTTAGGGTTAACTTAAATTACCGGATACTAAAAATATAGGCTTCTGCTAATAACAGTTGATCAGGCGCATGTGCAAATAGAACACCAATCAACTCATTCCAAAGCAAACCCCATTCCTTCGATCGGTTCTGAACATTATTCCTGTCCGGGGTATCTTGCTCTTCTTCCTTAAGTGTTGAGGTCGGCTAGGAACGGGGTTAAATCGAGAAATGCGGTTCCTCCGGGCCATTGAAAATGAATCTTATCTGTTGGAACGGAATTCAGAGAGTCGGATTATTCATTCTTTCAATGATGCATATGGCATATAGTTTAGTCTATTCTTTTGTGATAATATTCAACCTATAGCGCCTATTATATGAATTGGGTACTCAACAACCTTTAAGCCCTTCGGTTCATTCCTTTCGACTAGTGCTATGAGTTTCCACCTCTCCCTCTCCTTGCTAAGATCTTATTTTTCTATATTTTCTATACTAACTGGACTTGACCGCTTTAAAGAAGAACGGAAGTCAAAGCTTTCGGTGAACCTCCTTCTTTCATACTTTCCTGTTTAGTCGAGTAGTTTTAAACCTGGGAACTTCCTGCCGGGACGGGATTTACCCTTATGATTGGGAATGGCTACTGTGCATGCTATATATATATAATCTCATATAGTCTTTCTCTACCGTCGTGACCCGAACCAAGCTATCAATCGGAGAAGCTTCGCAACCTCACTCGAAGAAGAAGGCCTATAATAGTATAGTATAGTTGGTACAGATCATCTTTCATCGGCGGATGTTATCATCTTATACTCGGCTGTATGTGGATGGGCTCGATCCATTTAAAGGGTATCGGGATATGCATAACGAAACCTGTCTCTGTCCCCATTTCCTTACCAGAAATAGTCAGTTTATAACTTATTCTTACTTGGTTTTTTCTATGAATTCAAAAGGGCTCAAAGAGAGATCCAGCAGCGAATAGTAGCCAACCAGGAGGGACAAACTTTCATCAAAATGAAAGAGTAGTCAAAGTAGGCCAGGCCAAGTCGGTAGCCTTACCTGCCCTCCATAAAACCAGCAAGCTATTCTCCGTTCTTCAGTAGTTAATTACAAATGTTTGATACGGAGGGCCTAGCCATTGTTGTCCATTTTAAAAGAGAGTTCCATGCTTATGCCAACTTACAGAAGTAAAAGAGGTTTTTCTACGAGCAAGCTCGATCCCGAGCCGAAATGAAATTTATGGCTCATGTCTGATAAGCCTGTCTGATAAGCCAAAGTAGCTATGGTCTGAGGCCCAACAAAGACAAAATAACCGAAAGACCCAAGAATTTCACCCGGTGTCTAATGACATAGAGCGCGCTGCTCACACTTATCTCAAAAATGACCTTAAAGCATAAAATACAGGCTCAAATGAGGATAAACTGGGGGGAAAGGTAAGGGGGTACCGTCGGTTCGCTTAGCTCCAGTACTCCCTTGGTTCATCTGCTTTAGGCTTTGTTCTTTCTGTTCTAGAAGCAGAATTTTACCTTTATTATTAGAAAAATATAGAATAGATATGGGAAAGAAAGAGCCGATAGAGCTTCTCTTTTTCATTATTCTTTTCCAGCGGACATGGTTGATTTAACAACTACATTGAAAAACTCTTTCTCTAAAACAAAACCTGAATCCGGTGCTTGACCTTTACTAGAAAGGTTTCCCTTTCTCACTCACTTGCAAGCAGCTTCTCAACTTCCTACGCCCTCCGCTCCGGCGTCTTCAAGCCGCTTCTTGCTACCGAGTCTGAGTGCGCTTTTGAGGTCTTCTTCCTTTCTTTACTTGGCTTTTGCTCCTCCCCTGTCAGCCAAGGTCTTTATTAGGTTAGGTAACAAGGTATGAAATCCTTCTTTCTTATTCTTGGGACGATAGAGCTCAAATCAATCGAATACCGTTCGTGACCTGACCCAGAGCCACTAGGAAAAGTTGGTAAGTTTCATCCCGTGCTTGGACTTTACTTTCTTTCCGATGGTCCTATCCCTATTAGAAAGAAGTAAAGAGTGGAGCAGTCGTGGAAATCTTAGTCGGTAATGGCTTTTTTGACCAGGCCAAAGGCGAAAAAGAGAGGACAAAAATCCTTCTCTTATGTTGTCACAAGAAGGGACTTGTTTCCTAGCGGAATCTACGATCTATTTTAAAAAAAGATCCCACTTATAGTATTAACTCTGTGGGCCCGGCTTTGACCTCTGTGACTACTTGCCTTATTCTCCTGTCATAAGCCCAAGACTGACTAAAAGAGTCTCTTGACGTGAGTCAAGCTACATGATGGTATTTTATTACCATTAGTGATAGTTAAAACCTTCAAAGTAATTCAATCAAGATCAATTCCTGGATTTATTGTCCGTTCAAGGTCCGTGTCACGGAGTAGTGAATCGGCATTGGCCTCTATTTTTCTTTTCAACTCGCTCGCTGTCTACTAAACGAGAGAGGGAGGAGTAGGACTTAGTTAGCTCTTTCCTTACCGTTCGGGAGCGTAGTTCCAAAGGTCTCTTTCTGACGTAGCGTAGGTAAGATAGATTTAGCACTGTGTAACATTGACTTATATAAGGTTTGAAGACGCCCCTGGCAAGAGTAGGCTACGGTAAAGGAAAAGCCGTTATAAAGAAGCATAGGTCTTCACTTTCTTCGTTTGCTCACCATGCTCAAGGCACATTATAAAAGGGTGTAAATGTGCTTTTAGAGCATCTTTTTGTCACAGGGGATGCTGAACAAAGATTGACTCAATCCACGGTTCTGAAAGATGGGATTCTTCTTTTTCTCTTTCTGAATTAACAAACAAAAAGTGAAAAGCAGCTAGCCTAGCTCTTGGCCTAAGTAGTAGCCCTTCCTCAGCTTGAAAAAAAGTCTTGCTTCTTTGCCTATCTCTTTCCCATGTTAAGCGTGAAAAGGCTTTCTATGGCGTCGAGTATTTGAGAGTTGTTGGAGAGCTTCCTTGCCTAGCCTATGCTTTCTAGTTTCAAGCTCATAACAAAGAAGAAAGGATTGATTCTTCTATTGGATTGAGCGAGAGGTGGGAGTTAATACGGAAAGCAGCCGTCGTACTTTTAAGGTTGCTGGAAGCGCTTGTCTAAGGCGGTGCTATTGTGTCCGAATCAGTAGTTGCCATTGATCGTCCTTCAACTGAGCTTTCTCGTTGGCACGGATGATTTCAGTTACAGTTGGTTCAACTATCGAAGAGAGGAGAGATTTTTATTCACATGCATCATATCTTTGTTTGATGTGCCTAAATTGTTGTTGATCTTGTTGGTTTCGAATTCTATTTTGCCTTTTTGAGAGGGGAATTTCTCCTTATGGGACACTAATAGCGCCCTAAATTACGGGCTATTTCTTAGAATAGAAAGTTCTATGGCCCAACCAGAACAAATCTCAAGTAGGGGATGCGAATGGAGGATTCCTATCTATCATTGAAGTCAAACTGGATCGTCGATCCATCCTCTCACAGGCAACTATTAGTAGGGCGAGCGTCTTCAAACCTCTCCTTTCTACTGGTCTAGCTCCACTTCTCCTTCCCGAGGATGATCTGCCCGAAGCTGGGTAAGCAATTGAAAGAAGTATTAGTCGAGTCCGAAGACAGGCAAGGCAATTGAGATAAAGCTCATCATTCTACGAAAGCAGTCTAACCCAGCAGCAGCAGTGTCTTCTCTTTTATCTGGCCTTTCCGAGGCGGTTGCACGAGCCAATGTTGTCAATAGGCTTCTTTATCGGCAATATATGTGGTCTCGGGTTCCCCCAGGGCGAGGATGGTGGTAATTAATTGCAAAGGGCAATGCACGGGAGCTACAGTGCCGTGTTCGGATAGACATAAGAGGGCGGGTTGAAGGAATAAACTCCTTTGGGATACGTCTTATCGATCAGCGAGTACTGCTGGCTGGGATGGATTAGATAGCCGTACAAGATCTCTTATTATAGATTCGCTCTCTTCCTCTTATCGGAGTGAAAACTACTTCTTGATCGGAAAAAAGAAGTAGTTGTTACCTAATTCCGATGAGGAACTCTCTTTCAACGAGACTAGTGCTATCAAGAATCGG
This sequence comes from Garcia nutans, assembly GCA_947685225.1. Classification (NCBI taxonomy): domain Eukaryota; kingdom Viridiplantae; phylum Streptophyta; class Magnoliopsida; order Malpighiales; family Euphorbiaceae; genus Garcia; species Garcia nutans. The sequence continues at coordinate 16,353 of CANTUV010000094.1, forward strand.
TCGTCCCTTTACTATACTTTCAGAAATGGCGGGACGGAAAGCTAGTCTTCTTACTACAGGAGTAGGGTAAGGGTAAGCGCAAGAATCTTTATTGAAAGCTGTATTAGGTTTAGGGCCCGTTAGTTTGAAAGTCTTTACAAATCCTTATCTTGCTCTATCGAATGCCCATTTTGAAACTAGAACTTTTAGGAAAGCAAGCCACTCTAAGGAGTAAAGCAAGTGGGCAAAAAGAATGATTATTTGCTCCCGAAGCAGTCTCTCATCGTTAGACCTAGCAGGGAATGAAATGAAAGTCTTCAAAAATACCATATGATGATAGGAGTCCGTCCTATCTTTTTTAGCAGATTCTAGGTCATAAGGATAGAGGCTAGCCAGTTCCCTTTTTGGAGGTTCAGTGCTAGGGGTTGAGCTTTACTTGATAGAGTTGCCTTCCATGCATAGGATGTTATAGGTTCGATATGGAGTAGTACATTCCGGTAGAGGATCTCCTGAAAGACAGTGCTTTTCTCGTATGAGGGATATAAAACTAGGTAGATTTTTGAGTTTGTCGGATGGAAATGAGAAGGCCAAGCCTTGGATGAATGAAATCGGCCCTTTCCTCTTTTTTTACACCCATTGCTTTTCATGGAGGGGACCTGAGATGTGGGGATGGGAAGCAAAGTCAAAGGAGCGAAGGAGCTCGCCCTATCTAATAGAAAGATGTGAGAGGAGCTGGAAAGCCTAGTACATCTGCTTCCGGCCTATTAGGTGAGACCTAAAGTTCTCCTTTCGGGTTAAGGCCTTATAGACAGGGGAATAAGGAGATTGAAAAGAAAAAGGGTTTGCTCGTACTTGACTTGCTTGAACCGAAGCTAGACTTGGGCTATAAGATATAGAGTATTGCTTTTGATCCTAGTCTTGACTTGGTTCACGGCCTATCTTTAGTAAAAGGAATGTGCAGCTCACGTACCTGTAGGCTTAAAGAATATAGCAGTTGTAGCAGTTCTGTGTGGAGCACGATCGGCATAAGGACTTCGGTTTACGGAACGTAGCTAAAGGTGCTGTCTTAAATAGAATTTCTTCTTTTCTGATAGCAGCTACTCTAAGTAATTAAGCTATTTCCTGAGTTGATTGAGTACTGGTAGCCACTGAGCCAAGCCAATGATCCAAGGGTGGTGAAAGCGTAAGCGAAAAGGGATAGAGGCTGGCATGATATAAAAGAATGGCTGTGAGGAAGGTTCGATGGTTTTGAAGCTCAGGCAACATGGAGAAGTGGGAATGAGTAACCCGGGGTGGGTATGGGTGTTATGCCTGGAAGGCTGTCTTTCATAGGGCTTTCGAACGAAGTAGATAAGACTGTGTTTGCTTCTTATTATATAAGAAGTAGTTGCAATCAGTTCTTTCCTCTATTGCCAATCCCCAGTCATTCATGAAGCTACTCGACAAAGTAGCTAGGCTTTCCTGGTGGGTATTTAAATGCCCTACCTTAAGAAGGCATAAGTTCAGAGTCTATAATATGCAAGAAGCCCTTGGCTTTAGCGCTGAGGTAAGTCTTTCGTGAGGTAGGTCAGCTACTTCGGTTCCTCTTACTAGCTGGTACTCTTTCTTTTCTTTCTTAGGTGTTGTCTGAGTGTAGTGAGGAATGTGATGCGAGGGACTTTGCGAACGGGGCTAGGCAATGTCTGTTTAAAGAGAATGTCCCCCGCCGCTCTCTGTTCTTCTTACTAGCATCTCTAGCTGTTCTGCTTTCCTTTGCTGAAGCATTGAGGAGTGATCGATCCGAGGGAAGGTGAAGACTATCGCGTATAAAACAATACGAAATAAGAATCCCTGTAAGTTGTAGAATAAAAGTGACTCGCTTCTCCTTCTTTCCTTATCCTGAACCCCGTCAGTTCCTTCATTTCCCACCTTTGTTTGGGCGGCCATTCTCGTTTGAACAAGAGTGGATATCCCCTGGTATTCTCCGAGAGCTTAGACACCACCGGGCTTCTTCATGTTAGAAGATGAAGGCAACCGCTACCACCACTCCGAAAGGGCAACCTCCTCTATAAGATAGAAGAATTTGCTCGAATCCGAGAACGGCTAGGTAAGTCTAGTCATCAACAAAAGTTTTGGTATAGTCGCGCTTTTCTGATCGCTTTGATTGAAGCTTTAGCTCTCGATTCGCTCGCCATAACAAGCTGAACGTCATGGTCGAACACACACCCTTAAGGCACGGTTAGCCAAATTTGGTCAAGAGACAAGACTTGATTAGAAAGATGACTGTCACAGACTCGCGTTTAAGTCAGAGTCTCAGCGAACAAAGACTCACTTAATCGAAAGCAAGAAGTAACGAAGATCGAAATCCTTCCTTAGAGGTCAGACAAAACAGTTTGTCAACTCAGTTCGAGATTCCTTACGAATAAGGGTAAATCAAGGACCCTTTCTTTCATTTAGCTCTCTTCCCTGGTGGAAATTAGACTACTACAAACTCTGTCTTAGCAGAGGATTCTTTATTTTATCTTCGGAGGGAGAAGCGGTAACGCTAATGTGCTAAAGTCAACAAGGAGAGACTAACTTTATTTTTCCCTGGTCCTTTCCTCATAGGCATTTAACCTTTCGGAATAGGGCTCCTCACCTGCTGTTTAAAAACATGTTTAGAAGCATCGGTGGTATGGATTCCAATACAAATAGAACAACCCTTCTTTCATAATTTGCAATTAGAATCACTAGACATGTGAAGGAAAAAACCTCACTATATCGTCATTAGTGAAATCATGCTCTTGCTCCGATCTGACAATAGAATAGATTTTCTGACGGTCGTGGGGCTGACTCCTCGGAATCAGTTTACTGACTTCTTTCTCAAACAAAACTGGAACAAGACATCTTCTATTTCTATAAAATAATAATAATAAATGGGCTACTATATGGAATCTACCCCAATCCCAAAGAAGTCAGAAATAAGGATTTATTTGTTTGAAGCATATAGCTAGCTTTCTCAAATCGTTTAGAAAGTACCTTTTCTTTGCTTCTTCGATGGATTCTTTCTTAACTCGCTTCCCCGATTCGATTACTTTCTGCGGCTGATGCCTCTTCCCCTGCTTTAAGTTCAGTTCCGGTTAGCCCTACTTATGGATTGGATTAGTTGCCAATAAAAGGAATGACCACTGACATCTCAATGGTATGGTATGGATTCTCGCGCACATATCAATGAATGGAACTGAAAGACGAGAGTGAAAGAGATAGGGAGTAGGGAAATTCCTTAGAAGAGTCCAAGTGTAATAAAGAATCCTACCTACCTGCGAGTAAGAGAAGACCCAACTCACTCACTTAAAAGCGGATAGGGCACTTAGCCAACCTTTAGGAAGAAAAAATCACATGCTTTATCCACATGCTTTCCTCTCTTGCTTTCCTAAGTCCCTTTCTCCATATGGATTGAAAAAGAGTTCTTCGGCCCGTCATGGAAGGAAACTACACCAGGCTCGCTAGATCAAGGGAAGGGCTCGCGTAGATAAATTAACTGAACCCTGTTTTTCCGGTCCCCGAAGCAAAACACCGAGCAGGGAGGTGCCACGGACAGCAGTTAGAACAGACAGATAAGAGCACATAGCATCACTTACATCAGAAGTGACACTTCAAACCTTACTACGCCAGCAGGAAATTAGCAACTAGTACACTTACCCTACAGGAGACCTCCCCCGGGAATCCTCAGCCAGCCCTCTATATAGTTAGATCCTTTCTATAGCTTCTTAGGAGTGTTATAGGGTAAGAATTCATCACTAGACTATAAGAAGCACAAACGTTTATCTGATATCTTAGATGTCGCAATATTGGTTGTTTAGATTCTCTATGCTGTTCTTATACCAGGCAGGAAAGAGTGCCAAGTAATAGAACAATAAAGAGACCGAGGGACAACTTGATGTCGCAAAATACGCTGCGAGTTCCTCTATCGACTTCTGCTCACGATGCCAGATCACCAGTAGTTCGAGAACGTCAATAGTAGGCACGCACTCCCGTAAATCATCAGGTAAGAGGAAAGCGTGTCCTCTAGCCCCTCGGCAGTTCCTCTTCTCACTGGATTCCCCAATTCACTGATGGCAGCGGGCGTAATAAAGAGTACACTAGAGTAGCCTTTCCTATAGTGCAAGTTCAGTTAGCGATCCAAAAGGGTCAGTCAGGCAATCATCTGCCTTGGAATCCTCGGCTGTAAGTTCATTCAAAGAGGCAGAAAGCGAGGAAGTAGAAAGAGAGAAAGTCAACTTTAATGTTTTTCAACTATCGGATTGATCTTCTTATATATGCTATTTCGCTCTTACCTCAAACATTCTCTATTTTGTGAACTAGGCTATACGCACTAACCATCCCTGCAACCTCTGTCCGAGAGAAGACTGCTGTGCCAAATTGCTTTGATTTCGAACTTTTTTCCAACTGACGTGCTATCTCATATCTCACCGGACAAGATCAGAGAAGATAAGCCTATAGAATTGGCTGGAATTGCCTAAATATCTCTTAGCTACTTCCTCATATACACAATATACTCTAGTAGCGGATAAAGGAATTGGCATCCCCAGGTGTAGTGTAATTTAATCCCTGGAGGAGAAGATAAGGGATTAGTAGATCTCCGGTGGGGCTTTCTTACTTGTTGCCTTTCTTTCTGGAATTCTCTAACAGACTACCTATGATAATGAAATTGCTAAAGAAAATGACTTCAGTCAGGCTTCCGACTTAGACTGAGTTCCGGCAGCTCTTTCTGCTTAAGGGCAGTGTCAGCCTTTAGAGATTCTTTCCTTAGATCTCCCGTTCTCTCGTATTCTAAGGCTTAGGGCTAGACTGAAGCAGTAAGGACTAAAACCTTTTCCTCAGTCAAACTGACGGGGTTTAGGCTAAGACCTAACCCTGGACTGGTAATTGATTAAAGAGGGGCAAGAGCTCAAATGCTCTTGGATTATGAGGACGGGCTATTGTTAAATGAGGGATGGGATATCTTAGTTCCAGTAGCACCGTTAGAAACATCGGCTACTAAAGCATCCTTAGCTAAAGGAACGATTACCGGAAAGTAGCACGAACCCTCGGTATTCTCTGTGTAAGCCGATTCGTGAACAGACGTTGCTTTTTCTTTCTTTTCCTGGTAAGGGATTGTTTGGCGATATTCTGCCTCTTCCATCCGTATTTCCAGTTCCTTAATCAACTCTGAGCGTACTTTTCTCTTAGCATCCTCTTTCTGTTTTTACTGATGCAAGCAAGGGTAGAAAAAAAGTACCAAGGAAAGAATGTTAACAACAACCGATTTCCTAAGACTTCTGACTTCTTAGAAAGAGAAAATGTGCCAAAGGGTAAAGATAGGCATTTTCCTGGGTATATCTTCTAAAACACTAGCAAGGGCGAGTTTGATACCAAATGGCATAAGCCTTGTTGATGGCAGGATTGGGAATAAAAATGGTGGATATCGGTACCGGTTACGTGCAGCTAGACCTGTGATCCTTCCCTCATTCGAATTCTCTTTCATAAAGATGAACCGTCCTTTCAAGCTATTCTTTACCATTGGCAGGTCTTTGCTAAGGACGTTTAGAGCCCCTCGTGGTTAAGATCTTCATACAAAGACTAACTTAATCCTAAATCTTCTGCCAAGACAGGCTACTACCATCAATCGATGGATGAATAAGAATGCTACCCAACTGCACGCACCAACAAGAGAATCTCTCTTTAACGCTTTACTGATTCTCCTCAAATGGAGGCTAACATCTACTTGGAACTTCTTTTAATAAGGTCCTCTAAGGTCTTCCCTTAACTCAATTCCTTGTGACATTGAGGTTGAGCGGGATAGGCTTTGGGCTAACAGAGCATACTCTGACTTTGAAGGCTGGTTTGAAGTTGAAGCCAACCCAAGTCAAAGATAAAGGGTCCTCTTTGGTAGTTTCACCAGTTGTCTCCTCGACACAGTGAAAGAGGTGGGAAGGAAGAATAGGATCGACAGCCACTCAACTCTATGAAGCCTACTCTACTAGCTTTTTTGCTTTGGCCAATAGAAGCGATATCGATCGAAAAGAAAGCACAACCATCACTGAAGCTATTTCTTTAGTAGCGAGCAGAGTGATAATAGGCCGGGAGCTCCCCCTCTTAGGCGAAAGGAATGAACTTCTAGCCTTTTTGATTAGATGCTTCTCCAGGATATTGCATTGATTAACCTGAAATTCTCTATTCTATTAGAGTAGTAGGGGGGAATGCATAGCTTGATGAAAAGAGTTTTCCCCTTATCTCCTAAGATAGAAATTCCTCAGAGGCAAGGTTCGGAGCAGCGCAATCGACGAAGGAATAGGAGCGGATTTCTGAGGTCTTTGACTTTTCCTTCCCTCGGTCTCCCTTCTTTAGCCTTTCTTTAATTCACTGAAAGTCTTAAGAAAGGAAGAAATGAAGGAATTACTATGAGTTCTAAGTATCCTAGAGATATTAGTGATTCTCCGCTATAGTCTTTAGTTCCTGCATTGGATGCAGTATGGTATCTAAAATAGAGATAGACTTCCTCTAGACCAGATCGACTTCAAAAGGAGGCAGCTCCTGATTCTTTTGCAGCTGCAGGAATGTAGGTTACTATAGAAAAGCAATCAATCCGGTAATGCAGGAAAGGCAAGGAAAGCAGTCCCGGAGTGAAAGAAAATATCTATCATCAACATCATCACCGGTAGGGAAAGGAGTCATTCAAATAAAGAAGTCACAAAAAGAAAGAATAAGGATCCGGAAAAAGAGAAGAATCGGGTTTAGCGGTAATGGCATAAGCCAAAGCTAGATCACCGGAGTTTGGGCAAATGGGTACGAGAGAAAAAGGTTTTGAAATGCATATTTAGAAACAAGATAATCAACCGAAGGAGATTCCCCTGCAAAAGGGGATGGCCCGAGTTTCATACTAATCTTCGATCTTCAAAATTACCTAAGGTAAGGCATCCCAAGGATTTTTCAAAGGATTGGCAATTCAGCTCAGTCTGGTCTGAGGAGATGGGCTAGGCTACTCGCCCCATACGTAGGAAGAGGAGGAAGTCAAGTACCTATATCCAAGATCACGATATCCGGTTTGGTGGTAATATCAAGAGTAAGGGCATAAAAGAAAGCACAAAAGCAAACAAAGTTGATTATTCTAAGATACGAACTTGCGGAAGGAATGAAAAGGTATTCGACTAAGAAGGGGGCGGGTATTCCCGAAGATGCTTGACCTAAGAGATTGAGACGAGAACGAGACTAAGAAAATAAGATATTGGAGAATCTTAGTCCTAAAGGAAGATGCAAGCGCAAGGTTCCCGGCGAATGACCCTTTGATTTGTAATGTAGTAAGACGTTACCCTCTCCATTCAGTCGAGCAACTTCGTCCCTCGAAATGAAGTAGATTGATATCTAGGTATTTCCTTATTTTATTTAAGGCTGTTCTAGTCTTGTCTTCTGAGGAGCTTTAGAGCAATCTATCCTAAAAAGAAGCTTTTATAGAATATACTCCGCTGCTTTCCTCGCCCCCGGGACTGGTTCAAGGTAAGCTACTGCCTCTACCGGTGCTCCTGTCTCCCGCCTCCACGTGGCACGCACGTGATGACACACAGTTGGTTGTTCCCATCCCCGCTCGAGGGATATAGAACTGTATCGATCCGGCATTTTCCCTCTCCTCCTTCTATCTAGTTGTTCCCGGGCGGGATCACCAAGAACGCCTTAGCAGATACATTTCAATCTGGAGTTCGCCAGTCCGTCCTGATAGTTCGAGGGCCGTGAGAAGCATAGCTAGCATCCCAAAGGCAAAGGTAGGAGAAGGATCGCGTTACTTTGAGTCCAAAAAGGACATCTGTATCCCACGGCAATCCTAATGTAATGTGACTTTCCGATTAAGTTGATCGGTCTTCTTCTCTTGTCTATGTCAATCTACAACCAAGTCAAGAGGTAGAACAAAGGCATCCTCAAATGAGACAGATGAAAGCATAACCACTCACTCGGGCGTGGTAAATAAGAAAGGTGGATTCGATCACACTCCTTTCTTTGCCCGCTACAGATTCATCAGTTAACGAGTTTAGAGCTTCCCAGTCTTGGGCTTATTCCTGGCTCAGAAGAAAGGCTTTAGATAGAATGTTAGAGAGTGGCTGGCTCGCTTCTTTTTTCTTGAATTGAAAGCGATTAGAGTTTAGTAAGGGAATGGCCGTTGGATGCCTTGGCTTCACCATCTGGTTAGGCTACTTAGTAAACTCTCTTCAACAAGCCCGAGATTACCTATCCTTGTCCAACTTCTCCTCAATCAATTCGAGTCTTCTAGCTAAGGCACGAGGGGAGACCCTGTGGTCGGAAAAGACATGTGCTTACTAAGCTAAAGTGTAGAGCTATGGTAATAAGCTGTGCATGACCTTCAGATCATGGCTGGAGGAAAAACCGGTCGAAAGGTGTGGTCGAGTAGGAACGCTATTTACCAATAAGAATAGGAAAAAGACAAATCTATTTGGACTTCAGCCCTTCCTCCTTTTTCTAGTCGAGTTAGAACTAGCTCAACCCCAAACAAACCGTACTAGGCGTGGTAGCATGGTTAATGGTTTCATGGTACCAACGAAGAATTGCTTTTGTTGAGTCGACTGGGAACGAATGCTTAGCTCTGAGGCTGAGGAAAACCCTTCCATTTATGTTACAGAACAGCGCTTGCTATAGAATACCTTCTTTGAGGAAGAAGCCCGGTGGCGTCTAAGCTCTCGGAGAAGACCAGGGGGATCACACTCTTTTTCAAAACGAGAATGGCCGTAACTAAGCCAAAAAAAAGGTAGGAAAGGAACTGACGGAGTTCAGGATAAGGAAAGAAGAATAAGGCGAGTCTCCTCCCATGGGAACATCTTGATCTTTACTATGAAAAAGATAGAGCGGTACGCTAGGTACCGAGCATTCCATTCTTCTCTTCTCACCCTCAGGGCACGACTTGAGTGATGGGGGAAGACTAACTTAACTAAGGAATTTACCTCTGCTTTCTTTCAATGCAATGGAAGCGAGTTTACTAGTTCAATGTTAGCTTTCCAGTTCAATGGCATTTTTGAGAAAAGCCTTTCTACCTCTTAGCAAGGAGATGTGTGATTGGCTATGGTTCTTTCCTTTTTTAGATTGGGATACCCTCTGGTTCCTTCCCGCAGGAAAGAAATTTATACATCTTTTCTAAATCAGTATAAGTTCTTACTCTTTCTATATGGTAAGGATGGGATAAGATGCATTTTCTTCTTCAATAAAAAGCCAGTTCCGTGCCTATAGTCATTCCTCTCTATGGAAATGGAGCTTTCTTATCTTAGATCTACGTTACGTCATGGTGTGATGACGATGACTCTACCGTACGGCGTTTTCGTTTAGGAAGAAGAGGTTAATAAGACTTCTTCCTAAAGAACTAGAATAAGACTATGGAAAGGAGAAGCATTCCTGCCGAACAAAGCAAAGAGAGTCATTTTAGTGAAAATATCACCGAGTGAAAGTAGTCTTTTAAAGCTTTCTTTGTAAGCCTCTGCATACATAAAATGCCTCTCTCAATGTATTCCAAGACATCTGGAATTCTCCGGGGAAGTCTTAATTCAAGAGCTATGATGCTGGTGCCAGCGGCTAATGTTGTAAGATCCTTGCAAAAGCAGGAACCGAAACTGCAGGAGACCACGCATAGGCGAACTTTTTTCGTTGTCAATGCTGGGCTGGACCCTTTAAAGCACAGGCGCTGCAATGGGCCTACTCCTTGACCAACGATCAGATCTACGATGACACGAGATCGAAAGTCAACCTGACCGCTTTCTGAACCTGCCCCCACCTAAGGAAGATTCGTAGCGATTTGGGCTAGCTATAAAGCTTCAAACACAGAATGAATTGTAAGTGGGATGATGGAGAGATCAGATCCGGGGCATCAATAACACCCACCAGAAGCTTTGTTCGTAGCAGGGGCGTAAGGCGTAAGCAAGAAGAATAAATCGACAAGGGGAAGGAACTTGAACTTCATTTGAAACTGAAGATTCTCTTTAATAAAGAACGAAAGGAACCCTATTTTAGGATAAAGTTTCCAGCTGTTAGCTTTTTTCACGACTCCGCTGCTATTTCAAAAGATCTTATCCTAGCTGGTCTGGTGGGAATCCCCTTTTCTTCTTATTAAAGAATACGGAAATGAATCATTGCCGAGGATCACTTCACTGGCTTTACACAGCCAAACCAAAGCTTCATGCCATTCTTGAAAGGACAGTGGAATTCCGGATTCATTTCTTTTCTTTTTTTTATCGACTACCCGGTAGTAAAGCAAGGTGTTCGGAGCCAAGCCCAAGTAAGGAAATCCATATATCATTAAAAAGAATATATGATTTGGGCCTTTCTCCGGATATTTAGTGAACCAATCCAGTCCAATCCCAACCGGTTCTAGATATTCTGGGGGTGGAGCTTGTTGAGGAGGGAGGAGCTTCCCAAGATGCTGTGATGGTGAGGCCAATTCACGTGTCCTAGCCTAAGCCTAGTCTCTGCAAAGCAGCAAACAAAGCCCACTCCGCCCAATATCAAGCAAACGTCATGTCCAAGCCGAAAGACCTCTCTAAAGTAGGTCCAGGCCCAGAAAAGCAGTCCAATCATTTTGTTTTGGCCTTGGTATCCAAGGAACATCACGTGGATGCGAGGGTGGGTTCCTCAGGAAGCCTGGTCAAGTCCAGCTCATCAACAACATCTTCTTCCTCCCTCTCTGTCGTTCCCACAGGTAACCCTAACACAGCGCCGTCTCATGGAAAACAACCAGCTCCATTTTCAGAATCCAAGCTCCCCCTTCCTTCGCCCCCCATTTCTTTTACTGGTTTATGGAAAAAGGAAACCATAAATGCAGGTTAGATATAAGAATCGTTAACAATAATGTTCTTGATTGATATTTGTGGTACTTGTTGGCAATTCAATGATGTGTCTTACATCTGAGGTATCCTAAATGCTAGCTAAATATGCTGACTGATTTCTGGTCTGTCTCATGATCACTATTCAGAGGAAGGAGAGAGAAATTGGAATTTCTCCCATAATGTCACGAACAAGGAAAAGGTTATTGCAAAATGATAGCCCAGGAAAGAGCACGTAACTAAACAACTATCCTTATCCATAAAGCGTCAGGGCTTTCACTTAATACTTAATTAAGTGCATACTAAGTGTGGAAGGTTGAAAGTATCCGACCCGGAACCCGAATAGGTCATGGAGTTCATGCCCGCTCCTTGGGTGATGAACGACATGCTGCTGTTACCCACTGGCGACGTCATTCTAATCAACGGCGCCACCCATGGAAATGGAAGCGCGGGTTGGGACGACGCAAGAAACCCGGCTTACAACCTGGTTCTTTACCTACCCGACGAAGATCCGCCCCGGGGATTCGTGGTGCTCAACCCGAGAAAAAATCTCAGAATATACCACTCCACAGCAGCACTCTTGCCAGATGGCAAAGTGTTAGTGGGCGGGAGCAACCCGTACAAACGTAAAATTTCACAGCGAATCTCTACCCAACGGAACTCCGCTTAGAAGTTTTCTACCCACACTACCTAGACCTACAGTTCACTCACTTGAAGCCGTCGATTTTGACCGCAGAGCCAACGGAGAAAACGGTGTCGTATAATGAGACTGTTCGTCTATATGAAAACATTCCAATTCTTTTTGTTGTTATCCCTTATCGCAAGGGCCATTGACTTCTACTTCTTTTTTGAGTCTAAGTTATAACTCCTCTCACGAAGCAAGAAAGACGCTTTTTGTTGGTTGTGCAATTGCAGTTTCTCCGGTCGTTGATGTGTGAGGAGCGATGGTTGCCCTTTTTCTTATTGTAAGCGGCTTGGGCTTGGCAGCAGTAAAATAGGATACCCTCTATTATAAGGTCCACTACTAAGAGCATAAAATTCTTTACCCTTTCCTTGTCCAAAGCATTCTTCCTTGCAGCTACAGCCCTATTCGAACACTGTAGCTCCTATTAAATTTGGATTCGATGTAGCACAGGGGGAATTCAGTTGACAAGGCCGCCGACCGGAAACTACCTGGGAAAGAAGCTTAGCATTTCGGATCGGACCATCCGCTTAGTAGCCTTGAACCCCTTTCTATGAAAGAAGGGGCGACGGGGTAGAAGGTAGTGGGCATGTTCACTCGGACTCTCTAGAGTCAATTTCCTACTTTTTTACCAGTAGAACACGAGCAAGAATTGAGCCGGGCGAGGAGTTTTTCCTTAGACGACTGGTAGGACTGCCTCGAAGGCAGCTTTGAATGATAGCAAAAGAAGCCAATGCGCATCCAACCCCTTACCCTCGCTACAAGACTTGGCTATAAAGATAAGAAAGCTTCCAAGGTGAATCGAAAGCACACACAGCCTTTTCACTCGATACAATAGACAGACGTAATGGAAGACTTGGAATGAAGTCTCCCGGGGGGCTGCGAGTACTATTACACCAACTTCAAATGAGACAGGCATCGAAGGCTTATAACGAATAGAAAGCATTCTCCTTACTTACACGATAACATAACGGGGACGTTCCCACATCTGGATTACGGGACAGACAACTTTATTTACGCAATTTTCCACTGGACAGACAGCTAATGGACTGCTTATGGACCTTCCACGATTCAAGTTACGGGGGATGGTTCTCTACCTGCAAGCACCTACTCCTATCAAAATGAAAAGCAGTGAGCTCCGCAACAAAAGCGAAGCGGGCCGCGCTAGCGCCCAACCTATACAAGGGCTTACCTTTTTCAGCTGCATCGTACTATGGGAGGGGTTCGTACCTCCTTTAGATAGATAGAGCCCCGTGCTCCTAATGTAGAGCTATAACTACTGCTACCGTGGAATCCGTGATCACACATGAGTACCTCGCCTTCAGTAAGAAGTAAGCCAAGTTCAGTGATCCTCGAGAATGAACTATCAGGCCTAAAGCCTAGACGACTAGAAGGAAAGAACTGATGACTCGCATCCCCCCGCTTTCCTTAATCTGAAACTCTCACAAGAAGGATGGAAAGTCGTGGAATTGATCGAAGTTAGCCAAGTTCTCTTAGCCGTTAGGGTGACTCGAGAAAGTTTGAAAGGCTCGGAGGTATCAACCCTATGATATTCGCATGGGGCTCCTCGTTGAATCTTTTCTTCAAAGTTTGGCGACCAAGCACTGCTTATCATGTTCGCCACCGGCTTTCCCTTGTGCCCTGGAAATGGATTAGCATCAAAATTGCCTTGAAGCCTAAGCTCTCCTGACCTTATCTTCTTGTCAAAAATATCCCTAAGCACATAACAGTCCATCGCGCTATGGGATATCTTCCTGTGATAGATACAGAATCGCGAATGCTTCTCGTCTTCAGCAGTCGGGACAGTTGTCACAGAAGGTAGCTCGATAACCCTATCTTCCAGCCATTTCTTCAAACTACCACCTTTTCACACTAAGGGGCAGCATCTATTGAGAGTGGATTGATGGTGTTGAGAGATTTCCAGCATAATGAAAAAGCTAGCAAAAGGGCAGGCCCAGAGTTGGATTCAGCCAGAAGAGCTTAACCTAATTTTTCCAATACAACTTAAGGGAAGGAAGAAAGCAAAGCTTGAGGGAATGAGCTTAGTGACTTATTTTCGGTCGGTTTGGCCCCTGCCCGGGCACTGAACAAAAGGTAATACTAATAGGTCCCTATCCACCTTTCTAAGACAACAGATCGAATTCCTCTACTCCCTTCGTTCGGAAACTACTATTGAAGAGCCTTCCGCTTCGGCAACTAATAACTATAGTTATTGGCTTCTGGTCTATAGTCACTGATCTCGAGTATGCCCTCCGCCTCTCCTCTTTTTTTGGGGATTTACAGAAAAATTTCCATTCTTATTTGAGAGGGAAGGGGAAAAGCTTCGCTCTTTTTCAAATCATTCTTTTGCCAGTTCTAGGGCCAGGCTAGAGTTTAAGAATATTGCATTTAGAAAGACTAGCAGCATGAAATTCCAAATCGGCTAATAGTGCTTTAGAAGCTGAAAGAAAGACAAAAGAAAGAAGATATAGCGAAAAACACAGTTTTGAATTGACCGGAGCAAGGCCCTCTACTCTAGCTATGCCAGGCTGGCTTCTTTTCTTCGAATACTTGGGGATATTAAGTACAAGAATCTGTTGGCAAACACCTATATTATATCCAACCCACCCGTAGTACCCTAGACCAGAGGGGGAAAGGGATTCTTTTTTAAACTTTCACGGATGAGGGCAGTCACTGGGCCTTCTTTCTTTGAGGCAATCGCTAGATGCAATGCTACTCTTTCACCTCATCCGCTACCTTACATTAAGTGATTTCACTGTCGATGTTCATGCAGCAGATGAATGGAGAGATCAAACTGTCAGCTGTGCCATTAGGAGCCCTTTCCCACTGGGAGAACAGCCAGTCAGAAGGTAGAGCTTTTAGGGTATATCTTTTGATTGAATCCGTGTGAGTATGAGTGCCAGCCAAGCCGCTTTCAAGCTCAAGGGAAAGAGCGGATGGTACTGACTTTCAATCCCCTCGGTTCTGCTCTATTATTCTATCTGAGGTACTGGATAACCGGTTAGTTGGGATTAGTCGTCGTTCTCATCAGGAGAATAAAAAAAAGTAAGAAGTATAAGGACCCAGGTAAAAGTGCTAGGAAAGGCTCGGTGTTGAAAACCTCGAAGGCCCTAGTACTACTGACTTTGCACCAGATTCAATAGAATAACCCATGGTAGCTTCGTTCGCTTAACGGGTGTTCAGTTCTTTCATTGCGCCTTTCGTCTACTCTCTATGAAAGAAAGATTCATGAGATATAAAGTAAGCGATGACAAGTAGGTTTGCTTCCCTAGGAGCTTCATCATGAAGAGTCGTATTGCGCTTCCCTGGCCTTTGGACTCATCTTTCTGACTCAGGAATAGCGGGACGGGAAAGTCAGACCTGCGCTCGTGCCCCATACCTGTTAAGGTAGGCTAACTGAACCCTTCCCTTCGGTGATTTTCTTTCCCTTCGCTATGCCTACTGGGACTAGCCCTAGCCTTTTGCTTTTTCAGACTTCATTGTCATCTTTCCTGCTACGACCATGAGCGCTTCATCAGACTCACCCGTAATCCTTGCTTTCGTTCGGTTCCGCTCTTTCGGGGTCTTAATTTCAATTCGAATTTCTTTCCTTAGGTTCCTAGCTCTCTCGGGTGGGTTGGAAAACTTTCGGAAGGTTGGTTAGCTCTATCGAACGAAGGTTAGGTTTTCAAAGTTATTCTCAAAGGGAATTCTCAAATCCTATCCAATTCGTAGCGTCGATACTGACTTCAATGAGAAAGAATAGATGGAACCACAGAAGCGAGGTTTCTATTTAATAAAATTAATAAAACGTAGCGGTTCAAAATGTTGATTGGGTGAGATATCTTCATATGTGTAAGAGGATCTATCGTCAGGGTACCTTTCATCAGTTGACGTCTCTTGAGCCTTTCTCTATCGTCAATCGACCGCTCTGCGGAATCTGTTCAATCGCTTCAATCGAGTGCGTGCTGGTCTACTTACTCTTCCCTCGCTAAACCCGGCCTTCTTGCTTTCCTTCCTGGCTAGCTTTCCAATCGCAGGCTTACTTGCTTTCCTTGACTTAACTTTCCAATTGACAAGAAGCAACGCTCTCCAACAAGCTCGAAGAGATAAGCAACTGGAAATGCTTCGAAGGAAGCTCTCCTAGCCTGCAATCGAAGATAAATGGGATAGCCCGATAGAAAAGAGAACTCCAACCCGATATTGAATAGTCAAAGTCTATAATTATAGACTAGTAAGAGTACAGGATCAAAAGATGAACTAGAAATGGCTAAAAGGAGTTATCCTAGGACTCTCCCTCCAAAAGCTACTCCAGCAAGCTACTAGCTATGTAAGCAAAAGGGCATAGCAGTAAAGAAAAGACAAAAGACCCACAAAGGTCATAATGATTAGGAACGAGTAGAGAAATTGAGGCAACCTAGGAAGATGAGGGGATAAGGGGCGAAGGATATTCATGAGATTAGGTTGGATTTATGCTCTGCCCACTTTTTATGGTGAGTGGGACTTCAGTCTTGTTTTACGCCATAGACTGATTTGGCGTTTGAAATTTAGTGGCGTCTTTCGCCACAATTGTTTGGGATGAGATTCAGTTGAAAAACGAAAAAATATGTCACCGCTAAGCATAGCTACCAATGCAACCCAGTTTGTCTTATAATACGATGATAGTAGCAAGCAAGTCCTTCTTTCTTTATATACACAATTCTCAGTCCAGGAGACTTTGCGAACAGATCTGAATTCCGGGATAATCACTACTCGACGAGTTAAGCGAGACAAGGCCAATTGAAAGAGCCCTGGGTTTGAAGATGCTCGACTGAAAGGAGAGGAGTGTGGAAGGGAAGATAGAGGCAATCCGCTATTCTGCCTTTGCGCAGACTGATCAGTCGCGACACACATTCTATATTCCAATGCGCTTCGATTTCATATACTTCTTCGCTTTCTCTTAACTAAACAATGTGTTGTACAGCTGGAAAGGATGACCTGAAAAACTCGATAGCGAAGACATCGAAAGAGGCAGACGGAAGGGCGCTTCTAACAATAAGGGCTAGAGCAAAGGTTGTAGTATAGTAGTTCCAAATCCAACTTCTGAAGCAGGGGATATCCGGTTCACTTTTCATAGGTTTTCCTAATCAAAAAAGCCCTGTTCTAGCAAACTAACAACTCTAGTTTCTAATGAAAGGAAATGGGCTAGCCAAACCCGACAATAACAGGCGAGAATGATTACGCGATTGCTGTTCAAAGACGACAGGATTCAAACCTTCCCTCAAGTAGACAGGCAAGTCTGACGTGCTAGCTCAATGTTGTTCATTCTTTGCTAAAGAAATGGGGGTTTTATCACGACTTTTGCCAGTCAATGGGTGGAACATTAGGTTCCCTTTCTCGTTTTCTGGTTAGGCTATATATACCTCAGCGATCTGCGACATCAAACCATATATTAAATATTAAGATTTATGCTGTTAACCTGTATCAGCCAGTGTAATAAAAATGCTTTGTCTTGTTGCCAGGTAAGGAACGCTTTCTTTAAGAATATCCTTTGATTTGAGTCAAAGCGAGTGAAATAAAGTGCTTTTTAAGATGTATTGGTAGGCCATCTAGTTGCCTTCCGTAGGCCAGCAAGGGGAATGGTTTACCGCATATATACAATAAGTTGGGGTTGAATCCCCTAGTGTAAATAAGGTTATCTGACTTAATCCATCTGGCAAGAAAGAAGGGCACTTTGTTCTCCTATACCTCTTTCTGGACCATTAGTAAGCCCTTTAGGGCTATAGAGATTTCTTCCTCTTACTCTTATTCTCTCCCTGGGAGGGTTCTAGATACGAGATAGCCTGAGGGTAAGATTGTATATGGCAGATGCTTTTGAATATTACTATAAGATGCTTTATTATATGCTTTCCCTGTATTGGAGGACTACTAGAATAGATTCCTCTTAATATTTTTGATATGGAGGAGTGGAGCACTATCATAAGTAATAGGCTATGGCATACTCCTTGAATAGGCTTTCCTTTGTAGAGGACCACTATCCTCTTATTTCTTTCCTTCACTAAAGGATGTTCATCTTACCCGACCGCTATTATATTAGAAAGCAGCACCTTGGATAGGTGTTGGGGAAAAAGCCCTTGTATAGGGTTCCGTTCCAAACATCGCTCGCCGCCCTCTGTAAACATATTCAATTTAAATGCTCACAGCCTTTTTTCTTGAGGGGAAGGGTTTTGGTGACAGCACTACTGAGTGACTAGTGGACCGCTATCGGTGAAACTTAGCTGGTCTTTTCGGATGATCAGCCACACTGATACTGAGACTGCTCTCGCATATCAGCTTTCGCACATTTTTTAAGCTGTTGATGTCGCTGTATAACCTAACTGTCGCACATCAGCTGTATAAGTCTATTTCTTTACTGCTGTCGCACATCAGTTGTATTCCTTTGCCCTATTGAGTTAATAAGGCTAAGACTAGAGAAGAGGAGTCAGAGCTATTAGAGTGAAGGGATTGACGTGAACCTGTTGCAGTCCTAAGGGGCTGAGTATTTACATATAACAATCTATCCAGATTGTAAGTAAGCAAATTCGTTTGATAGCCTTTACCTTTAAGTCCCCTTTCATTTCCGTTTCTTCCCATATATAGAGAGATAGAGGGGCGATCCCTCCGATTCCCCTGAGGATAGTATGTTTATTGGTATAACTTCTGACCGGATTTTCTATACATCTCTTGTATGGGCTATTTCACCCTCACGATAAGTAAGGGTTAGGGCAAAGTCAAACCAAGCTAGGGTTTACAGACAATGCAATGCAGTAACTAAGCTCTCCTCTATCTTTCTCTCTTCATTCGAGCTTTAGCTATTTAAAGTTCCCCGCCAGGTGATTTGAGTTCTCTTGCGGGCAGTTTCCTTCCATCCTTTTTTATAGATGCAATTCCAGTTAGAGTTCTGTTTGCTTTGGGTCCTTGCGAGCCGTTGCAAGCTTCTTTTAATTTTAAAGCTTAGGAAAGTTCTAGTTGCCCGCTATATCCATGGGGATAAGTTAAGCCTCCGGAATGTAAGCGCTAATTCCCAGGTTTCTATAGGAGCATGCTCCGATAACACTTTATACCATTCTCAGATCTGAACTATCCAATCGCAGAAAAAAGATAAGGCCTGAAGTCAGCTATCGCTAAGCGCGCGAATACTCCATTGGTATAAGCCAGGCCTTTTATTTTATCTTATCCTGGTGAGCGCGTTGGAGTTGCAATTCCAAGCCATCTAGTTGAAATCCTAAACTTTGCCCAGCCAGTTGGAGTCCTCAGATAAGCAGCCTACCCAATTTCATTGCAAATTCCTATTCTTTCAATTTAAGAAAGAAGGTCTTCTCCAGACCAGCAGTCTCCGTCTCGCTATTGTTTGAGTAATATAGTGCTTTTTTCAAGCAGCTAAGATATTGAATTTTGAAATATCCTTTAGTCTAAAAAACCATAGAATCTCCCTAGCCAGCCTATCCAGATCCAGATTATATCGAGCGAGTTGCAGTCTTCTGCGAGCCAATTTCAGTTCCATCTTGTTCCTGCAAGCTAGAGCTAGGTCCAGGTGAAGTGCTTTCATCCGGTTATGCTCCTTTTTGCTTCCATCCAGTGATAAAGCGAGTGACTTTTGAAGGAAGGAGTATTCCAAGCTAGTCTAAGAGGGGTAGGCTATACATAGGTTAGAGGTAGGGCCGGTAATATCTTTCTCTTTCCCAAGTAGGGATAGGTCCAAAAAAGGAGATTATAGGTCCAGAGCAGTCTGGCGGAAAAAGAGAATCTCTGGTTAAGGAAGTGCGACTATTCCCGGGCTTTCTTCCCCTTTTTCTCTACGCGTGGGAGAGACTTTTAAAGTCTTAATTCTGAGAAGTAAATTTATAAGGAGTGAGCTCTCTTGGCCAGTTCCTCCCTGTTGTAAGCCAGTGTCAGGCCAGTTTCCGGGGATCCACTATAAGTGGGTGAAGTTCTATTATTTATTTTATCGCAATAAAGTTTTTCTGTCTCTCAATGAGAAATACCTCTTCCTTTTCAACCAGGTGCGGGTGCAAGTCATCCATATGGTCAAGGGCTAGAGCCGGCTTAATTTATTTAAAGCAATGCAAGGGATGGAGGCTTTTTTCAGTTCAGTTAGCAGCCTTATCTCTTAGCCAGCAAGGAATACAGTGGAAGTTCGAGTTGGTAGTTTTTTTACATTCCTTGTAGCTGGGGTAAGCCCCCTCCTACAGTCTTAGCCCTTTCACGGTAAATGCTATCCGAGTGTGATCACTTTGACTTCGATGAAGAGTTTGATAACCACGACTTTGGATTTAAAAAGTCATACGTATTACATATATCCGCCCTGCTACGTAGTGGAGGTTTCGAAAGAGGGTCGACGCAAAAATGAATGGCGTTAAGGGGCGTCAGCGGAAGTGAGAGGAGACCCTAACTTCATCTCGACACATATGGTATCCAATAGCATTTTCTCGGCAAGGCGACTCTAGTTTGGATTTCCATCTTCCCACGATCGGGTGGCAGGTCATGTAGGCATATACAAAGAGGAATCTTCCTGATTACTTCCAACGAAATGGGAAAGGTATCATCTAGGAGATTTTTTCTCCCAATGCCTACCATTTCTATATACTTTGGAAAATAGAGAGGGATAGCTAGGCGCTCTTTGTTGACCTTTCAGGGGACATGTTAGAATGTGAAGCTGGCAATACGTGCTTGAGTCGATGATCAATCCGCCGTTCCATCCTTCTATACTATAGATGGTGATCAGACTTGTTAAGATCTAGAATCATCTGTGAATCCCCACTTTGATTGACCTTGACCGGTCATTGCTGGAAAATAGGGCCCCAGCCCAACAGGTGTAAGCATGAAGTGAAGCCCACGGAGCGGTACAAGTGTCGCAGATCAAATTGTCGGCAAGCAATAGCATCCTGCTTCTTGTGACAGAAGAAATCGCATATGTAAGAAAGGGCTTTAACTGCCTCCACAGAGTGGATCCACAGTTAGTCTTTTCTATAGTCTAAAGGGAGTTCCGTTCCCCGAGGGGGAATTTACCATGGATAGAATCTGCAGCTATTTCAGCTGTTGTTGGAACTATAAGCGCATACCCGGAAAGCTCCGACAGCCCAGGAAATCTCATAAAAAAAGAGAATAAAATAAGTAGCTGAAAGCTTTCCCAGTTTAATTGAAAGCTGCTACTTTCATCGAGATTGGTACCCACTTTTTTGTGAAAGCGAAGAAATGGGACTCAAATGCTCCTAGGGGAATACTTGTTGACTAAGGCTCTTATTCCCAATAAGCTATTCGGAACTCCACTCTTGGGCAGCTGGGAATGTGAACTCATGGTTAGCGGTAGAGGGGATTTTTTTTCTCTCCCTCTTGATGTCTTGTCGGCCTAACCTAGGAGTGATCTTTAACCGGCGAAAGACTTAGTAGAGTAGAAACATTCCCCTTCCTTATCTGATCTTGCCCCCTATTCCTACAGAGGGGCGTAGCGAAATTTCAACCAAGGTTATGAAATAAAAGCTTCCTTCCATTCTCGCCTGTCTATTGTCTCTCTGGATCTGGATCAGCTTGGTCGGTCAGTTAGTCATTGCTAGTATCGGTCAGTCTCAGTAGTTCAGCCAGAGCGAGGGAGTTCTTCGTCCATACATTGCCAGGTACTTAGTCTCTGTTGTAGTCTTTTTCTTTCCGGGAGTCTATCAGGGAGTCGTTGACTTCCTGTGTTCTTTGGCGTAAGTATATTGGTAGGCCCGGGCTCATTTCAGCGCTCTTTCTCTCGGTATGGTTCATTCCTGTTCTCGCTTCTTTCCTTGGTTTCTAGATTATCTTCACAGTTCTCTATGAAGGATCTAGGTGACATTCATTATTTTCTTGGGATTGAGGCTTGTCGTACACCACAGCACTTGCTTTTGACTTAGTCCAAGTATGTACTTTCTTTGCTTTCTCGTCTGAATATGAATAATTGCAAACCTACTTCTACTCTTGTTGCTTCTGGCAAGAAACTTTCTCTCTATGATGGGACCTTGCTTCCAGATCCTTCTCAGTATCGCAGCATAGTTGGTTTTATTCAGTACCTCTCCTTCACTAGACCTGACATAGCCTTTGCTGTCAACAAAGTATGTCAGTTTATTATGCAAGCACCTTCTGTTGATCACTGGGCGGCTGTCAAGCGTATTATTCGATATCTCAAGATTCTCAAGCATACTCTTTTTGGCCTTAACAGAAAATTCACTTCATCAACTTAGTGCATATTCAGATGCTGATTGGGCTGGATGTCCAGATGACAGACGCAGCACTAGTGGGTACAGTGTCTATATGGGTTATAATCTTGTCTCCTGGAGCTCAAGGAAACAAAACGGGAATTCTACCGCTTTCTATCTTCTCTTTTCTTTCATTTTTCTTTAGACGCCTTGGATCGAGCCTTCGAAGTTCCCTTTCTATACGCTCGTTTTGAGTATGAAATATCTTCCTCAATCAAAGGACTTCGATGTGCCCAACTTTCTCAATCTTATTCATTCATTCAATTTATTTAGTTGGAAAGGTTATGGGCATAGTCCCAGGTCCTATCGAACCTAGAAAGATGGACTTACCAGGTGGCTCAGCAGTTGACTTCCTCGGGGCTTTGGTTTTCGTCAATAGGAAGCTAAGATAAGATAGTTGCTACGAAAAGGGATCATGCTTGCTTTTGGGCATGCACGAACTTACCGCCGTTTCTTGCCTTCCTCTCGCTTCGCTCTCTCCTTCCCACTCCCACTCCTCTCGTTCTCACTCGCCTCTCGTTCTCACTCGCCTCTCGTTCTCACTCGCCTCTCGTTCTCACTCGAGCTCATTCTTCAACCTCTTCCCTCCCTCTTAAAACATTTCCAGAAACTCGAGTTTTCTTTCTTCTTCTTTCGGTGAAGCCTCCTCTCTAGAGCCTTATCTCTTTAAAAAAAAATTTATTCCCGCATTGGAACAACACCTACTATACTAGATTTAGCCAATTCGGGTGCGGATGGGGATTCTCCAATTGATTCTACAGATTCGAATCTGGGTGCCCCTGCGCATAAAGATATGGATAGGGATGCCGATTCAGATGCGGCTAGAAAGGCTCGTTTGAGTGATTCATAAACCGGATAAACAAGCAAGGGTTTCATTCTCTGCTTGCTTATGGGAATGCTATTTCGAGAAATGCTGCTTCAGGATAAACTAACTAGATATGTTGCGAGATAAACTGGATATGTTAGTTCGGCTGATGCTGGTTTGGATGCTTACCTAATCTTTTTCCACCGACCTCGGTTCGGTTGGCTCTTTGAGATCAACTGAACAGGTTGTTAGCGCTCTCTCCTCCGATCTTAGAAATTCAAAAATTTCCTTTTGCTATTTAATTTCCCCATAGGGCTGGAGGTAGGTTTGTAAATCAGTAAATTTAGAGTAGGGGCCTTCACGGCTTGATAACCATGTGTTACAGGCCGCGGAAATCTCTCGCACTTGAAAAAGAGATGCCATATAGCCGATTAATTTACTATGAAATGAAATAGTTGATTCATTCAATCAGGACCGCGAAATAATATCATAGTAGATTAAATCATGCCCTTCCTTGAATGAAAAGCAGCTGATTGGTAATTAATGTGCGCTCCTGTGGGAGTCGAACCCACCACATAGGCTTTTTCCTTGTTCTGACCAAACAAAAAAAGATGATTGAGACTAAGTCAGCTTCCGTATTCAGGCTTCCTAATCTAACTGCCTCCTCGGCTTGGCGGGTTTGTCTGTCTTGGTTGACCTTACGGCCGAGCCAGGACTTGCCCTGAAGACGACCTGTTCGAACCTGAGATATAGCTGGAAAATTAGGGGGAGTGTGTTAAGCAAAGACAATAGGTGTCTTAGTACACAGCTTACCCTAGGATGCATGAGAGCTAGATATACTGACTATGCTCGAAAGAGGGAAGAGAAAGATCTTTTTTTTGAGAAGTGATCGATACAAAACTAAAAGCAGGTGGGGTTAGGCCTGGGAACTGGGGCTCGGGCTTAGATTGCCCCAAACCCGCGCCTTAGGGAAGGGTCCGAAGGAGAGCTCGCCAGCTTCGCTAACAAAGTCTCAGGGTGGTGCCTGGTCCAACAGAATGGGAAACTACTGGGGTCAGATTTCAACAGATCAAAGTAACGAACTCAGTAGTAAACCAGTTGAAGATCTTTCTTGGCGGAACGATCTTGAGTAGGAGAAGAATGTTATGGGGTTTTTTCCTACCTCGACCGGGGCGTCGAGGAGTTGAGTGGGGGAGGCGTGTCACACCCCCTTTCGGCTGACTGTTGGCTAGCTGGAGCTGAGACTTGGTTGCTAGCATGAACGTTGGTGCGGGAGACTTCGGAAGTGCTAGTAAGGCTTTGGGTCGTCAGGCTGGGCTGACGAGGTAAGCGACAGTGCTAAGTTGGGTCATGTGAGGGTTCCGGTCAAGATGCTGAGGCAAGAAGGCAAAGGCCTGCACGAAGCCAAGCGCCAGCCACTAACTGATCGACTGACTGACTTGGGCTACCTTTAACCCGGGTATCCCCTCTCCTCTGACCTACAGCTGGCTTGCTTTCTTGCCTTGCTATGAGTGCTCGCTCCCTTCACCGACCCACCTCCCTTTATTCTCGTTCCTTGCTTCTATTATCGTTCTTTCTTTCTCTTCCTTCGACCGCCCGTCCAGGACCGGAAAAATGGAAGAACTATGAACGTGGAATCACTAGAAACTGATTAGTGACGAGCAACTAACGGATAATGCGTTCATTTGGCACCTTCGGGTTCGGGCGTCAAACCCAAATCCGCTATAGAAACTAATATGTTGAGTGCTAGACCGGTCCGAGAACTGATGCGAGCACCCTAATGGATCGAGCAGTCACTCCACCTGTGAGAAAAACTCCAAACACGACCGAAGGAGCGTAGCACTTTATGAATCGTTTCCCCGACGGTGGAAACATGGGAACAACAACTCCGGAAAGAGCGAGAAAAAGAAGTAGCTATTAGAAGTTTGAGTTGGAGCTTTCCGCACGGGAGGATGGGAATAGTTACATTCTTTGTTGGGTGGGAATAATAGCCAGTAGGTCCAGGTGCTGGGTCCACCGACTCCTCAGATCGATCACTAAACTTAGGTCGGCTCGATCACGAAGCCCAGAATATAGATATGAATCTATAATGTGACTGCTTTACCGACTGCTTCCTCCTCAGAATCTGGCTCGCCTTGACTTCATGGTCGAGAAGAGCCTAGCTTTCGAGAATGTTATGATATGGCTTGGCGAGAACTGGCTGAAGCATCTAAAAAGGGAAGCGTCCCGGGACTTTGCGAAGAGCCATCATCTCTTGAACAGCATTGTAAAGTCCATCTAGATAAAGAGGTGCCTCATCCTATCGCCGTCAGAGAGCTGGTTAGGGGTAACCTCAGTGCATTTACGAATTTCATTAGCAGCTTTAGCCTTCCTGGCCTAACCCGACCTCTTTCTCCAATCGAAGTCAGACTTGCGTACTCTGAGACCGTTCTGGGGACCTGCTTGCCCTTCTTCCCTCTCGACAAACAACTCCGGAGTGAATACCTTTGATGCGACTAGCCGGGCGGGTGGAAGTCGAGTGAGGAATAGTCTCACTTTTCCGTTCAGTAGTTCAGCACATCGGATCGTGCAGCCGAGGTTTTTTAAATTCCCCCTATCCAATAGTGGTTGGATAGGCCGATCCTTAAAGGGATAGCCAACTGAGTAGCCGTTGAAAGATGATTCCTTCGACCGATATGCCTCTTTCAAGATCTGACTTCGAAAAAGAATGGAAAAGCAAGTGAACCTCGCGTCTAGCTGTCGATTGGTCTGATTTCCCAATGGTCTATCCATCGCCGTCGTACCCACCCGCTCCAGTCGGTGTATCGGAAAGATCATACGGGGTTAATCCATGCTGGTTAGCATCGCAGCAAGACCGAACAAGATAAGCTCATTTATTATGTATGTATGCTAGATTATGGATAAAGCCCCCTCCCCCCGGGGCGAGGTCCTTCCTCCCTCTGCTTCTCCACCTGGATACCTTTTCTCGCTAAAAGAAAAAAGCCGTATAAGGGGGCGCTCGCGAAAGTGGGTATTGTGTATCCAGTTTGGAGCGGTCGATTGGCGTGTGCTTCGTGGCTCCTATCGGGGCTTTTGCCCGTAAGGTAGGCTCACGACCGCACGCCAAGAAGATATCTTGGGAGTTCAGCCCCTACGGCTACCGAACGATTCTGAGTGGATCTAGCAGTCCTTTCTCAAACCATCAATCTTGAATCCCGAGATCAGAGATTTCATCTTTGAAATTTTCATTTCTTTACCGGGCTTGGACCATGTCTCCCGAACAATCTCAGTACATATGGCGCAAGACGATTCCACATATCGAGGTCGGAATGGGATCGGGTGTTTTCACGTCTTACCGTAGTGCCCGGGTTGTCTTGATTCCCGATTGATGAACAAGAAGGAAAATGGAACTCTTGGATTTTGTGACTCGCCCCCGGCTACGTGTCCTTTGGACCCTTCGCCCGCCCGCCGCCAGTGGAAGCAAGCTAGCCCCCTATGTTGGTTGCCCCTTTCCCCTTTTCATAATAATAACAGCCCAGCAAGAAACCCTTACTATAGATAGGCTAACGCGCCTTGTATTACATAATTAGAAAAGCAACCTTTCGCCTTTATTGATATGATATAAAACAAGCTTACTTACTAAGCAAACGTAGGCTTGGGCTCGAACAAGAAACAGAT